>JAQIBA010000009.1:600000-921125 GCA_028293925.1 Brueelia nebulosa
GTGATGACTTACTGACCTTTTCCTTCCACAGTTTTGACCCGCGATTCATTGGTATTCCCGCGAAGAGCTACTGACCCATATCTATGGGTGCACCTCTGTCTCGGGAGGAAACAAACTCTACATTTAAATAAACGCATGTGAGGATGACCGCATTAAAAAGCTGTTATTATAACATTAAATACCGACTTGGTGGAATATGAGCCGGTTAAAAAATAAACGGAATGATGAGGGCGAAGTATTGACCAAAGAATTCATCTTAGAAAGAAGACATCTTCCCTGTTAGTCTAGACGTTTCGATCAAAGTGCAACAGATGTTTAAATCCCGCGCATTCGATGGCACAACCAAGTAGGAGGCTGCGAATTCACATTTTATTTATTCATTCATTCATTTGATCCCATTTATTTACTTCGACTCGAAACAGACTCATCTCACGAGTATGCGTTTGCCTTTGCCTTTGAGTTGTTGTTGTTGCGTTATCGCCGTTTTTTCTCAAAGACAAACATTTCGCCGGTAATCATTCACTGCACCCATTGTGCTGCTGTCGGGGGGAGGGGGGGGGGGGTTTTGCTCTGAAAGATAATGGAGGAGACAGCGCCTCATTATAAGAGTTCTTCGGAAGCAATCCAGGAAAACTTTCTATCCTAGAGTCCTCCATCAATCGGAGTGGAGTGTCGATATCAGCCATTCCTTGCAATCCTTGAAAAAAAAAGCAAAGAAAGGCATGGAGAAACCTGTTTAAATTTCAAACGATATTAGGCGACAAAGTATATCGCTTAATCAGCAATGAAAACATTTAATACGGTGGAATCGGGCAAAGTATGCCCGAGATTCTCGACTTTCCGAGAAATCGGAATTGAAAACGTAATTCGGTTCATCGAAACGGTCGTTTCTTGCTGCGAGAGCAAAATTCCACATCTTCGTGGCACCAGTCACCTTATTATGCTTTTTAATTTCCTTATTGCACTCTAAAAAAAAAAAAATTCAGGTACCTTTTAGCGGAGTCGACAAATTCAAACGCGTTTCAAGAGAAAAAAATCGTTGGAAATCCATCAACACAAAGCGCTTTAGGTATTAAGTAAACAACGCCGTTGAAAAGGGATGAAACCGAAGGAACCGAAGGATAAAAACTCCCCTCGTCAGTTCTCTCTTCTTATAATCTCTTCGTACCGGAAAATAATTATCAATACGCCATCTTGAATTTGTTTTTTTTTTTCACATATACCAATTAAAGTCTGATGTTCTGATTAATTTCACCCCTTCTCCTGAAAGTGGCTTCGTTTTTGAACAGAGCACCCATTGTATCCATCCCTTAAAAAACCCCTAAAAAACCGCACATTATTGCACTATTATTTACACTCCCTCTATCGCACTTTACCTCTTTTGCGGTTTTTTATCACTTCCCTCCTTCGCAAAATTATGTTTTATTATTTATTTATTTATTATAAAACCATAAATTTTTTTTACAATTTCTTCCCTTTTCCCTAAAAATCATTTTATATATTTTTCATGAGATACACCCTTACTGCATTCTTAAAATCTCCTATTTTTGTTATTTTTAATAGTTCCGGTGGTTATATTGCGATTTCTGTAATGGTTTCGGTTGTTTTTTTTTATTTTATCCATTCCCCAAACTTTTCACAACCCTGAGTTTATTGTCAGCTAATTTCAATGTCTTCTGAAAAAGACTTAATTCTTCAGCTTAGTGTATTAAATTCCTGTGTTGTCGGAGCTAAAAAAAATTCCACAGAATTATTTATCAAATTTTATTATATTATTAGAGGACTTCGCCCTCGCTGGGAATTGGGAATATTTATCTATATCTATACCTTATACCTTTATACTGAATGCACCGAGCATCATCCCATTGCACTTATCTATAAATATAATATATAATTTTCGAACAAACAATACCTGTACACTTTTTGGAAAAAAACAGCTGTATATAATCCACTTCAATTCACGTTTCCTTTTGTCTTCCCTCTCCTGTTGGCACTTTTGTCCCATTTTCTTTGTTCTTCACTACTCTTCTTTCTAAATAATTCTCTCTTTGGTCAGCAGTTTCTAAATTCCTATTCAGAGATCTTTATTTTGTTCAGATTCGACTTCCAACTCTTCTCAATAAAATATTTTATTTTTTATTCTAAACTCTAAATATCTAACACTAATATTAGATATCAAATCTACAAAATCTGAAAAGAACCCCAAAAAAAAACACTAACTTTGAACCGAACTTATCAACTTTTCCCACTGTACTCAAAGTCAACCCTTTAACAGCAGAAAGGAATTCGTAAAGTTATCTAAACCTAAACAGGTTTTCTATTAGTAATGAAACGGTGGTTCTTTAGATCTTAGTGTGCACACACACACACAAATTCCTTCAACAGATTTATATATTAGTAAGATAATAAAACTTGAACGTACGTAATAAGGTTTTATATCAAAGAAAATCTTTAAAATCATTAAACTACAAGTTGGAATTTCTGTCTGAAGCAAATAAGCAAAGGTCAATAAATTCCTTACAAATACACATCACTACAATTGAAATTGTTCTGTCGGAGTAGAGAAAATGAGGCTCTGTTGGAACTTCTAATGGCAACAGACACTTTTGGCTGTTGGGCGTCTCAAAGAGGACAATCAGAACACAGCGATGAAAACCCGCCAACTTTAACCTCTGAAGCCTATATTTGTGTGATAAAAACATTAACATTAAGTAGTTTAAATAAAACGGTCGTTTATAAATTATACTGTAAATTCTTTCTCGGTTTCACGTTAATTTCAAGTAAAAAACGGCGTGAACTGCAACAGTGATAAAGTTTTAAAGAGAATCCATACTTCGCTTTGGAGAAATCTTTTTGACCTGAAACAGTAAATGCGGCGCCATTGTCCTCTAATTCAAAATATCCCCGTTTTCCAAGAAATAACAAAATAGCGTTTTGTTATTTTGGACAAACTACCATTTCGGCTTCCTTTTTCAAATATTTTTTCTTCTAATGTGTCGGAAAGTCCTCTCTTTAGTTTCACCCGTTTGCGAGCGTACCTGCTTTCAAGGGTGTTTGCTTTGCCATCCCACATAATTGCCTTTGCTTCCTCGGGGCGGACGCCCGCTGCCATGTCGGTTCCCGAGGGAATCACTCCAATTACAATCCAAAATTTCCCTTACATTAATCACCGAAAACATTATTAGGAGCAGATGAATCACTCTGACTGGAACACACCGAAGGTACACTCAACAGGTGACTCAACGCGATGTGATGGCGGAGTTTTTCCAGAAACCTTTTTTCGGGATGACTCATTCGGGTGAAAGCTCTCCGATTTTGCAGACTCATTAAGTGCTGTCCAGTTGAGAGAATATATTAAAATGAGATTCCATTCGGAGTTGGGGTCAATGCGGAGAGGTTTGCGGAAGGAATTGTTGGTCGGTTGGGGAACCTTCCAATGGCGGACCGATGTGTTGGACCTTGTTTTTTATGGTTTTTCTCAGTTATTTGGCACGGTTCATTTGCTTCGAATGCTTGTTTGCCCTCTTTACAAGTTTACTTTCAATACTCTATAAAAATATTTGAAAAGGTTTTTGAACCGAAAAAGAATTGCAAATGCTTCTTTTGATGGCTCACTCCGCTTTTGATATGCTTAAAATTAGCTGTACTACAATAGAAAGGGGAGAAAATGAATTTCAGCTCGAAAATTCTTCTTAACTGTCTGGAGTTTAATATTACAATGTTAAAATGTTAACGGGAAAATTTTTAGATAAAATAAAACAATAAACGCTCACGAATTATTATATATTTGTGATTAATACTTAAAATTATATTCTTTCAAAATTACCCAATAAATTATCTTTAAATTCTTACAATTTTCTTAAAATTCTAAATTCTAAAAATTTATCTAAAATTCTAAACCCTAAAATTTTAAAATTCTATTCCCATTTGTTTTCCAATCAAAATCACCGAACAAAACACACATAAAAACCGATTAAGAAATTAATTTAAAATTCTAAATTCTAAAAATTTTCCTTATATTCTAAATCTAAATTTCCCTTAAATTCTAAACCTTAAAACTCTATATAAAAATCACCGAATAAAAAAACGATTAAGAAACGAATGGATAAATGAATACAAAGTCCAAACGTTAAAATTTGAGGTAAACATTTATGGAAATTTAAATATATTTCAGAATATAATTCAGAAAATATTTGTATATTATATTATTCAGAAAAAGCGACAGAACCAATAAAACAAATTAATAAAACTCGCCTAAGCCTGACAATAATTAATAATAGATAAAATTAAAATCACCTCCCAATTATTTTTATTTAGACGTTAATTATTTATATTATTGTAATCACCGAATGTGTTCGCCTTTAAAACAATTTACGTATTCGCACTGAAAATGAGATCGTTTTTATGTAAATTTTATTTGTTTTGCTGTTAACTTCGAGCGTTTAACTTGTTTTTATATAAACACATTTGTGTTGTGCCTTTTTTTTTAAATTTTACGTATGTGTATTTAATTTTTGTTAAAATGAATTATGTGCGGATCGATTTAAGGGGTTTCACTATCGAAAATTTATGAAAGTAAAAACAAAAATTTATTATCCTAAAATTATCGGGAAGTTGAGTGTTCTCCTAAGAAAGAATTTATTTCATAATTAAAGTTGTAAAATGCGGAGTTATGTGTATACGTCAATAGTGAAAAGGATTTAGTGAGGATCACATTGCAATTGCGATGTAAATTCAGAAGAATAAATGCACTGTATATTTTGTTTACCCACGGCACTTATTTATAACTTCATGAGTTCTTTACTTTTACATTTGAATCGATAATTGCGCCATTGTTAGAACTGCCTCAAGTCATAAAGCAGTAACTACTCATAGAGAGAGAGAGATGGGGGGAGAGAGAGAGAGAGAGAAATTATAGCGCATTGCAAAAAAAAGATGAACCGCTCTGTTTTAACTGTCGATGTTGACTGTGCTGATTAAGACGAAATCAATAATAGAAACAAAAAGAAACAATGAAAATTCTTAGAAGACATTTTGAAAAGCCCCCACGAGTTTTTTTTAGAAGAAATTAATGCTTTCAGCAAAATTCTCTGAAACTACTTTTGCTACTTTTTAAGATTTAAAAACAATGGTTTCACTTTGAGGAATGTTGCATCACTTTGCAATAAGTTTTCATATTTAGAAAATTCTTTTAGTTAAATAGTAAAAAATACAGAAACTCACAGCAAATTTTTTTATTACACGCGGTTAGATTTTAAGCGAATCCCAAACTTGAAAAACAATTTTTTCATAATAGTCCTCAAAAAATGTTTCCATATATTGTTTTTGATATATTGAATCCACCGTCAGGATAAAAAATAAATTATAAACTCTTCTAATTCAATGATTTTAATAAAAAAGCTCTTATTTTCTTCCATTAATTTTTCCAAAAAATTACGCAAAAAGTTCATAAAACTGCAAAATGGAATCATTAATTACAGTTTCTCTGAACCGTTTTTACTTTTTAGAATCATTATTTTATGAAGCGACGGTTTTTAAATGGTTCTGTTTTTTACTTTCAAAGATGACTAAAAACCATTCAAAAGTATATAAATAGTGACTACCTTGAAAAAATTAACTTTGCAATAAAAATTCCTGGAATTTTATTCAGTGGCAGTTATCGGAAGAAGGGCAAAGTGAGCGCATATTTCGCGCCAAATCACCAGAAGAATGCAAAAACTACTTTTTAACATTTGAAGTGCTTTTAAAATAATCCCCAATGCATTTATAATTATTTAAAAATTAATAAATTTTGAAATATTAATTATTGGTTTAAATTGTAATGAAAATACAAATTAAGAAAGAGTCATTAAAGTTGTTAATTTGACATCAGCATTTCCGGTATTTCTTCAGTTGAAATTTAAACTTCAAAATGGCTGCCAGACTTGCCTCAAAATTCTATTGCAATAGTCCTGTTATTGTTGTTTTGGGGTCTACTGGTACTGGTAAAAGTAAATTAGCCATTGAATTGGCTAAAAAGTTTAATGGAGAAATAATTAATGCCGATGCCATGCAAGTAAGTTTGACTTTAATGAGATAAACTCTCAAAGTAATGATATTAACCATAACTTGTCAAAAAAGTGCAATGTTCTTAGTTAACTCCAACTAAACTTTATAATATTATAATTATTTCAATATTCCCTGTCCTTTCCTAAATAATATTGATTTGAAAAAATATAAAGACAATATTAATAAATGGGTGTTTAATAATAAAAATTTGGGCCTATTTTGTAAGGTTAAATTTGTACAAAACTAATTTATCTTATTTTTTTTATTGAAAGTTTGGTTGATAAATCAGGTGTTAGTTGTAGTAGTTCTGTTATTCAAATGTTTAAAATTTAAATGTCAGAAATTGGTTTTTCATTCAGATTTTATCATCTAATTGTGGCAATACTGTTCGTTCTTTGAAAATATTTTTAAAAATTTTTTAAATGGATAAAAACTGTTCTGAGTTTTTAAATTCAGTTTTAAGAATACAAAAATTGCTGTTATCTATCTGTGATTTGAGAAATTGCATTTGAACATAAAATTCATTAAGTTAATTTGATTCGAATAAAGTTCTGTGATTCATTCCCAAAGAAATTTAATGAACAGCCTTCAGTTATAAGTGTATATATTAAATTAATAAAGGTATAAATAAAGTATATGCTCATAAGTAGAACATGCTACTCAGCCAGAATGAGAAAAAAATTTGGATATGTAATTTATTTCACAAAATTTAAGACAAAGAGAAAACACAAAGAAAATTTAAGGAAAATTAAAAAAAAGATATAAATCCATGAAGAAATGTTACTGTGATTAAAACTCTTATAATGATTACTTACCTGTTTTTTACTTTACATATGAATTGCTTTTTCCATAAATGGGAATAAATATTTCATTAATTTTATTATTATTATGTGATTTCATAAAAGTTACATCAATTTACAAAAATATATATTTCTTTTTTTATGTTTGACATATCTCTTTTTATTTAATTATAATTCATAAATATGATAAATTCAGAAATTAAATCCAAGACTTGTTATAAATGGCTGAGAGGAGTAAAACTTAACACCGATGCTGCATCTCATATTAGCGAAGTTGAAACGCGTGCAAAGCCATTATCTCCAAACATGATTATGATGAAAGAGGATTATTAGGAAAGGGATTTTATTGGGAAAAATATTTAGTGAATATTTTATAAGGCGTGGTAGTTTATATTGATTTCGTATTGTATAAAGAGTAAGGTTCGGGAACCAATTACGGTCATTAATCGAGGTTCCACTGCATATAATAATGTCAAGCGGAAAATATCGGCCGATGTAAATTCTTTTAAGTGTCGGCCTTCGCTTTGGTTAATCACATCTCGTGAACCAAGGTTGGAAGTACATTAAACAGTTCACGGAAAATTGTTGGCCGATTTTGAACTGCGGCTTTGAACGCCACTCTAAATCGCTTTTAACAAAATTAATCCTCGTATTTGAACACTATCCAAAAATGGGGAATTTTCCTATAAAATCAGTATAGTTTCCGTATTATAAAATTCAATTGTCCATCGTGACAGAATACATCAATACAAATAAGTTGGCTGCAATTGATACAGTGCATAGCTGACCTAAGGATGGGGTCATGAACCAAATTCTCGATTAACCATTGTTGTGGTTAAAATTAAGTAACATAACCGGCGTTAGCGTAAGCTATGAAAAAGTATGTGCACACGTCACGAACGTCTGTAACGTCGTGAAGCACTTAAAAAAAGTACTTGCCAATAATTTTTTTTCCTTTTCCGAGTGTGCCAAAAAATGAAACGCCCTGGAGATTTCTTTCTTTCTCCCAGGCTCAAGATTTTATCTACCGCCGAAATGAAATTGGCAAAAACCATGACATGATGCGAGTGAATATTTTCAAGGCTTACAGATCACTGTCCGAGTGACCTTCAGGTACGATTCTGATTCTTTGTAGAACCTTATTAATGCCGGGTAATTAGTAAGTTTCTGTTAGCACCTTCCATCCAGAGTTTATTCTCCGATTTTTTACCTTCGGGAACATTCGCTTTTAGGTGCGTCCGCGAGTCGCTACTAAAGAGGTCATCGACATTCCTCTGCCTAAGATTGTTGATATCACACTAGTTTATTTTTTAGGTTGTGAGGCATTGGAATAAATTTTCGGTCCTTTGCTCTCCCATTCACCTCCGGGATCGATTTAGAATTATTTTAGTGCTGACGTTTTTCTTTTTTAATTCCATTTGACTTTATTACGTTGACAAATGCTTTTTAAGTCTTTTTTCTTGTTGTGGAATCAATCCCAAAAAATACCCATTCCAAAGACAATATCTATTTCTCCAGCAGAGATAATTATATGTTACTTCCAGTGAGAAAATTCCGAAATATTTCACAATAATAATGAAGTAATTAAACGAAAGGAAGTTAACTCGAAATGTAAACAGCAATCGAAAGTTAGATCGCACATTGACACCATCAGAAAAAAATATTTTTAGTATTTTGCCCCGTTTATTTAATTGAAAAATTAATTAATAATACGAATAAGCATTTCTCGATGAGCATTACCATTTAAATATTTCGTAGGAGTTTTTTCAGTGAAGAAAACTTCGGAAGTTGTTCACCCTAATTACCTTGAAAGACGCCTTTTAAAGTCGAGGGAACAGTCATAACATTTTCTTTTGGAGTTTTTAATACGAGTTATTATAACAGTCGTTTTGCAATTTTATAATTATTTATTTTTTAAAAGTTCGCGGCCATCAGTAGTCAATAATTTAAATAAGGGTTTTTGTGTTTGATGCAAACACACGCAATCTCGCTTTCTCTGATAGCCATCACTTAGAATATTTTTTATTGCAGTTCAATTTAATGATTGTCCAGAAGTACCAAATAGTACCTTCCGGGGGTTTGTCCTGGTTTATTTAAACTTTTCTCTTTCGGTTCGGGGCAGATTCAGAAATAAAACCTTTTCATAAAAGTGGTGTCACTACTCTTCACTGAGCATTTCTTTTTTACATATTAATCCATCTGCAAGGACAGATACTTTTACTCGTTGGAATGAATTCGGCCTTTCCCGTCAATAAAGCACTTGGAATAATTTCTAGTCAAGTTCAATGGTGCACCAGCCTCGGTCCTTCCTGCAAATTCAGGTGTAAAGTATTTGATCGGGGGTCTTCCTGTTCCCCAGTTAAAGATATATTTGGTGACTTAAAATTCGAAGGACATCTTTGGCTGTCAAGGGCATTTTTAATGAAACTCTTTTTATTAATTTTCCAGTTTGTTGACCTTTCAGATGGACCGGTATATCGGTTTCAAATACAATAATAATATAATTGCTCTCTCTGAAAGATTCGACCCTCGTAATAAAATTTTATCATAAACTCAGAGTTAAGGTTCAGATAAGAGTTAGGGAAGTTGTACCAAAGTGGTGTCTTTGCAGCTCTTCTGGGTTTTTTACTGAATTTCTTCTGCTTGGGACGAAGAAGTCACGTTGGTTATGGGCGTGGAGTTTTTAAAAAATCTCTCCAAGAATTGGATTTTTGTTTTGTTTTCAGTAACCTCCCACTTATTTAGAGCAGTTTTTGGCAGTAGTTAATCTTTAAAGTGAAATTTCAACGGGTGACTTGCTTTCTCTTTTATCCCCTGTTGTTTTTTGCAATAACTCACGTGATCAAACTTGTTATGGTCCGCCTTCGTAATTTATTACACAATTTAAACAAATTAAACATTCTCAGAAGAACAATCGCTGCTACAAACGAATACACTCATAAGGGTTTCAGCGACATTCTCATTCGCAATCGAACGGAGTAAGTCTGTCTTAAAAAGGCACACTGAGTTTTTCCGCGAGGTCAAAGGTTGAGTGAAATATTTTGGTAACTTTTAAAAGTCATCCTTCCAGATGATTGATACAGTCACCCTCAGGTATTCACCCCCATTCGCCTGAGGAAATGGCCGGGGTGGTGTCTCGACAGGTGCGAAAGGAAAACTCAGATTGGGTTTTTCAATTGAAGAAATTGAAAGTTATAGGCAATTTCAGTGGCAGTTTGTCACGTCAAATTTGACCTTGAAATTAATTTTCATAGTTATGAGGTACTTCACCTCATCACTGCAAAATCCTGATAGACTTTAGTGTCCAATTTTGAACAAAAGGTTCCCTCGAGAGATTTTGTGCGTATGTTTCAAATGGGAGTTGTCATAATCGTTGTCAGTTTTCAAAACTCATGAAAAAACCTGTGCAAAATTTGCATACTGAGGATTAATTTTAGCTAGATTTGTGAAATTTTAATTCTGAGCTGTAAATTATTCTGTTATGCTAGCAGAAGTAAAGCCTCGAAAAAATGTAATCGCTGGCCCATGGCAGTACTTCGTAACAATTTCTAGGTTGATCCGGCTGCAAATTTGAGAGAAATCAACCGAAGAGATGTATTACTCAAATAATACATCAAGGTAGCAGCGTTTGAGAATTATTCTATTGTGGATGAATATTTCTCGCCTTGATATTTTATTTTTTTGTCTGTTTTTTGGTGTCTCGCAAATGCACTGGTGAGAGAACGGATGAAGGAGGATGCAGAAAAGACGGTGCACAGATTTTGAAGAAACCAACTTAATTGATAAAATTGATAGTTGACATTTGGAAGGACGTCGGATTAAGGAATCGAGGCCGTAATTCACGTCACGCATTGATCTGGGTCAGCGGCATTGATAAAATCATATACACTATAAGATATTAAAATATCTCTTTGGAAATTAAGCTTCCACTGCACTCTGTGAAAGTACTCGCAAAATTTATGATATTCGTCATCATTTCTAATACAAAATTTAAGTCATTCGGATGGTTATTTCTCCAATTATAATAATGGACATTTATATAGGTGGACTTTTTTCAATATTTGGTTTGAAACTTCAAATATCCTAATAAATTTAAATCCGGTGTCTGTAAAGGTGTATAGCTGTCCACCAACATTCGCCACCGCCCATTTCTTGACTTTTTTGGGCCATGAAAGTGTTTCATTTGTATTCTGATATAATCTTCGGGTTTGAATTTTTCCGATGAGAGCAAGTTTTTCATCCCCAGAAGTATTAAAGTATTATACATTTCAATTAGAATAAAAATATACTTGATATATTTGTATAGAAAACTTAATTTGTTTTTCATCTGATTCTTTAATCCGAAAAAAACGAGGTGTGGAAATACCATTTACCGCCTTATACAATAATATAACCTTATATTGAAATGTAAAAAATGTCTGTTCTTCATTTGATCAATTTTGTAATAATTTTCTTTTAAATTGTCCCATTGAACCTCTTCAGACTCGATCCTAACGCCTGAAAATGAACAAGTGAATTACGTGTGATTTTTTTTCCATCGATGTAAGCCAAACTTGTTTATTCATTTAAATGTTTTTCATCATGTTTTCCACTTTCGATAAAAGGGCCGTTAAAAGGAGTCCAGTCTAATATTTTTTTAAATTTGAGTTGGAACTGTGGTTCCTTAGTGGGGTTTTTGAACTTAAATTTGACAGTGATTAACTCTTTCGCCATATGTCTTACAGGTTATATTGTCCTTTTTCAGATGTACAAAGGTTTGGATATCATAACTAACAAAGTTACCTCCGAAGAGCAAGACGGAATAACTCATCACGTGTTGGGGTTGTTCAGCCCGTTGAAAATGTTGACCGTTTCTGAATACAGAAATTATGCCCTGAGTGCAGTATCCTTTTATAAGACACTTTCACCCGGTCAGAAAGAAATTTTAGATTTTTTAGATCAAAAGCAAATGACAGATTGATAATGGCGCCTTTTTTCGATTAAATTCACGTAAAATTTTCTTTAATTTTGTTCTTCAGTTGAATGATATAATCGAAAGAAAAAAACTACCCATAATAGTGGGAGGAACATATTACTACGTGGAAGCCCTTTTGTATGATTTTGTGTTGTCCCCGCCGACCCATTCTGACTACGGCGATCACGAAAGCTTCGACAAAGGAAAAGATCCCCCGAAAGAGTCAGAAGAAAGGGAGGGATTGCCGCAAAAGAAAATGAAAACCAGCGAGTACATGGATATACAAGCAGATTTGGAGAAACTTGATAATGAAAAGTTGTACGAAAGGCTGAAAATAGCGGACCCGGAATTGGCGAAGCAGTTGCACCCCAACTACAGAAGGAAAATTATACGGTAAGTTTAGAATATTAAAAAAGAGGGGTTGCTAATGCTCTGATTAAGTTTAATCTCTCTCGAGATTCATCTTTGAACCGCGAAATAAAATTACGACTATAAGGGCCATTCGAGTCTTTAATACAGGTGGATTATCAGCGAAGAGATGCCTTAGCGAATGCCTTTTTCGAAATAATCGTCTGCTGACTGGTGATTGTTTTGTTACTCTTTCGCAGCAATCAACTCCTCCGAAAAGGAGCTAAAAAATTTTATGACGGGACGTGATGATTAATATCTATGAATGAATGATAAATTAATTTTTTGTACCTAAAGGTTTACTCCACGTTAACACGTACAGTCAGCGCTTTAGGAACCCTTTACAACTCTTTACATTCGTTTATTTATCCCGTTTTTACCAGCTGAAATGACAATTATAAAATATTGTAAAGAGAAAAAGAGTTTTTGAAGAATTTAGGGAAATTTTGGAAAATGGTAAGAGCGGAAAGGTCCACGGCCATATTTCACAAATTTTACTTTTGCACTTTTTGTGTAAGTGAAAGTGTAACTACCTCAGTTAAACCGGGAAGGGTAAACTTATAAAAAATAGTAATTGTTCTGCTGACATAGAAACTATCCATTGTACTTTTCAAAATATCCTGTTTTTCCCCCCATTTAGAGTTCCAACTTTTATGTATCTGTAACTGTTATCACTCGGAATGCCGCAGGAGTATTGCACTGTGATAAGGAAGAACATATTATTATCTATCCTTTCTTTTCACTTGTTTATTAATTATCTATTTTGTAACGAAGTTACAACGTTTATAATGTTATAATAATATTATTATGGAAAAATTGAAGAAATGCAATTCCTCACCAATTTGATTGATTAGATTGTATAGAATAGTGCTATAATTGTGCATAATTATGCAACCTTTTGCCTTTTCGAGTCTGAGGATGAGCATTAGTTTTTAGCAGTTATTATAAAACTTTACTTTCCTCAGTGCGGTAGTTTCTCCCTCGATTTTCATTTCATGGTCCACTCGTTTTTTTTTTTTGTGAATCCAATTAATTTTTAAAGTACATCCTGTCGAATCATGCAATGCGTCATGTCAATTTTGAAAAGGCGAACCAAGTGGAGGAGAATACTTTCCGGTCTCGTGTACGCACCGAGGAAAAACAATCCCTGTCGACTTTCTTTAGCAAAAATTTTCCAATTTAGGGAAAGGATAAGAATTCTCTTTATTGTTCTTTTTCCAGTCATGATTAGTCCGAATTTTTGTGTTCTCTCGCTTGCATAATAATGACACCGAAAGGGATGAGCAAAATATTTACAACTATGGAAAATATAAAAACCGTGTCATAATGTGAGTACCTAAGCGGAGAGAAAACATTATTGGCAGGGGATTTTAATGTACATTATAATTAGAAATTTAATTAATTGAAATACTGGAGAGTTTTAATGAAAAAAAAAGCGAAGGAATTATGAAAGAGAAAATTTGTTGATTAGAAATTGGCAATCTGGCCGCAGATTAACCTTGAATAAAGAAACATAAAAGTCTCTTTTCTTATCAGTCAATATTTACTGGTGCACGTCATCATTTGCAAAAAATTTGCATTTTACGTCTTCAGCTTGATTGTTGGTTCTTTTCCCAGCCGTTTCACTTCTGAGTGGTTTTTCACTTCCTTGCGCATTTGAGGTTTCCACAACTCCCATGTCTGTTTATATGTGTGAAGTACACACTTGCGATTAGAGTTGAAAATGTGGGCGAGAGAAGGAATTCTATGCTTTGAGGAGGTCAGGTTGGATTCAATGAATATCGACCACAGATTAGACTCTATTTTTTAGACCATTACTGATTTTATTTCGTTTGTTTTCTGATAATGATCACAATGAAGACTAACGGGTAGCCTGTTTTTTTTTCTCTCATTTTGAGGGGAAAAAAGCCTAATTGATAAGATCATTTAGGGAAATAATTTTAAAAAAAGTTTTTAATTTCTATTAAAATCGTTTGCCCCACAAATTTAAAGATAGCGGTAATTTAAATAAGTATTTAAAGTTTTTACGTCATTATATGTGAAAGCGAATTTTTTCAAAGGGGATCAAGCAATGGCTGAAAAGAGAAAAAAATTATTATCATAATTTTCTTCTTCTTTTTATTATAATTATTTTCGTTGTTGCTGTATTTATTATTATTATCATTATGCGGCTTAATTGGTTAAAAACTTGTTTCCCGTTTAAATTCTAAAATAATTTGGTCCTTTTAAGTAAAAGGCGGACTCACCTGTAATATGATTCATGTTTAACGTATTTAAAAAAAAAAAAATAATTAAAAGTTCGGTTACACACTGTGTTTTATTGCTTTTCGTAATGAGAAAAAATTATACGGCTTAACTTCGCTCCCCTTCCAAAAAAAAGCGGAGTTTTAGAAGTTTTGTTAAGCAAAAGCAAAGCTTTTGGAACCGCACACTTTTCAATCAACCTTTGGACTTTTTTTATTTGAACATTTAGATCACAGAATTTATCATCCGGTTTACGAAGTGTACGTAAAACGCGTCAGTTGGCGATAAAAAAGCGCCGGGCCTTCTTATCTCCTTTGACGAGTTGTCGGGGTCGCGAAGTCTTAACTTCATTCTTTTTCGTGTAAATTCTCTCTCTCTCTTTCATTTAACTCCTTTTCATTCATTTTCTATTAAATCACTTTTCAGCTCCCGGACACAAGTTTCTTTTTCTTCAGCTTAATTAATCGGTTCGTTTTTTATCGATGGGCGAAAGTTCGTCAAATTCAGTGCCAAATTATTAATTACAAACTTAACAATGAGAAATATTTTGGGTAAATCAAAGAAACAAGAGTTAGATTTTTCTCGAAGCGAAGAGCCCAATTTTTAGTTACCCTTTAACACTGATATTTTTTTTAACCGGAAATCTACTGATAAGGCTAGAGCTATCGAAACGAATATCCTGGTCGAAAAGATATATTCGAGTTAGGAAATGACGGCTAAATTAGAAATCCCCATCCCCCATTAGAAGCCCGAAAATTCCCTTCTTTTTCTAACCTGAAAAACTTTGATACAATAAATTATAAAAAGGGATTTATTGTCGTTTTTATTCCCTTTTGCTGAATTCTTCGTAATTCAGTGTAATCTCTATCAGTGGCACCGACAATCGTAAGGTGTGGTTCCTCTCTGGAACGATATTGTATTAAGGCAAATATTTACTTGCTCCTCCGTTTGCTGCCCGTAATTGTGAAATATTTATTAATTTAAAGCGGGAAAATATGTGCATCAGCTGAGCGAAAAGATTTCTGGAATGTGTTTTTTAATTGCGTTCAAAAATTAGGATTTTTTCCAAATCATAAGATAGCTTCTTTTGGTTTTTTATATTGGGGAGTTTCTTCAGTAAAATGACTTAACTCCATTAACTGATAAATTCTTTTATGTACCACCTATTATAAATAAACTAACCGAACCAGTATCTGTGCATTTTATAGGTTGTCCGATAAAAACCTACACCTGCAGTGTTGCATTTTATGATGTTTGCTTGAATTTTAGTTGAAAAAAATGCGAAATTACTTTCTTTTATTTCTTCCCTTTACAGTTTTTTAGTTTTGGTGTGAACCAATTCAACGTAATTTTATGTTTCAAATGATTGTTTTCAGTAATTTAGGAAAGAGTTTAATCGTTGTAACAATTCTGCAGAAACAGTTTTTTAATTCAGGAAAGGGTAATAAATGACGTCCTTTCGGGAAAGGGGGCAGCTTTACAGATTCCGAATTATAATTACACTTGTCAGTTTTCGGGGTTTTTGGTTCGGTCGCTGCCAAAACTCGAAAGCATTTCAGATGTCGTTGGAAGGGCCAATGTTCTGCTTCTTCTTAGTCGTTCCGCGATTGACCAGTGATTAGAAAGTTACTTCGTCATTAGTACGATATATACTGTCAGTTTGTCGATATTATCGGAGCTTAATTCAAAAGTCATAGCGGGCAGTGAGCCACCCGCTGCCGATCGCCCGTATATGCTCGGAGCAGTTTGTTTTATTTGTGAGTGAATTCGCTGATTGTTCCGTTTTATATGCTAACGATCACACTGAAATTTCTAAGAAACATTCCTATGATTTATTTTCACTCCTCGAGGTGAAGTAATTAATACCTTTGCCATTGCATAAACACTCAGTTGCGCGCCACCCTCATTTGAAGGTTGTTTATAATTATACCCTCGGGAATGGCCAATTGCTGAAGATAATATTTTGCCTCTGGTAAGAGTGAGATATTTGTTGGTGAAAAATGTTTGCGATTAGGAAAATCTCAATTAAAATTGTTGGGGTTGTTTATATATTTTGCATTTTGATTGTGCCCAATTCTCCGGATGCAATATTTGCTTTATTAATTCTTATTTTCGTGAACTTTTTTAAATGTTTTCAATTCATATTTTCTGTTTTCTTTTTTACCCTTTGATGTAAAGTTTTGCAGTTAAAATTTTAGAATGAAAAGCACATGTTACGTAATCTCTGTTACGCTGTGATTATTAATCAGCTTCACATAATGTGTACTCACAGTCGAAAGGAAAAAAAGACGAGCTTTTGGGAAAATCATGTTTTCGTAATGATTTGAACGAGACGGAGCACCCCCCAACCTCATTGAAGGTCGGGGTTGAATTGCTCTTGAAATTAATCCTTTTGTTCTCCTTTCGGTTGCGGAAGAGGTTTCGTGTATTATCATTAAAATGGACATTATATTAACCGCTTTTGAAGTTTCGGCAGTAAGATTAATGACATCGCCGGTTGCGAACCCATTGACCCACATTTGCAGATTTTGGGGGAAGTCACCCTTAAATCAAACCCTCTTTAACACTCACTCACATACGGGCGCCCCGATTTGAAAAAAGCGTCGCTTTCTCACGGTCCGAACCAATTTCTTTCCGCGTCAGAACCGTTTTTGGAAATCAATAGATAATGTCACCATTTTGTATTTTAATTACTTAATGGATTGACATTAAAAATAACTTTTAAAAGTGCAGCTTCAATTGAGGTGTTATTGGGGTGTACACCACACCCGAAATGCCTTCAGGGGATGCAGGCAAATAAAATTTGACTTTTCCAGTGTTTCGACAGGTTTATAATAAAAAAGAAATGGTGTACCTGACACGTGAGGCAATTTTTGAGTTGAACCAAATAATTATTCCTTTTAAAAATAATGCCCAGTAATTACGGGGACGACCTTTTAAGAGCGTTTAAATCAAATCTTGTTTATTAATCCCTTTGAGAAAGTTTTTTTTTTCGGGTAAATAGCACCCTTAAGGTTTTTGATTTGATTTCGTCTGTGGATGTTCGCCTTCCTTTTGATTTTAGTCAACTAAATTGAAGAGGTATTAAACCTTTCTGAAGTTGATGAAAGGCGATGAAAGGGAAAAAGGTCAACATGAGCACAAGCGATTGAAAGAAGGGCTTTAGTTGCATTTTCGAACAGCGAAGGTTGTATTGGCAATAAAACCATACAATGAAGAGTCAACAGAAGATGAAAAATTAGAATCAAATGCAGGAAGTGTTCGGTAGGAAACGTAGTCTAAAGAAGTTTGAATTTCTTCGAATTGACTCCTTTTGCTGAGATAAGCTAACCATGAGATATGAAAGAGGGCACTTGAACAAACACAGGTGACTTGGCATCACATTTAAATTGATAGGAACAGTTTTTGGGGGTAACTGTTTGATAATGATTCTGTGAGTCTGAATCGGTTTAAAAAGAATTGGGCGCCGGCGTCGGAACACAACCAGACTATTCTTCCTACGATTCTGGGAATGCTTCTGATAATATTTTCTGACTGTTTTTTTTCTAATTGAGCAAAAAAGATTTGATTCCGTCATAACTTGACGACGCTAAGTATTTTCCTCGTTATGATAAACCATAAGACGATATACTTTTATTTTTACAAAACCAAATTAAACGTTTTCAATTTGATCGCTTATTCCCCCCCAAAAAATACAGTATAAATGAAGTGCATCTCACTGATATTCTTTTGATCTGTGCAAAAATTAGCTTTAGGACAGCTGAAATTGCAGTTTCTTCGGGGGCAAGGTTGCCAGGGGTCTGTTACAGACGTCTGGGGTCAAGTTACAAGAACACCCTTATCAGTTTCAGTTCGTGTCATCACACGGACTTCTCTTAATGTTCGGCCCCGCGTTCATTATCATTGGTAAGCCTTGAATCTCTGGTCTTACCATTAAGGCCTTGATACTCAATCTGTGGCCCCGGGGCCAAATTTGGCCCACCGAGCCCTCCCGAGTGGCCCAGCCGATAGGTTTGTGCCTTACGTTTGGACCAATCCGTGTCTTGTTCGCGGTATTGTTTTTAGCGTCTTTTTAGATTTTCTTGGCCGTTTAAATATGTGTTCGCAGCGGTATGATTATTATCGGAAGGTAATCGTTGGACGAGAAAATTTCGCAGCAACTGAGCTTTTGAGAAAACTATTTTGAATTCTGTATCAAAGCATCTGATTCTTATCTCATTTTCGCAGAGATTCGCTGATAAAACCCAGAAAAACATCAAATCAGTTAAAAATTAAGACTAAATAATTGTAATTTATCACATTGGTATGAAATAGAGAAGTCAGATGCCATCAAAGAGTGAAACAATGAAAAATAAAACCGTCACATTTGATTCGATTTAAATGACGGCCTATTTTGGTTTTGTGAAGTTTTGCAAAAACTGCTTTTGATTTCACCTGGTTTGAATTTCACTGTAATTCATCTGGGAAATTGATAAAAATTAACTGTTAAAGATTCAACAGGTTTTCTTAGAAATTTCGAGAATAAGCAAACACTTGTTCTTCCGAAAAGTTGTTAATTCGTAAATATTTACCGTACCCTGGGCCACGTGTTAATCTCAAATGAGAGTATTAATTATTAATTAAAGGAGGTTATTCCGATTACAAGTTTCAGCTCTTTGCAAATGATAAACAGCTATGGCTGAAGCCGTTAAACGCATTAAAAGGCGAGAAAACTCGTTCGATAATCTTTTCGAGTCCGTCGAATCGAAAGCTCTCCGCGTTTCATTTCCTGCCACTTTCGAATCGGTTTTTCAGACCAGACAAAAGTTCATATCGAAGTGTGAAATTGTTTTGAAAATGGTAGCGCCAAGTACTTCCGACTTTTGCAATCTAATCGGACACTCGAGACGCAGCTCACTGATTCTTATCTTAAAGGTGATTTTCAGATGAGCTCTATGAATGAGTCAGCCATGACAGAACTGCTTTCTGTCGCATATCGAAAATGTTTCATCCCCCTCGAAATAGCCAGTCGACCTACGGGGGTTGTTCGTTCCTTGGAATTGAAATTAATTCACCAACGCACGTGGATGTTTAGCCGTTATGTGTGACAAAGTCGATTCGAAACGGGGAAAGCCGCGCGCATTATGTAAACGATTCTTACAAATTATTCCTATTTAATTTTACAATAAATTCTTGAACTTCGAACTTTACATTTCGGTGGTTCAGACTGAATGAACGTGTTTGACCTATGCGTGACATCAAAGTTGCTGCGGCCATTGATAAGATTATTAAGCGATTCGGATAAAGGTCGTTGCGTTTTACTCTTTATTTTGTGCATTTCTTCGATTAAGCCAATTTCATCCTTAACAAAGTTTGATTCCGTTCCCCCGTAAGAAAATCCCAAAGGTGAGATACGATCTAGTTTTGGCCGGGTGTTACAGGATTTCATACAAACTAAATGTGATAGCTCTTGTTTGAGTTTGAACAGGTTTTTCTTAAGGTGCATGCGCCGTTTGAAACCTTGTTCTGATAATTAATTCCTGAAAGTTCATTACATCCGTTTGTGGTCTCGCTTTTATTTTAATTAAATTAGTTCAAATGTAATTTTCAGGAAAACTCTTACCGGGGATTTACCCATTCTTCGCCATTCAAGTGTTTCTAGTGATCACCGACGATACTTTTTTGTTTCGTCATGATTATATTAATGAAATTAAAGTATTGAATTACGCGGAAAGAACGGTAACCAATAGTTGGCAGCAAATCGACGAATCATTTTTTCGTCGAATGTTAGACATTAAACTAACGCTCGAGAACCAAGGTCATGGATTTGACTTCTAAAATAAGGAAGGCGACATGTGTGAGATGATTGTGCGATCTTTTTTCTCACGACACAGTCCCAACGAGCAGGAAAAAGCTTTCGCTGCAGGATTTATATATTCCGATTCTCACGTTACACTTTTCACGGCCGCTCTCCCAATCGGACTCTCATTGGGTCCCCTCGAACGGGGGGGCGGCCCCCAAATAACCCTTTCCTGACCGACGTCCCCTCTGAATGGTAATTAAGTAAAGGATGACCACGCGCGCAACAGGTGATATAACATATTGGCCAATTCTTAAGAAAAGGGAAATGAAAAGCACCTGTCATGGAAAAGTCATTTTAGGGTAACTGAAGAAAGATATACTGTGGTCAAGAGCTGATTTAGCCATGAATTTCAGCTCCTCTCCAAAGAATGAACACCCGAAGAATCTCGAAAGCACGTGCTTTTTGATAAGGAAGGATTTCTGATAAGGCAATCAGAGCTCGGTAACCAGTCGCCTAAGGATTTTCGATTTAAAGGAGGTGTCAGGAGGCTGAGTTAATTGACCTTTTTTCGATGTCAGGTTGTCTTGTGATCGATTCTTTAACAGTGCACTCTCCTTTTTCCTGTTAGGCTGACTTACGTAATTAGAACGAGTACAGTAATAACAGCCGATTTTGCATTAGTCCTCAGGCCTCATCTGGTTTTTTTTTTTTGCAAGTCTTGGTCGAGCGTGGAGATTCAGAGAAATTTCGAATTAGGATGACATTGCCAGCACTTATTATTAATCAGCAGTTTGTTGAAATATTTAAAATGAATGGAGTATTTATTTACAGGCTGTCGCGTCTTAAAATTCCCATTGAAGGTCTATCTGACTGTTAAAATAGGGAAGCTTTTATTAAAACGATGTCATCGCATAGTAAATTCGGGAATCACACGATTTTGACGGGCCAATCGGGTAGATAGTTTTCTTTTCGAGCTACAATATCTCCATCGGTGAGTTGTTAAAAATTTTAAATAAGCTTTGACATTGAAATTTATTTTCATGAAGACCTGTCGGCATTTAGGCTCATCGCCGATACTTAATTAGGCCCCCCTTTTTCATTCTCTAAAATTATTTCACTTTTTTTTTTGAATTACAAACATTTTTCGCGTGTTTGTTTCGTGAATGCTTAAGTAATTTACCGGTTTTTCCCGTGAATGATTTTCAGTTGAAATTTAAAAATGAATGAGGAAGCATTTGGCGCCGATGACGAATAACAGGTGAGACTTTGGTTAATTTATAAATAATAAAAGCGAGAGGAGAGAGAGGTCGAATTCCTTTACTTTCGCAAAACGTAGACGATCTCTTTTGATACTCTTCTGGTTATTACCCTGAAAAGATATTTACAAAACCACCCGTTTACTTTTACCATATAAAAAGTCGGAAGTCGCATATAAATAACCGCATGGGGTGTTGAATATGTGAAAGCTTTCGAAGTGGTCGAACGTCCACTGAGAAATTCACAGAGGGATTTCCAAAGGCAAATCCTTAACCGAAGAACCATTTAATAGATGCAGAAAGACTCACAGACTAGAAGCGGTATGAAAAAGCGACTAGCCGGCTCATTAATGAAGAGCATTGGCCTTAACAGACCCAGGCAAGATGAAAATGTGGTCAGGTCCTTGGCAACCATACACACGTGCATTCCAAGCCGTTAGAAAACCAGATTCAAGGACAAAATTTTTTTACCTTTTTATATATCAAACCTAATGACGGCGTTCATGGAGGAGTGAGAAAATCCTCAGGCAAAACTCACTCGGCGGATTTTCCCCCGAACGGGCGAACTCCCTCAGAGTTAGGCATATTAAAAGGATAATAAATAAATAAAATGAAAATAATTTTGTCCCGGCCAATTACTGAGCGTTTACTGTCTCAACTAATGCGTTAAGAAGTTTCAGGCTAATGAGAAGAAAAGGGGCGTCCCTAATCATAATGCAGTTGGCCCGTTGTGGTGTTGCACTCTGGTTGGTGTGCCGGTGCCGCCGAACGGTGGTTTCCGGTGTTCCGGACTTCGGACAAAGTCCAATTGTACTTGGTGTACACCTGAAAAAAAAAACCACCTTAATTAATTGATCTTCCTTCAGAAGAGACGGACCTTTCTTAGTAGCGGCGGATTTATATCTTTCACTTGGGGGCTTCGCCCTCGCTAAGATTTGGCAATTTCAGTCTTCTTCTGTACCTTAATAACAGTTACAGTAACACATCTCCTAAAAACTGAATGCACCGAACATCATCCCATTGCACTTAACTATCAGTAAAGTAATGCTTTCTTCTTTATTCAGCCACTGTTATTGTTGATGTTAGTCGTCTTCAGCTGCTGCTTCTCCTCTTTACCTTCTATAAATGGTTCTCTCTTTGGTCAGCAAGCTCTAAATTACTCCTTATCTGTGGGCGACTCAAACCTTTATTTCTTCTTCCCTCTGGCACTCAACGCCACTCTTCCCGGCATTTTCAAAAAACTACAAACGTCAGAACCCACTCTAACTAATTTCTATATAAACTTATCAATTTGGCCCCATTTGTACTCAAAGTGGTCTCCACAGAAATGAATTCCCAGTCATGTTTTCTGCAGATTTCTCGGCTTTCGCTTATTTTGGAGAAACGAGACATGGCGCAGATAATTCTTTGGAAAAAGTCCGGTTTTGGATTCAATGGCTCTTCAGACCGTCAGGTAATAGAAAACGGTGTCCACACACAGACACACTTCCCGTAACAGATTTATTTATTAGCATGATATGATATGATGATTATATGCATTGATCGACAGAAACCGGTTGGTAAAACGAGAAAAATGGAATATACGTGAAAATGGCGCAGCCTGAAAAGATGTGCTTTTCTAAAAGCCCAAAGAAAACATTGAGCTTTTAGAAGAAAATTGCGAGGGAGTAAAAATAATAGAGCATCATAGGTAATATAATTTTTTGTTTCTGTTGGCGCCACTCAGTTGACAAAAGTCTTTCTCTCCCCCGTTAGAGAATGTGAACGAATAAGCGTCGACTCTCCGGGCTCTTAATGGCAAAGGTAAATGACTTTTGATTGAGAGTAAATGCCTGATGCCAAGAAATGTGACTGATTTAATTTTAGACGAAAATTCGGCTGCCAAACGCATTTGAAAACGAACAGAAGGAAATGCAATCGCATTCAAAATAAAAATAATAATAATAATAAAAAAATAATAATAAATCAATAACGATGTTTGAATTAAACCGCAGAAAATAGTTGTTTTATTGTTTCGAGTGCAACGTACACTTCCAAGAATCCCGTGTGAATGCATCGTGACTCCCTCAATCTTTTAATAAGAAAAGTTATTATAAGACAACTCAATCCTCGGTTTTATATGTCATAATATTCAAAATTGAATGGGGAACACTTATAAAGTGACAGAGAGGAAAGGAGACACTTAGGTAGCTTTTCAAGTAACAAAACCAAGGGTAACTTGAACACTAGTTATATAATTTCGAGCCAGGACAGTGCCTGGAATGCGCCACTCAGTGGTCAAATTAGGCTTAACAGATACCTGAAGAAAGTTATTAAATACTAAATTAATAATTAATAAATACAGAGAGTCCAAAAAACCCCTCAACTTTTATTAATACGAGGATCCGTTGGAATAAATAATAACAGTTATACCTGTCCGCATTGGCATATTAAAACCTGAGTTAAGATAGCCATGAAAAAGCAAAACCAGAGCATTTCTTAATCAAAAGCATTCGATTTCGTAAATCGCGTCAACCAAAAAGAGGTGAAAATTTGTGGTTAAGGAAAAAGGAATTGATTTTCAGGCTTTAAAGTGTCAGGAATCTCAGCGAACGTACAGAATACTGCTGAAGAAGGAAAAGAATTAGTCGAGAAGTCTGCACAAAGTTCCGCTTCCCTAAACGGTGGGGGTGGGAGGGAATTGATAAGCCTTGACTTTGCTTAAATTCGACCTAGAATGAGTTCTGGCCTTTTCCTCGAGGGTTTTTCTTTAAGAATCACCGGTGTAGAAGGGTTGGCAATTTGGTGGTCCTCTCATTTTCCTTCGTGTAATCCTCTATTCGCCGTCAAATGTCTTCATGGCCCTCTTAAATGTTGAGCATTTGATATCCGCGCCATCTATCTCTTGCAATGGAACTTATTAATTATGTTGAAAATGAGATTAGGATGAAATTCTTGGTTAATTTGAGCGTAATTTGATTCAATGGCGATTGAAATAAATTATGCGGAGAAGTAAAAACTGAGTCATTAGAGCGCTTTATCTTTTTATTTAATAGTAATCCTCGTTAATTTGGTGGGTTGTATTTAATCCCCCGATACGAAGAAGAAATATATTAAAAGGGAATTAAACAATAAACTCACGTCCGTATCGAAATTTAATTCAGTTGAGTTCAATTCATTAAGTTGGGCGCCGCCTTCTCCTCCTCCTCCTCCTCTTCCCACTTGTTTATTAATTCTAAGTGGCGTTTAATATTTAACTCACCCATTAATTTTTGTAATTTACAGAAGTCCCCGAAATGGTTTTGGCCAGTGTCGATCGAGGAAAGGAAGACACTGAGCGGCTCCCCAGAGGCGAGCGTGCCCAAGAAAGAAAGACAAAAGAAACCCAACCTCGCACCTGCTTCCTGGTACTGCACCTGTCGTAGGGGCGTATGGAAAGACCTTGGCTAATGTGATCATTTGTTACTGTTCTCGAAGATAAGAGACACATGCACCGTAATTACATGGGACACGTGTGCCAAAAGACGCCAGGAGGCGATTACGCCGCTCAGGTATATCGGGAGCGCTTTCGGAATCCCCAGTCAGGTCCAAATCAGTGCTTACGAAAGCGAAACTTATCAAATTAAGTTCTCAATTCTGATTTATTCATCCATCTCCATTTCAAATGGACGACTCAGTTGAGTTGAGTTACTGGGCTTTTCCAAAATGGATGATTTCAACGAGAAATTTCCTCATTTTTTGAATTTTGCTTTCTGTAAAGGAGTTTAGGGGTTGAAGAATAAACGGTCAGTCATAGAATATTCTCTAAGATAAACGTCTGTTCCACCGCCTTTTTGAGCAACTCGAATTACACTTAGCCGTCGCTTTTACGCGGAAATAAGGGAATTAATTACACGGATTTATTAAGGTGGCAGTAATTATATTTCGTTAAATTGCAATTAAAGAGTAAGACTCGTGCCTGAAGAAACGGCTTAATTACCTCAAAGAACCAAACACTGATTTGGTCTGAGTGTTCGATGTAATAAAGAATTCCTTCGTCAAATTAGCAAATAAATTTCCCAGGTCGCCTTTCTCCGGTTTGTGCTTTTCCGACCCTTTCCAACATTAATTACTGTGTTTTATGTGGGTTTTCGTGAAGACGAAAGTCCGCACACGTTCCCGTTGTGGAAGGGAAAAATAGGGAAAAAATGGTTAATTAACAATGCCTTTTTTTAATTCACGTGATGTCGAATAATGAAAAGGTGTTAAATTGTAAATATTAATTTAATTAAGAGATCCTTAACTCAGGAATCACTTCTTGGAAGCATTTTTTCTTGTGGGATTCGTGCAAGCTCCGGTGATTTTGCCGGGCGTAGAAAAGTGTAATCTGCGGTGCTCACTTGTATAAAAATGGTTTCCTTGCCTCTAATTAGCCAACTGTATGTTTACTGGGTTGTCTTAAACTACAATCTCGCGTGCCAGCACGGAATGGTGGTGCTTTCGAAGCGATCTCGGCCTCTGTCCTTATCGCGACTTCATACCGCTTCACCGACAATTCATTTTCAACTCAAAAACTCACACACTCACATATATTAATAGAAATTTTTATGAAACTGCATAAATAATACAAGATTTACCAGTCATAATATATTATTTTTTTTTTTTTAATAAAAAACTCAGCGAGCGTTACATTATTATGAATATTAGTGACCCGTGATGATAAAATGACCTCATTGAGAACATACTCGTGTTTTGTCTGCAGTGCTCTAATGGTCCCACTGCAGTACGGAGAGAACTTGAGTTCACTGCTGGATAAGCAAAGAAGTCAGCCGGGAGGTTGCAGCACCGGAGGACCGCTCAAAATTCCAAACTCCTTAATACTCACAATCGATTGCGAATCCGTACGTACCGTAGATATATCATATTTGCTTAAATATTTTGTCTTTTGTCGATTTAACAAATTTTTATGAATTTCCATTTAAGTTATTGAAAAGATTTGCATTAAAATTTGTTTAGGTTTGAGCTAACAATTACGGGGCGGGAAGAGGAGGCTCTTGCAGATTTCTTAGACTCGATTTTAATTAAACTTTCTCCTTTGCGGTACTTATATTTATCTTTCTAAAATTAATCATTTTCATGGAGTGCCTTAACCCTTTTAATTTGGACATGAGTATAGTACCGATCGGAACAAACCTCTAATCCCCAGGGAAAAATAGGTATTGAGGTTCCCCTAGGAAAAATGTAAACTGATACAGGAATGCATCAGTGTAGGATTCGTACAGTTCCTTGTTGTGGTGGCTGAGAGCAGACATACGATCGCAAAGCGTTAAAAATTGTACAGTGTTATCCATATACGGTAGCGTTCAAAAGTACTTTGATAATATAAAATTTTATAGTTTCTTAGTTAATTATAAGTTAATTAATATTTTTTATAGTTAATTATTAATTAATAATATTAATAATTTTTTATAGTTTCTTAGTTAATTAATACTATAAGATTTTATTATGTATTATTAACCCTTTGCGGTCGTATAAATCTGAACATGAGTATCGTATGGTCGGAACAAACCTCTAATCCCCAGAAAAAAATAGGTTCTTCAGGTATTGAGGTTCCCCTGGGAAAAATGTAAACTGATGGAGGAATGCATACAGTATAGGATTCGATTGCTGTGACTGAGAGCAGACATATGACCGCAAAGGGTTAATTCGTTGAATAATTTTCCGATGTGACCCCGTGAATCGCCAAATAGGGTAACCCCCGTTTGATTTCTGTATCGAAGGAGTCGACAAGGCAATTGCATTCAAATGACACGAGCTCAAATGTAATAAAACGGAAAGAATATTCCGACAAATATGACATTTTGGAAAAACCTTAAATTGCTCATGTAGTCGTCCTCGATAAATTCTCACGCGAAGAATTTCCTCATAACGCTGTCGGATTCCGCCCCTGACCAATGATCAGGTATACGTTTTCTCCGCCCAATTTCACCATTTTTTTTCTCTTAAGGCAATAAAGCGGTATCTCATCGAACAATGAACACCCCTTTATAAAAGCCGTTCGAATTTAGGTACTGTATTGTCCACTCCTGACCTCCGTTCTGTAATTTGTAAACTGCCATTGTAGTTTAGAACCCTTTTTTGGGTCAACACCCTGAAAAGAAGCAAATGACAGCCGTTGGTACTCAACCCTTTCTCATCCCGGACATGAGTTACCTGTAAACTTGGCACTCACTCCTGTGGTGGTCTTTCCATAAAGTTTTTTCTCTGAAAGAGTTTCATTTGTAGAATTTATGATTTTTTTTTTTTAAATAATTGCAAACCAAAGAAAAGTTGAGTTTTTTTTCAATAGTCGCGTTATCTAATTCAGCAGTTTAGCAAACACTGCGCTTCTGAGAATTTTTCACCTTTGAAAACAAACTTGGGCGTAGCATTAATGGGCTCAAATCGATATGGGAACAGTGAGAATTGACTATATTTACTCTCGCTGTCTTCTGCTGCTCTTCCGGAGGTACTCTGTCTGCAAATTTGGCTTTCGTCTCTGATAATCGAGTTTACCCTTAATTCGTTAACTGACAGTTTTTGACTTCCCTCTACCGCATTAGAACCTGAATCAGAGTCTTCACCCTTTCGCGCCATTTGTGGATTTCAATATCCCCAAATGGCGACATAACAACCGGATTCACCGAAAAGTGTGGTAAATACCGGTAAAAGTTATCTCCACGTGTTGTGGGTGTTTTTTCACGTGTTGTGCAGTTGGCGATAAGCGGCCGGCTTCTTTTTCCTTTTAATCTATGGCAAAGCCAAATCGCTTAGCTTCTGCTTAATTACTCGACCATTCGACCTGGTAATGTTCCATCAGTTTCCTCATGGTATTTGCCAAACCGGTTCTTCGTGCGTCGTCTTCGCTCGACGACGAATGACGACCACCGGAGGAGGAAGATGCCTTCTTGTTAAAAGTTGGTCACTCGCCGAGAATTAACTGCCAAATCACAGGCGATGTCAGCACTCCAATGCTGACTCTTACCTTTAATTAATTCGTTAAACATTGTTTTTATTCCATTGTCAGCTTTGTTTCTCTTTTTTCCATCGGCGCAGGTGCCCTTTGCTTAAAAATATATTTAATTTAATTATATATTCCAGCAGATGTTTTGACTCCCCGCATGAATCAGTGCTAATTTTGATAAGTTCCTCGGAAATCCGAACACATCTTCAATTAGCGGAAGTCCTTTTAATTACGAGTACAGATGTGCTTTCCAGACAGCTGACTTATAAAACATGGAAGAAACGTTCCAAAGTTCCGTGTCAGTCATTTTGGCTGTTCAACTCGCTAACGAGTGTCGAGAGCGTGGAAACGAAACGAAACCGCAAAACTATTTCCGAAACTTTTACTGACGATTTATTTTGAGCAAAGAAAATTTATATTTGGATCGAGGGGGAGAGCCGTTAACGTTGAATAATTCATTTATTTAAAAGACGGATTCCCACGGCGACGGCCATTGTCTCCTCCATCCCAAAGGGAAATCCGCTCACAGGTGCCGCCGAAGACCTGATTCCTTTCGACAACCGGGACGCACTTAGTAGCTATCTGGGAGGAACAGATCCTGCATTGGGAGATTATTTGTGGGCTGTTCCACAGCTGATAATCACACGAGGGGAGATAACCGATGCAGTGGTCCAACTCTTCCCAGGAAATGAGTTCTCCCGCCACGTGGGCGTGCCGCTCTTCTCATTCATTCTGATAAATCAGCGAATTAGACCGGCTAATTAAATTATTTTTCTTCCAGGGGATTTTGAACAGTCGATTGGATGCCAGGGTGGACGACATGATATCCAGAGGCCTCGTGGAGGAACTCCTGGCATTCCACGATATGTACAATAAGGAGAATGCGTCACAGGAGAAGTAAGTCATTTTTCGCCCTTTAAAACTCGCATTAGTTGAAAGAAAAAGTACTCATCGTCCGAACGTTTAATGAGGCTCAAATATCGCAAGGTTTTTACTAAGTTTTATTTTTTTCATTAAAAGAATCATTGTTTTTTTGTTAATCCGCGATTTCCTCAAATCAATACTCCGCAGTCATCAATTTAGTAATTAATACTTGACTTATGCGGGGTCCGAAGTCTCCAATTATTTACCTCAAAGGAGAATCCGCGAGTCGACTTCCCGAGCTTTGGAAGCTTCTTTCTGTTCCTCCCCTGGCCGCCTTCCGTTCGTCCGATTCGGGCAAAAGCCGGCCAAACTGTTTAACGATGCAAAAGAACCGACACTGTCATTGAGAAATGGCGTTGAGTCGGTTTCTGTGAGTTAATTACGCATAAAAGGCAGTGGAAACGGTCGAATATCACGGTTTGATGTATGTTTGTTGCGAGATGGCGGGCTCTCATTCTGCGCAGTTAAGTGGAAGCGATAATTCTCAAGGATTTCAATTAATTGAAAATTTTCAAATTTAAAAGAAGAAGAAACTCCTGCGTGAAGCTTTTAACGGGATGACCGGCAGACCGTGAACGTTTAGAACTTTAAATGCGCGCCTGCGCGACTGAGCAATAAACTTTCAGGTTCATGCCCAACGCCGTCTGCATTTCCCGCGTTAGGACCAATTAACCACTCACTGCAATAATGATGATTTTATTAATGAGCAAGCACAGAATTTCCTCCCTCCGTTCCCGGACGGGCAGCACTCAATGAGAAATGTCCTCGCGTGAGACTCCCCATTTTCCGAAAGCGCAAACTCCCATTTATTTCGTCCAATTAAAGAGAAGTGACAGAGTGTTGCTGCGAACGGGGGGCCTCGTGCATTCCTTATGCCAAATCGGGCACCCTCATTAAGACATTGACAGTCTCCGCCGGCTGCGAATGTCTCTCCTTAATTTCTTTATTTAAAAGGCCAACGCGTCTTCAGGTTCCAGTTTCAGGTATTTTTATTGACTCGTTTTCTGCGCCCGAATAATTTTTCGCTGATTCCACGATGCCATTCGGCTTCATAACGGGGAGAAATATTAATGGAATTCATTTTCCTATTTTTTCCAAAGTTTTCTTCGCAATTATGAATTTCCCGAGTGTAAATTTAAATGAAAATACGTTTTCGAAGAAAAGATTTGTTTCCCCCGACGCAGATTATGAGCAATTTCCCAGTTGTCTCCGCCTGGACCACAAGTGTTTTTCTCGGGAACGAAGGCAGAGTCCCCCGGGGACATTCTTCAACGTCGACAATTCGCGGAAAACGTCACTGAATCTCCCGAGACGTTCTCAGAAAGTTGCATTCGGAAATGACGTCATCACTAATGGCTGACATCTGCTCGCCGACGTTTCCGCTGCATTTATTGGCTGCATTTCGTTCGTGCGGGCGTCGTTTCGCGAGTGAATGAGTCTGTTGGTGAAATGAAGTGGCGGGGTGGCGCCACTGTGGGCCCCCCGGGGGCGGGCCACTTCCTCACCGCGTTTCTATGCTAATCAATATCGATTCCTTTTCTCGTTAACTCGTAAGGGAGCGGTCATTCGGGGCCGGGAGGTCGAGGGAAAGCCCCGGAGCTTTGGGGCCCTTTCCAGGATGTGCCCACCCGACGGGGACATCTCCAAATGCCAACGAAGCAATCATGATTTCAGTTGGAGATATTATGGTAATGGTAATAAAATAAAGTGTAATAATGAAACCGTTATCCTTGATTTCGGAAGAGGAGAGGAAAAACAAAGGAAATAGAGGATAAAAGTTGTGATTGCCCACATTATGCTTCACCTTGGGTCGGGCTAAAGAACCCGTCCGGGCACCAAGATGGGTTACCTTGACTTAGCTCCACGTTTGCCAGTCCGAGGACTCCGGTTTTCCCACTGGCGAGTGCTTGCGGCGGGCATGAGGGACGGACGGGGGCCCCGGGGGGCGCGGGGGGCGCAGGGCCTCACCCCATTTGGGGGCTACAGAGTCAGATGACCCCAAACCCTTCTATCCTTAACCCGTTCACGCTCACACATTGTAATTTTCATCTCAAATTAATCCCTCATTTTTCACAAACAAATTATACAAATATATATTAAATTTATATTAATAATAAAACACATACAAAACAGTATATCTGAATTGAAATTCCATTCAAAAAAAACGTCCGAAGGAGAACAGATTAATTTCCCGGGTTCGACTTGTTGCAAAAAATATCTAAAAATTTTTATGGTAAAAATGTGAGAATATTTCCGGTGTTCGACTTGTTGTAAAAATTATTTAAAAAATTTTCTCGAAAAAATGCGAGAATGTTTTCGATGTTCGACTTGTTGCAAAAAATATTTAAAAAATTGAATCGAAAAAATGTGAGAATATTTCCGATGTTCGACTTGTTGTAAAAATTATTTAAAAAATTGAATCGAAAAAATGTGAAAATGTTTCCGGTGTTCGACTTGTTGCAAAAAATATTCAAAAAAATTTTATCGAAAAAATGCGATAATGTTTCCGGTGTTCGATTTGTTGTCAAAACGGTTGAAAAGTTTCCCGTCCAAATTACGATTCATTTCCTTGAGTTGTTGCCAGGAACTTTTAGAAGTGTTTGACGACAATAAGACGATTTAATTCTTTAGTTCGATTTGTTGCCAAAAAGATTTCCCGACACCAAAATTACTCACTCTGTCTAGGCCATTTTTTTTAAAGTCTCACGGCCTATATATTATTTGAAAAAAAGAGTTTCAACACAGTCAGTGTTAAGTCAAATTTGCAAATTTTGAAAAGATTTCGGAATCCGATAAATTTCAAAATTGAAAACTAACTTTTGGGTAATCCGATAAAAGTTATAAAATATGTCAATGGCACTGTCCTCTGCACAGGACATCGACTGCTGATGGGTTAACCTTTCATTCAGAGCTGCAGACATTTCCTGTGTTCTTTTCCTTTTGGAAAGTCTGGATCACTTTTCGTGGCAGGAGACAAACCGAGAAGGTTCGCTTTGTTCGAACCTTTGTCTCGACGGTGTCTTCAACTCCTTTCTGGCATCGATTCGAGATTCTTTTAAAAAGTTGTTACTTGTCAAACAATGAGTGCACGAAAGAAAGTAGACATTAGGGAAGAGGTCCATCCCTCGGGACGCCGACGGTGACAGCCACTGTAGGGAAGAGGGAACGTTGTCAAAGCGAAGTGATTCCTTTCAGGAGGCCGGAATACACGAGGGGCATATTCCAATCCATAGGATTTAAGGAATTCCACGAATTTTTAGTGCTGAGCCCGGAAATGAGGGAAAGCGAGAATGGGAAGAAATTATTCGAGAAAGGAGTGGAACTTTTGAAGTTGGCGACGAAACGCTACGCCAAACATCAAATGAAATGGATAGTAAACAGATTTATAAAGAACGCTAAAAGACAGGTAGGAATTTTCCGAGCAGTTTAAGGAAAATTTTAATTTATGAAATATTGAAATTTAATTTTCAATTTCAGCTTCCTCCGATTTATAGTTTAAACGGAACGGATGTTTCCAAATGGAAAGAAAACGTGTACGAGCCCGCAGAGCACATCGTGGAATGTCACATCGCTGACAGAAAGCCCTCCATAGAGCCCGTGGCAACAGCAGTGGCAAAAGTGGAAATAGACAGGACTTACGAATGCGAGTGCGGGAAAATTATGGTGGGGAAAGTCCAATGGGAAGAACACATCAAAGGAAAAAATCACATTAGGGAAATGAAGAAGAAAAAGAAATTAGAAATGGAAAAGGAATTAGAAAAAGAAAAACAAAAAGAAAAAGAAAAGGAAACATTAAGTGAATCGTCAGCAGTGGCAAATGAATAAGACTGAATTAAAGCCATTATTTAAAAAATAATTGTTTACCTTTTTAATATTTTAACCGAATCCCTTAAATTTTATCAAAATGAAAATTTTTTTCCATTGTTTCGGCACAGAGCCGTCAGCAGTGGTCTAAAAAATGGATAATCTTCATTCAGAGATGATCTGAAGATGACCAACCGTCCCACATTGTGACACAACCGGTGATAGTAATGTTTGGGCATCACTAAATTTCCAAAATGGTAAAATTTTCGAAAACTGCTTAGTCCGCCTCAGTAGATCCCGTTAGCGCAGGAGTTGAAATTAGTCAGCAACGAATGCATTTTACGAAGGAAAATTATCAAAATTCATATTTACGACTTCTTTATACGTGTTTTCCTCCAAAAGTCAATTTTTCCTAATTTAATGCGAAATAAGATACAAGGTGAAAACACCCAAATATTAAATTGAAAGTTTCGAGGACGACCATAGTTTAGAGTGGTAAACGCCTGCGCGTTGTTCCCCAGCAACAGGGGAAGTTCTTCAAGGCCATCCTCCCTCGACTGGTCAGCACTGCTGAATGCAAATGTCCGAAACAACAGTATAATATATGAAGAAATGGAATGTTCCATCTCTTAAAATTAAGAAATTTATTGTAACGATTTTATATGAAACTTCTTCGGTGCTTTGGGAGTCAAAAATGTCAGCAAAAAATAGGGATTTTACTTTTAATGATTTAAGGGTGAGTTAACAATGCAAATAAATGGCGGAGAATCAAAAATTTGTTTCCAATCAAAAAATAGTTTATTTTAGGTAAAGAAGTCAAACATAAGCTAATTTTTTCAACAACTACTGTCGTCCTCCTCATTTTCTACTTCGGTATTCCGCCAAGATATTTCTCTGTCGCATCGGGGCCCTCTGTAGTTGTAGTTGTATATCCGGGGGTCGCGTTTGCAGATGGCGTCATAGGCGTAGCACAGCCTCGCGAATTCCTCGTTTTCTATTTGAAAAGGACGCATTTCGGGATCCAATTCAGCAGCTTGGAGCACTTCTTCCAAACACTCTTTTCTTATTTCTTTTGGAAACAATTTCCTGGAAAGATACAAACTTTCAACTGCGTCCTTCGGGATTCGAATGATTTTTTGCGAAACCAGATAAAAACTCACTTAATTGAATTTCTACAATACTTCTGTCGGGTGTTAAAAACCGTTCTCATGACTTTCTCGACTTTATCAAAGCTGAGGTTGATTAAAGGTTGGACTAGAGGTTCGAAGTGCACCACCCCTGCGTTCACTTCCGGTTTGGGAAGAAACGCAGTGCCCGCAATCGTCTGCTTGTAGGTTACTTTGCACCAGTTCTGACACATGACCGATATGCCGGACCTGAATTTCGACAGGATCTGAGACACTATGCGTCTGGCAACCTCTTCCTGGAAAGTTAATGTCATCCTGACTCTTCCATAACTCCAGGCATTTCTCCTAATCAAAATAAAAAATATAATTAATTACAAATATGCAAAATTTCTTCTTCTAAAGTTATCATTTCATAATAACAATTTCCCTTTTAATTACTCTCCATTAACTCTGTATTTTTGTATATATTCAAATGTATCCATTGAATAAATGTTATGTTTATATTATTTTAGGTTATATACAGCTTATAAAAGTACAAAGGTAATGTATAGACATTGAAGAGTAGATAAAAAATGAAAGACACTTTATGTATTTTTATTATGTATCCCTCTATTATCAGAAACAATTGCACCTATATATTCGTCTTACTTATTAAATAAACCAACAATATATCTGTCATAGCAGTTACAGTATATGGCATAACTGTTTAACAGAATTACCTCAAAGAAATGTCCTTCAACCAATCAAATAACAACACATCTGCTACATTGAAAGGCAGATTGCCTATTATATGAATCTTTGGTGGTTCATCTTCCCAATTCTTCTTCAATGATTTGTCAAAAGCATCAGACAAATCATAATCCAATATGTCAGCATATACAATTTTCAATCTCTTTTGAGAACAATACTGTAAAGCCTGGAAAAATATCATCAGATAATATATCCACAACACAATGTTTTAATGTTAGAGTGTTTCACTCACCTCCAAAATTGGTTCAAACCTTTGATCTTTTTCAATGACCAGAACTGACTTTGCTTTGTTGGCCAAAATGGATCTTGTGATTCCGCCAGGGCCAGGACCAACCTCACACACTTCACAGTCCTTCACTCCCCCAGAAGCATACACTAATTTCTCAATGACTCTTCTTTGCAGGAGGAAATTCTGAGACAACTGTTTAACTGCTTTTAAGTTATAAAGTTTGAGAAGGTCTCTGATGGTGGGCAGTGGAGGTAATCTAAGTTTTTCTGCCATTGTAATGTGTCAAATAAAAAGAAGAAATTCTAATTGGGGTTAATTCTTTGGGGCTCCTCAAAATCATCTAAAAATGACTCCTGCTTTATACTGTATATTGTGTATGAGTAAATGCCTGTGACTAATAAAATACAGGCAATGAGTGTTCTTCTGTTGCTTTTTATTTTGCTTTTGGCAAAGCCATATCGTTCAATATTTTTTGCTTCGATAAATCTACTATATATATAAGCTTTTTTTAAGTCTTCTTTTTCAAAATCCACCTTTGGCATAACCTGAGAATTTCCCATAATAATGCCTAAAACAAAAATATTAAATACTGTTAATAAATTTTAAATTAAATACAAAAACAGTGAAAAAATTAAAAATTTAGGGTTAATTTTCCTATAATAAAACCAGTTTTAATCTAATAAATGAGGAAAACTCATTAAAATAACCAAGGAACTTAATATTATGTTCAAGAATATACTCTGTAACACTGTATAATTGCTATAATCGGGCAAAAGATATTATCTTGAAAATTTTTATCACTACTGCAACGCATTTACCTTTCTTTTCTATATTTTATCAGTTCAACAATGTAAAATACATGCGAATCTACAGAAGAGAAGTTACCTTTTACTAGTACTTTTTACTTGCAGCAAGCAAAAGGTACCCTTACATTTTATTGTAAAATTTGCATATATTTTACGTCTTTACACTTGATAACGTCTTAATAGCTTTTAGGTTATGCCGTTTTCTTCTCTTACAACAATGCCTCCTATTAATATTCTGATTTTGTCATTAATGAAGTTCACCCAAATTTTTAGTAAAATAAGTTAAAGATCTACACTGTGAATTATGGCAAACGTTTTTCTAAATTCATAAACCCTTATTTTTGGAATTGTCTTTAGAAAAACGTTTTGGGAAAATAATTTGATTGGAGGTTTTGAATTAAAATGTATCAAGGAGGCTTCGGCAAAATCCTTGAAGCTGATTGGCTGCCGCTCTGCCGTCGTTGCGCATGCTCCAGTTCTTTGTTTTGCAAATTCTGTACTGTATTTATGTAGTGAAGAAATGTTAGTTCGTAAGTAATTGTTGTTATTAATTTTTCTCAGTTAAAATGCCATTCATTTCAAAAGACTGGCGTTCGCCCGGAGAGGAGTGGGTTAAAACAGAAGAGGGATGGGAAAATAAGAAAATTTTAGAATGCGGAAGGCAAATACTGTGGTCGCACTCTGAAACTACGGATCCTAGGTAGGTCAAATTCGTTTGTTTATCCTCCCAGCTGATCACCACCAGCTTTTTCCTTCAGGCTCCACTTTTTGAATTAAAGGCAACACTCAACAGTTTACTTATTTATGAACGACATCCTCGTGTATTGCGCTGTTCGAATCATTCTTGCAAAAACAAATTATTCTTGTCGACTTTTACACACATTTTAAATTTCTAATTCCTTTGTTTTGCGTCGTTCGCTTTATCGATCGAGCCATATTGTCGTTAAAAGGAGAAAAAATATAAGTGCTAAACAGCGATGTGGGTCGAACACTGACATTAATTTTACACACTGGAATATTATGCCACAACCAACCTGGTTTTATGATAAAAATCATTGATTTTTACTCAATTAATAGGTACAACTTTACCTCGACTGAAATCTTGCTTATTTTATTATTTATTTCAGTTGGGAAATAAATTTTCAATGAAAATTAATTGCTTTTTTATAACTGATAAGAATAAGTATTTTTTTTTTAATAACGGAAAATAATTCTGAAAACTATTTGGAAATGACGCATCTGATATTTTTACAAATTAGAAAAAAAACACACGAAACGAAATTTATTTTGCGTAGAAGAGAAATTTTTTTTTTTAAAGAAAAGGACTCTTATATCAGTGTATTAACGATTTAAAAAAAAAATTGCGTAAGAACATTGAAATGGTAATTAATTGTGTAAAAATAATTGGACCGCACCGACATTTCCTTCGGTGTTCGACTGTGCACAGTTTGTGAGGATATTACTTCAGCGAATAATATTCGTTTAATTTAGAATTGTGAATATTCACTGACTGTGTTGAGTAACACAGTGGGAACTCACAGTGAGAAATCAACGATTTTTCATAATTTTATCGCTTTTGAGTTCACTTACGTCCGAACTGAGCAAATCTTATTTCGCTCTGTTAAAGAATTGTCCGTTATTTCACTTTGAGGTTTTTGGAGAGTTTTTGGGAAATGGGAAGTCAGAGATTCAAAAGGGTTATGAGTTTTTTGAGAATACGATGTTTATTTTCAAGTTAGGATTCGCTGAAACTTTGGCGAAAGTTAGAAATGAGCGCCTTTAGGTTCAAAGGCAGAAGAAACTTTTCAACGTAATGTCTCCGAATTAATTATATACTAATATATAAATCTGTTCAAGGAATTTGTGTGTGTGTGTGTGTGTGTGTGTGTGTGCACACCGTTCTTTATTATCTAAGATCTAAAGAACCAACTGAACCGATTTCAACCGAACTTTTTCCAAAGAATTATCTTCTCTCGAAAATAAGCAATAGAAAACCTGTTTAGGTTTAGATAACTTTACGAATTCCTTTCTGGTGTTAAAGGGTTGACTTTGAGCACAGTGGGAAAAGTATTCAAAGTATTCGGGGGTTACAATTATTATTTGGCGGTTTACGTATTTTCCTCAAATACTGAATGCGTCCACGTAGCTCATTATTATTAGACATTTTCCACAATTTTCATCTAATTTTCAGCGAATCTAGATCTAATTTAGATTTGATAGGATTTAGCGATTAGTGTGGATTTAGCGTTAGTAGTTTTTCAGGGTTTTCGAAAATTTGTTGTAGAATTGATATCTAAAGTTAGTGTTAGATATTTAGAGTTTAGAATAAAAAATCTCTGTCGGCGTTGAATGCCACATTGAGAAAAGGTGGAGGTCGAATCTGAACAAAGTTAGAGATTTTAGACCAAAGAGAGAACCGTTTAGAAGAGAGAGTAGTGAAGAAAGAAGGATATGGAACAGAATTAAGATAATGGCAGAACAAGTGGATTATGTGCGACTGAAATTATTACACTTACACGTGATTATATAGTTGTTTTTTTTCCGTAAATATATGCATTTTTTGTTGCAAAATTATATACATAATATTTGTAGTTAAGTGGAATGAGATTATCGAGTTGCATTCGGTTTTTGAGGAAATATTTTATTGTATCTTATCCAGAGGGGGTTGGAGAGCGAAGCCCTCATGGGGCGAGGCCCCCCCAGTCCCCAATAAAAGGTTTTTTCCAACGTTCCCACGGGGCTCCGCAGCGATTCTTTCATTCGTCCATAATCGCTGAAAAATTATCGATAATAAATGTGGAATTACGTCTTCCGCGAAAGCGATTGTTGAGTGAATTTCTTTTTCGGGAGTTTAATGAGTGGTTTCTTTCTTTTCAGGTGCACTTCTCCGAGTTCGTGCGACCAAGAGGACAGGGACAGTAATTTCCCAAGAGTCCCCAACACACAATGGTAATTGTTTATTGTAACAGCGCTCTTCTGGAAAATTGTCTTTGAAACTCCTTTTCCTATTATCTATTACACCACACGTAAATATGATACCATACAAAGTATTCTTGCGCAGTTGCTTTTTTCCAGAGGGAAAAAGTTTCTAACTTTTAGCAGCGTTTCGAAAGGTTTATTAAGCTATTATTGTTATCTTTATTGTTATCTTTATGCTATATGTTATTATTTTATTATATGGCCCGGGACAGTTTTCTTCGGGTCGAGTTATCGCATTACAGAATTACATAGATTACAATGTAAGAAAAGACATAAACACTAATATTTCACTACAGAAAACAGTTATTATTCATTTTATGTATTATTATAAATCTTTATTATTATTCTTATTCTTATATTTAATTTATTTTAATTATACTTAATATCTCTAGATTATAATCTTTATATTATTATAAAGATTATATTTTATCTTGTTATTATCTATTATTATTATTTAGGATTTATTTATTTATTATTAATATTATAAGGGTTCATTCAAAGTTTATTTGAGATTAGTGTGGAATTTATTATTTTGAAATATAAGGGCAAAATCGAGAGTAAAGAAATAAATAAATAAATAAATAAATGTTGAAATATAAAACCAAAATGAAATAAAAGAATGAATTATGAAGAATCGAAATAACCCCAAATTTCGCATTCGATTCGTTCCTTTTATTTATTCACTCATATACTGTCTAGCATACTTCAAACAGGAATTCCTGCCATAAAGCTCTTTTTTTCTTTTTTTTTTTTTAAAAAAGCCCTCTCATAATCTTTTTTTAGAAACACTTCGGTTTCACAATAAAAACTGACTCATATATATACACCTCGAGTCGTAACCATTGTTATGCAGTCTGTATTTTCGCCTCGTGAAAGGAATAAATAAGTATTAAAATTCATGACATAAGATAATGAAAGGGTTACCATCTGACTACTCTGGTTATTGACCCTCTGAGTCACACCGAACTGCCCTCAAGCATCGGAATTTTTTTTTTGGTGTCCCCGGGGAATCCCCCGAGTGGGGAACACTAACCCAAACAGAACTTTTCCTCATCATTCCCTTGATTCTAAGGTCAAAGACTAATCTCAGCCGACTAATTAACCGTAAATTAACTTCCGACCTAAAAAGAAATAAGGACTGGTGTTGCCATCGCAGTGTTGCGAGGCGAAGGACCGAACATTTGTCCCACGCTTTCCCGCCCGCACAGTTTAAGCTTTTCATTGTCTGGAATTCTTCATCGTTAATGAATCTCTGGTCTTTGTGGGTCCCCCAAGAGCTCTCCCGAAGGGATTACACGATTTGGTGTTTTCAGGATAGATGAAAACGATGATGAGGACGAGGATTCCAATAAGGAAAACATGCAGATGGGACAGAAGCATTCTGTGCAACCGCATTGCCGCATCACAATCCGATGTACAAAGGAAATAGCCGGTTTTAATCGTTTATCGGACGCGTTTAAGAGGCTGGACTTCAGGTTGGTCGGAATGCGGATTAATTTCCGGTGGACGAGTGAGGGATATTTTCCTTTTTTGCTTTCAGGAACGCCGTTCACGACGTGAGAAGGTTCAATTACATCTGCAAACTGTTAGACATTCTCATAAGTCAGAATTTGACGATGCTGCCGGGGTGCGCTCAGAAAGTGCTCTTCACAATGCTCGAAGAAGTGGCTCATCAGGTGTCAGTCAGTCAGCAGAACATCCACACGCTCAACAAACTCCTCGGACAGCTGCGCATAATGATAGACTGCGCCTGCTGGGGACAGCCCCTGGGCAGCACTCTCCTGTGGGAATCTCACCTGAGGACCATCGACAGAATCCTCACCATCGCCAGCGGGATCCGCATCAGCGAGGTGAGTGCACCACCAGAAGAGTCTCCTGTTGTCGTGGTACACTCCAGTGTTACACATATGATTGCAGCCCGGAAATGAGGTGTATCCCAAACTGGAGGACCTCCCCGAAGAGTGCGTCCGGGAAATCCTTCTGAGACTAAACGACCACAAGGATTTGGAGAGTGCCAGGAGGGCGTACTCGGTGATGGCGAAGCTGGTGGACGAGCAGAGGATTTGGAAGGAGCTTTGCCAATTTCACTTCACTCAAGAGCAAATCGATTGCGTTTTCAATCGAATGGATTCGGAGTCGCGGAAGGATTGGCAAAACGTTTACCACAAACTTCGGAAGTGAGTCTGATTTTCATTTGATTGAGGAATCCATGTGATTATGTGACCAATAATCGCCTGCAGGTGTCACTTTTCCCTGTCCTCTTCGAGTTTTCACTGCTCATCCGAAGACAAACCACCGCTGCTCAATTGTCCTTTCTCTCCCACAGGTACCTGAAAATGCGACATTTTCCAACGCATTTCCAACTTCAATCCCTCTCTGTTCCTCTCCTGTGAGGAAATCATAATTCTTTAAAACAAAATAACACCCTTTCCTTTGCAGGCGGTTCGGACTGAGGGAAGAATACGCGGAAATGATCCAATTGTGCAGAAAGTGCAGATGTTTGTTCTGGAAAAGCATCGGTCATCCGTGCATCGTGGACGAGATTCCAGGGCTCATGGAGAAGCTGAAAGACGTCGACGAGAGTTCCTTTCATATTCCCATACCACCGCAGGCCTTTCTCAAGTTTTTTTCTCTCTGAATTAATTCTGTTCCCGCGAGACGGAAGAACTGCAGTTAAGGAAACGAATCACAAAGAGTTTTATTTCAAACTTCGTCTCCGAATAAATAGTCAAATTAAAACTGTTTCGGCCTCGAATAATATATATATATAATGTGTATATATAGTCTTAACGAATTGATATTTTTACACGATAGGTTTGTAAAAATAAATAAAATTTATGGATCTGTATTATGTATATGTATATTATGATATTAATGTACTCGGCCACCAAAGATGGGCGTATGCGATAATGCCTCAGTCATGTTTGATACTTTTTTAGCTTTAATTACTGCTGCTGTGTCGGCTGTTCTCAGACGGGTGATAGCTGAAATGTGCACTACAAAAGGATAAACACTTTTTCGCTTAATTCGACATTAAGTGAGATTCGAGTGATTATTTTCACTCCAAAGTTACTAAAAATATTATGTTGGGTTGTTCGGACAGTAATTTCGTTTTTTTGAGGGAACATGAAAGATGAAGTGAATAATTTTCTGGCAGTAATTTCTGGCTCTCAAGACATATAATGGTTATGCGGTTTAAGTGTGAAGTTGGTTTCGGAAAAGTATAATTAAGTCCTCTGTCGGAAAAAAACGAAATTACTCTCCGAACAACCCAATAATTAGCACTTTTCATTTAAATGTTTAAGTTATCTTTAACATCCCAAGAACTTTAACATCTGTTGAGGAATTGATTATAAAACCACAACCGCATCAGACGAACCACCTCAGGGAAAAACAATGGTGATAATTTGTACAATTGGCAGCTTAACATTACCGAGAAAGACTTACCATTTCGGAAAAGCAGAAAGCACTTATGCACCATTACAGAATGGTAAAAGTTTTATTTCTTTCCTTGGAAAAGTGGATAACAGCCATTGTTTTGAAGGTGCAATGGGAGCTCTGCATTGTGGCCCGCGAAACGCTTATTCGTTTTTGTATTTCATTTGCCAATTCGTTATCGGCCCTTATTTGGATACCGGTGATGCTGACTTCAGCAATGGAGGCGTTATGGTTTAGAATAAATCTGCCTTTTGCCGGCAGCACAGGGAAAACAAAACCGATTTTAAATACTCCGTTTTTTGCCAATCCCCGAAATTCGGGGTATAAGAAAAGAAACATATAAGAAAAGAATTTATTTGAGCGGTGGTGAAAACAGTTATCTGTTCTTAAAAAAAGAATTTTGCCACTGAACGCATTCGATTTATAGTTTTTAGATTTTAGTATACTTTTTAAGTCCGGTACGCGTTTTTGTGATAGAATGCTTTGTTATTTTTTATTGATTTTTACACTCTTTTACTATATTATACTGTTTATTAGATTTATAAATGAATATATTTTTGTTTTCTGATTCAATGAGGACAAATACACTAAATTAGTTGGTTGTTATTTTCGGTTCTTTTCAGTTACCGAACCTTTTTTTCCTTTTCATCCTTTCTTATAATTTCTTTCTACTTTTTTAATGGAGACGCATTCAGAGTGAGGGAAAAGAAAGAGTAAGTGTTAGGCTAACAGTAGTTATTCCATGAATATAATCGCTCATTGAATATTAAATGAAATCCTTGTGTCGAACAAGAGAAATGTATAAAAAAGGTTTGAAAGAAGAGTTCAGAAAGTCTGTCCACGGAGGATGTGCCTGAGAAGAAAGGATGGCACAGCGATGTGACAGTCCGCGATTAAACAGAGTTTTCTGTGCGTCGATGACGTCAAAGGAAACGAGGGTAAGCGTTAAATTTATTATTTTGCTGTTCGGAATTATGCTGGATTTAACACGTATTGTCCGAACCTTCATTATGTTAATTTAATAATTAAATACGGTTTGCGTCATATTCGCGTTTCCTATTCTTTCGGCCCTTCATACTCAACCTGTGGCCCACTGAACCCTCCCCATTGGCCCAGTGGCCCAGCAGAGATCAAAAATAAAAGATACACTTCATAATGATTCATAATTCATAATGAACCCTTTTCTTTGGTTGGCCCGAATAAGAAAAAGGTTGAGTGCCAAGGGTTTGTTTAACGAAAGTGAGAGAAAAAAGGGGTAATGCACCCGGACAGACTTAAGATAAGGGTAGTTTATGAAAATATTTATTAATTTTTAATTTATTCAGCGCAAGGTTCGCTTAGATTCCTTCTTGTGTATTGTTTTTTTTATGTATATTTATTTACTTATTTTAGACATATTTACCTACTTTGCTGTGGTATATATACAGTATACAGTATATATTTATTTGCTCTCGACGTAACCCTTTATTTACTCTTATAGACTCTTAAATTATTATACTTATACATTCTCTATTATACTTATACAACTCCATCAGAATTCTTTTGAGTTTAGTAATTTGTAACCCTCGTCATTTTGTAATCCTGTGAGTTTTGTAATTTTGGTTGTAAATATTTTGTAAACCCCGAAAGGGGATACAAATAAATATATTATTATTACGATTATTATTACTATTATTACCAAAGCTTTCGGCCAATCTCAAATCTGCGAAATTTTTATTTCACTTTCAGCCTTTTCGGGATTATCCTTTCAACAGTCGAACTGTTCGACAAATCGGAACTTTATTATACTTAACCGTTAAGACTGCGAAAAACTAAAGTAAGTTTTCTGAGAAGCGTTCGACATTAAAATCATTAATGAGGGATTAATTAAAATGGGAAAAGACGTTCCACTTTAAATACAACAGCCAAAGGACCGAAAAAGATGAATAGTATTTTCCAAATTAACTTCTTATGCTTTCCTCTTTGTTCTTTCTGTCTCTGTTCTCCTCTCTTTCATTATTTATCTTTTTTTTAAATAAGTTTCCACAAATTTGTCATTTTTTAACTTCTTTCGGTTTTCTATGGCGACTTTTCTGCCATTTTTCTGTATTTTTTTCGTTTAGGCCAACAATGGACTACAATAATTCCAACATGTTTGAAACATTAACTCCCAAGGCAGACATTTCTGGAAAGGAAGGGGTGGTAAGAGTGGGAGGGAAAAGCGCAGGAAAAACCAGCTGGAGGAAATCCCCCACGCGGGATTTTATTTATTTATTATTTTTCATTTTTACATTTTATTATAGATTTCGATTTAAATAGATATATTTAGATTTTACAATAGATTTATTGTAATTTTATTTATTAACAATTTATAACAATTAAACTTTACTCTTTAACAATTTATTTTTGTTCCTCCAATGGCCAAAATAAAAGCAGGCCATTGAGGCATCACTCTCTCACCCGAGAGTATATTGTCTTCGGCCTCAGGAAAAGGTTTAACTGAGGCAAAAGTGGTCCCGTAAAGGACGTAAGCGTCGAGGCAGTTGCTGACATTTCGCTCAATGGACAGGATATCTATTCACATTTTCCACAGTCTAATGCGCCCAAGTTCTTTATTTTTAACTTCACCCGGAAGAATGAGTTTCAAACTTCATCCAAAACGAGAAATGCAACAAAAATGTTGGTTCGTCAATGAATCAAAAACAATTCACTGCCCAAAAGTCACAATGCGGAGATTTAATCAAATAATTGTCCAAACCCTAATGACGTCAAAATAACTCATCAGTTTCTGTCAGATCCACTATAAATACAGATTTTGCTCTTTTATTGACAAACAGTCTCAATTTCTCTCACCACATTTGAGGGGAACCAAAAACTCAAAATGTGTTTCGATCATTTCGCGGCCGTCGCCAACACTTCGTTCGGAGATCTCAAAACCAGACGAAAACTCGTAAACCTGTTCATCTTCATCGTTTCGCTGTTCTCCATCGTCGGCAGCAGTGTGGGGCTGCCCAACGGGAAGCCCAGCAGAGTGGACCAGGAGTTTAGCAAATTAGAGAAGCACGCGCGGTCGCACCAGCTCAACAGGAGGATCGCCGCCGTGATGGTCCCCCTGCGGGAGAGGGAGGCGACCGCCCTCTGCAGCTACGAGGTCACCACCGACGTCAACCCCCAGAGGGTCCCGGACAAGATAGACAGGGTGCTGTGCCGGAAGGACTCCTGCAAGTGCGCCGAGCAGGGGGATTTCCGGTGCACCCAACTCTACACCCAACTCAACGTGACGTACCTGTCGGCGGACTGTCCCTCCGGTTTAGAATTCGAGCTCATCGACGTGGAGTACGCGTGCGTGTGTTCGAAAGCAGTCGAAGGCTCCAATGTCAACCTCCTCGAACCGATTTTAGTATAACCAATTCTCGCGCAGACAGAATGTGTTCGCAAACTGTGATATGTATACAACTTTTAATGTATTTTCGAACGATTGGGGGGTACAGTTCGAGGAATGAAGGCTGACATCGGGGGTGCGAAGGAACTGAAGCAACGTCAGGCTCAGTGCGAAATGAAATTTCAGAAACAATTGTGATTAGTTTATAAAATAAATGAAATTTGTTATTATTTTTGTGGATTTAATCGCACTGAAGAATGTGGGCGAGCATCGATTTACCCTCCTCAGTCGATTTCCTGAGGATACGCGTTCTGTTTTCAATCCGTAAAATCAGAAGTTTTTGGAATTTACATCCCCTTCAGATAAACTCTGCAAGGAGCGCCTGAAACGTTTTTAACATTTCGTTTTAAGTTCACCCATTTTGGAAATTTCGAACGTATTTTATAGTTCTTATGTAAGTAATTATTAGTAGCGATTTAGGGATTGATTTTGGGACTTTGCCAGTTGTAAATATTAGGATATTCCCTCTTTATGTATTTATAACTGGCAAAGTACGAAAAATAAGAACGCCTTTTGAAAAGTGTTTTACGCCACCCATCTTTCATTTTTCCCTTTCATTCGCTCACATAGAAAAGTTTTTCTCTTTCTCCCCCTTTTAGAGCACGTGTAAATTTTCACAGTTCTTGAACTTGGAGTCTTCTTTGCCGAAAAGCCACGTGAACATCTGACGAGCCTTCAGGCTGGCCCTGACTACGCCCCTGGATTTGTTGTACCAGTGCAGGTGGGAGGACTCCGGGTCCTCCAGCTCCGCGTTCGACAACTTTAGCCTTATTTGGTTCAGAATTCCAACTAAAAGTTCATCTATGTTGTGGTTGATTCCCACGGACACTTCTATGTACTTCGCCCTGAATGTGCACGCCAGGCATTTCCCATCTGAAACCCGAAAACGGTCGCCATTAGTCTGGATTTTCGCCCCTTCGGGAGAAAGCCACTCTCCCCCTGAAATTCCGGGATTTAAGACGCCGGGAGAACTTAACGAAAGGGGAGGGAATGGACGGGGGAGGATTTCCTCAAAATAGAACCCGTACGTTTTCGGCGACATTGCTTATTCGCTTGAGGACGCTTTTTTCTCTTCCAAATTTCGTGAAATTCCTCCGGGAAAATTCGAAAGGGGGGAGAAAAGCCGTTCGGCAAAGACGTTCAATTAGCCCTCGGCGGAAGAATCGATTTAGCTGACAGACGGGAAATATGAGCGACGACAGGTCGCCCCTCGCCCACCTTGGCTCGATATGGTTCTGCTCCTCGCTAAGTCTATTTTGTTGGCGACCAGGATGGCCGGCCTGCTCCTCAGGAGATCCATGTCCACCAGCCTGGTCAGCTCCGTTTCCGCCCTCTGAAAGCTGGCCTTGTCTATCACTGAGTACAGGACGACGAACGCGTCCGGGGGATCGACTTTGCTTATGGATTTTGGGTTCCTCACGTTCTCGAAGTGCAGCTCCGACTCTTCCCCGTTCAGCATTATCGACACCACCTGTTGGTTCGATTCATCTGAAAATACAAATTCAATCTTATTCACCCCCTTTCCATTTCACCCTATTTCATTTACATTTACAATAAATCAGTTATATTATATATCAGTGATGTCCAACCTACGGCCCGTGAAAGTGTTGCATTTGGCCCGCTCTTTTATTCCTATATTCACATACGTATTTGGTGATTTCGGTCCATTTTAATTAATTATTATTAACGCTAATTATTGCTTTTTAAATTTTTTTCGTCCGGAAATGTCTTTGAATTGTCTCTAAAATTGTTGAAATTAAATAAGTACTAATAAAATATAAATATATGTATAAAAATGTATATAATCTATAAAAAATATATAAAATACATAAAATATCTATATATACATATGTATCAAAAATAAATATCCATATACATTTAAAACAAAAAAACTAAAATTTATTCTTATCTTTCGTCAATTTAATTTACCATAATTAATTACCATATTTAATTAGTGCCCGCGAAATTACACCAAACTCAACTTTGGCCCGCATATTACCAAAGGTTGGCCATCACTGACTTATTTAATTTAAGATATCCCTATTTAATTAACAATAAAGCAATTAAAAATAGTAAAAAAAAGAGTTGAAGCTGAATTGAATGTGATGCGGATGAGGGGATCCCCCGGGACGATTGCTCAGGTGAAGTGTGGAGAAGGAAGAGGTGGTGGTGGTGTCCCTGTGGTGCAGGATGGTGCAACTCCTGGTGAAGAGCAGAGGTCTTCTCATATTGGGGCGAGTGCTTGAACTGATTTGACCTGACCCAGTTGGCAAATACAGAGAATCAGAGCGGAGGACAGGTCTTTAACTGGTCCGTGTTTATTTTCACTTGGACTTTCCCCGGGGCCGGGAAATTGGGGATTCTCCCCTTCTCCTCCCGTCCAAGGACTGGGAATGCTGGAGGCGTGGAGGGGAGTGAGGGGCAGAACCGGTGGTGGACGTGAGTATACTCACAATGACTTCTGTCGTAGGCATTTATGCACTCGGAACTCATAAACTGTGAAATGAGAGCGGTTTTTCCAACCCCTTGAGCGCCGACAAGGGCCACCCTGTAGGAGGTCACTTCTTGGGGTGGGGTGTGAACCGCGGTCAAGGTCGGCGGATCCTGTGGGAGCAATCCAGGTGGTGCCAGACTGTTACTGCGAGACCTCCTTCTTCTAAAAGAGTCTCCCCTATTAACTACACCTGCAACATTAAAACCAATACAGTTAATACAATGAGAAGCTGAAATCTCTTTCGTCCTCCAGACTCTCTTTATATTCGTTTAATTGAAGACGAATCGACTCACATTTCTGTATTCGAATTGTGAACCTAACGAGTTGAAGTTGGCACAACGCCATCGCCACCGGCCAAAAGACAGCGCCAAAAGCCAAAGAAACTCGGGGACCCACCCTTCGAGGAGACCTCGACGGGTCGCCTCTTCAAAACGTCCCGACGGCCATTTTGGGGATAACATTAATTATTCCCGTTCTATGGGAAGAGGACTTTGATTTACCTCAACATGACGCGGCACCGACGGTTTTTTCAACCGTTCTCACTCCGCCAATGAGTCCCAGAAGAACTCCCCCGATAATCGCCCCGTTAAGGGAGGTCTTGTACATGACGTTTCCCGCTTTCGAGTAGGAAAATTCCGACTGCTTGAGTCCTTGGATGCATCCGAAAATTCCCCCAATTATGAATCCGAGGATCATTCCATCTAAGACATTCTTAGAAAAAAAGGGATCGAGGATTGACTTAGCTGCTTCCCCTCTGCTAAGGGGTTGGGGGTTGCTTTATTTTGTTATTTCTCTCGTTTTCAAACCAAAAATATCATTTTTAAATTTTATTCACTGATCCCCACTCAAGTTAACTGACATTTAATAATTAGAAAGCTTTCTTTTATAATTCCCACATAAAATAACCCTTTGGAAAACTTAAATTGTTTTCGAAAAATACTCTTTTTCGGTTTCTTATTTCCCTTTGCTTTTAACTCTCATTTATCATTTTCTTCGTCTTTTTCGGGAATGGGAAAACAAAGAATGAGAGGAGAAACGTGTCACCCTTCTGATAAGGGAGGAAAGTGTGCAAGTATAATAAATTTTGATCATTCGGAAGGGGTGGGGGGTGGGCTGCATGGTTAATCACCCTTATGTAAACAAATCTACCGGGGAAAGCTCATAAAAGAAATGTGAAAATGAATGAGAGAGTAATTTCATTGGGAATGAGAAAGATAATAAACATTTAGGCTAAGTCAACCTCTGTATCAAAAAGAAAGATGTAGGCTGTCATTGTAACCACTGGAAAATTTTATTTCTTTTCACAAAAAAACCGACATTTGTAAACAATAGGAAGAACAAAATTGAAACGTTTTCGCCACAGACGTACATCCGGGGAGGGCGGGGAAACTCAACTATTTCCGCTTCCGCTTTGAGTTTCCTTTCCACTCTGACAGGCCGTGTGTCGAAGAAATCAAATGAAAATATAAAACCGCTGTATTCCAAATGAAAAATCGATTTATCGACAACTTAAAAAGAAACAATTTTCCGAAGGAAATACGATAAAATTTTCTTAAAAACAAATCGAAGAGCTCTGAAAGACGCAAATCGAGTTACTCTCTCCAGGTTTCGGATGAGAAGGGCAAAATCCACCCCTCTTCCCACCCCTTCCGCGGAAGTACAACAAAATCAGCTTTCCGATATCCATTATGCCTCCGCGAAGAGCCCGCCACAATGCCAACCCTTTACATGTTCACATGGTCGATTTACTGCTGAACAACCCCCAAATGATGCATGAAACAGCGCTGTACGGGGGAGCGTTTTCATATTCTCCCAATGGTTGTAAATAGTTAAGGGTGAGGCCGCAAGGTCGCGTATAAAAGTCGTTAAAAAGTGTTTTGCGGCAGCGGAGGAACTCATTCTCCCGGTTTAGTCTTCCGCAAATGCTTAAATAATTCGAATGCATAACGTCATAAGGAAAGATCCCATTTGACCTAATTTTCCTCTTTGTCCACCGCCTTCTTGCAATTCGAAGGTGTTGCCAAAGAAACAGAGTCGAAAGAAATTTATGCATAAAAGTTTCCCTTTTCAGTTTCTTTTCTGTTTTTATTGTAAAATTCTTTTATAAGAATCGGACATTTTTAAAGGCACTAAATATCAGCGTTTACTGTCGGAGTTTTGGCAGCGATCTGTTTCGAAAATGCGAAAAGTGCAACAACCTTACTTCGCTTTCTATCATATAAATGGAAAAACTCAAAACTCATATTTTTACGTCGCACTTATTCCGATTAATCTTCTGAATGGGATGTTTTCTTTCACAGTCAAACACTTTTCTGCCGCCACAAAAAGACAGCAATTTGACTAACCTGTTGGTCATAACTGAAACACTCCCGAAGGAAAGAATTTTAGTGGGCGACCAAAAGCTGTCTCTGTGTCAGCAGAAATCATTTCCGGCAGTGGCGAAAAATGAAAAGGTGTTTTATGATTGGTTATGCCAATCTTGGGAAGACTCAAGGCCGACAGAAAGCACTTGAGAACGGCGTCAGCTGTTAAAAATAATTCTTTTGAATTTGGTCAATCGAAAATCGAAATGAGAATTAAACGAAGAAAGCGATTTCGAGGAAGAAAGAAGGCAGAAAGTGGTGTTAATTTTGGGGGGAATTTCATAAACATTAGAAATCAATGTTTTTTCAGCATTTGCTGAGGGCGGATAACGAACAAATATATGCGTTGAGAAACCTCTCTTTTCCCCTCTTTGGGAAAAATTAAAATTCAGAGCGTTTCTCAGTGAAAAGTGAATGGAAAAGAAGAGTCTAAAGAAGGGAAGAAAAAGCCGAAAGAATGAAGTAATTAGGGATGAAAAGGGGTGGCCGGAGAGGAAATCGGGGAGGGCATTTCTAAGCACACAAAAATCGCTCCAAATTATTTTGAGAAATTCAAATAAATGAGGAACTGCGCTCGCAATTGAACTTAATTAGTCAAAATGATGGCAGTAAATCTTTTCATGTCATTCCAACGGAAACTCAAGACATCGAAAAGCGCTTTATCGTTTCCCAAAGATCCGATATAAAAAAAAAAAAACAGGCGAATACGAAAAAGTTTAATTGGGTAAAACGTTTAATTAGTTTGATAATTAATAAGTGATTACTTCGTAATGGGGGAACAGCAAAAGGACAAACAATGCCGCCGAGCGAAAGCCACAAAATCCGAAGAAGAGTAAGAAAATGCTGAAGATCAGCAACGCTTTGCCAGCAGTGAGCGAAGGACCCGCAAATGATTCCCAGACTAAAATTCTCATTTGATGTTTTCGTAAATAATACTGTGGGAATTTAGCTCGGCGTGACGCAATCCTTCCCACAGCAAACAGTAAAAACAGTGTTGTGATTTTCATAAAACTTTCAAGTAAACGCGAAAAACTTTTGACGTCTCGCCATTAACAAAGGCAAATTGTTCGACAGTTATTGTAAACTCGATGTGAGTTTCCTTTTTTTTCAAGTGGACGAGCACAGATTATGTATGAAAATTCTTTAGTGAGTGTTCACCGATGAAAAGTATGAATTGACTGTCATTTTTTGAAAAAAACGTAGCCCACCTTCATGAGTCACATAAATTTCTCCAACTTTCCATTTCAAAGAGTACACAACTTTAGTGCAATGCGACACTCTTAAGTTAATTATAGGCTCCACTTCATTACTATATTAAGCAGTAAATGTTGTATACAGTACATATGTTACAGTGATACACCAAAATCTTGAGAATATCGACTTTGTCCAATTTCGCTCATTCACGGTAACATATATACATGTTTTTGTTGTGTTTGGAGTCCCACAGGAGACCCCGCAATGAAAGCAATACCTTTAGATGTGAAACTGAAAGATCTCAGCCTGTAGGAATCTTCATCTTCTCCTTCCTGAGGACCGGCGTTCGCGTTGGGCACGTCGAGGAAGGCTGTGGATTTCCTGGGCGCCTGTTTGAGGCTCCTCCTGGTGGAGCTTTTCCTCTTGATGGCGGGGGAGACTTCGGGGGTGGCGGTCTGCACGGTGGGGGCGTCTATTCTGGGCTCGCTGGAGCCCGTTCTGAGGCCGCCCTCGGCGTTGGGCGTTCGTCTGCGAACGGATTTGCCGCCGACGACTCGGGCGCTCTGAAATGGATGGCAAAGTGAGGAGTTTTCTGTGGCGATCGCTTACTGCAGTCAGCATCGATTAAGTGATGCGCGGATTATTATTTTTGGACAATTGTCAATAAACAAATTGTGAAAAATTAAAAAATAAAAACAATCAAACAGTAACGTTTAATGTTTGGTCGTAACCTCGATCGGCGTTTGAGAGGGGGAAGAATCGATGCTCGCATATCGCCATAATTAGGTACTCGATGTGTTTTCATTGCGTCTGCCATTTTCTTTTGCGATTGGCTTTGGATACGCGGCCATATCTTAATTTTAAGTTCTCCCGCTTGTCACCGTACATTTCAAACAAAATCCAAACGAATTATGTCAATTAACATAATTGACAGATGTCTCGTGAGTGTTTCAAATGTTCTCCTGTAGAGACTCTAAGTCATTTTGACTGAATCCCTCATCACCTCCAGCCGATGTTGAAAGAAAGTCAAAGAACAAAATCAATAGGGAAATCCCTGGTTTTGATGAGGAACCCTTATGTGTTCCTCCCCCCCCTCCCCCACCAAAATTTGACTGTAATTACGAGTCAATGAAAGGGGTTCGTTTATGGAGCTGTTGTCTGCTCACCAAACTTAGGCCGTTGTTTCCTGGAAACGACAGCTTTTGTGAAACTTTTACGGGCTTTGTATTTGCCCTGCAAACAGATGCTTTGAGATCCTCCTATTTTAATTAAAAGCTTCCTTTACACGCCGATTCGCCACCTCTGAAGTTGCATCAATCATTTTCTCAACTCGACATTTTTTCAAATTCTTTCGTAATGGAAAATTCATTTGTAATTTTTGGAATTTTTTAATACAAATTTTGTTCCTCGGAAAATGTCTTTTATGAGAAATTTAAGCTCAGAACATATACAAAAAAAACGGGAGGGAATAAAGGCGGACTAAAAAATTTCAGCAAAAGTTGTCCGCTCTTTAATTTTCCCCCGTTTTCAACGGAAAAATGGAGTAAAAATCCGTTTCCGATTTTTCGTTATCAGTCAAAATTTGCTGAAAACACTCAAACGGATTAAACAAATGCGTTCGGCGAAACAAAGACACATTACGGGATTTAAATATTTTGTCATGTGCATGATTCCACAGACATACAATACAGACAATACAGACATACAACCGAAAACACTTGACTTCGGACAAATATGCTTCACATGGGGATAAAAGATGAACGTGATTTTTCTATTCATTCTGGTGAAGGTTTTCTTTCTGGAAAGAGGTGAAATCTAAATGTGTAATTGCTGAACCCGTAATCCCACTCGGTCTGTTGCTGTTCCCACCGCTAATCTTATCGCTGAGAGCTTATCGTCGCATGAGAGGTGTTAAGTTCTGGTTCGATCTCCGACGAGGGCTCTCTTTGAAAACGTCATTAAAAATGAATATTGGAGCCGTAGTCGAATGAAAAGCCTTTCGGAGGCCACGCCCAAAAGGTTCGGTTCAAAAGGCTCCGATAAGCGAGTGCTCGAATCCGAGCTCTTATGGAGTTATCACAAAACTCACGTTTTTCATTTTTTCCTCAGCGAAAATCCTTTCATTTTCCCCCACAGAAACGCTTTACGTACTTCTTTCCAGGAAAACAGAAGAGGAAACACCGACGGAGAAATTGAGCACACTTCCAATTTGTTCTCTTGCCCCGTTTCAATCCGACTAAGTTATAGTAAACAACATGCGGTTTAAAACCGATTTACTATTTTAAAAATGGCGCCTCCTGTTTTTGTTTTCTTAACTTTGCATTAGGGCTCATAAAAAAAAAATGTGGAGAGTGGGAAACTGCGCAAAAATTGCACCGATCCCACTTATTAAAAGCTTTTTGCCAGAGTGATAACATCATCCGACATAAAAGAACTCCTCATTTCCGTTAATTAACCCTTCCTTGATCCGCTGAAGAAAACCAGTCTGCCCTTTGACCTCATTGCTTACTTCCCAACAACTGTCCGCGATCTAATGGATCCACGGAATCAATTCTTTTGGCCATTTCTGCCCAAATAATCCTGTTCTGTTGGCAGATTAATTTATTCTATATTTATTGTTTGACAGTTGGCCATTCTCTTAAATACACCCTTAGCTGTGCTTCTAATCAGCAATCAACAAAACAAACAAGAGTCCAATCAAATTAGACATTCAGGATTACATAAATTCCTAAGAAGCTGTGAAATTGTTCAGAGTATAATTATACATAAAATGTAAAAAGTCCTCAAAAGGTCAAATGTCAAAAAAATTAGTTTTTCCCCATTTTCAGCAAAACGGTAAGTTTTATCGTAAAAATAGCTCAGACAAAAATTGTAGAGAATAAAATTATCTACAAAAAATGTATGAGTACTTTTCTTCCTAAGAGCAACCGTTTCTGAGATACAACGATTTCAAAGTTGGAGATAATTTTACGAACTGCAATTTTTGTCGATATAAATTACCGTTTTGCTGAAAATGGCTAAAAACTAATTTTTTGACCTTTGACCTTTTGAGGACTTTTTACATTTTATGTATAATTATACTCTGAACAATTTCACGGCTTGTTAGGAATATATGTAACCCTGAATGTCTAATTTGACTGAACCACAAACAAAAATAGGTTTTTGCTTTTCTTTAATTACATTAATAATATGAAATTTCGAACACGAAAGTGGACAAACTTTTGCTCTAAATTAATTAAACGGTCTTATGCAAACCGGATTAAATGACTCAGAATTAATTACAGAAGGGCGCGCTCACGCAGCAGAAGGGTTTGCCGGACCGGATATCCCAAAGAAAGCAGAAGGATCCTTGTCTTCTGCTTTCTTTGGGATATGTGATCCCCGGCAAAGAGACCAACGGGAACGGCATTGGATGAATCAAACTTTTCCACAAGAAAGTAATTGGATAATTTTCACCTCATGAGTTCGCTAATTACGAATTCATTCGAGATTTCGCCCGCAACCGAATTATTTGCACCTGAGTGTCGTCCTTTCGTCGACTCGGCCACCCCCAGGACGGGAGGGGAGGAAACTGCTCGACCACGAAACCTTTCCAATGGTTACGTAATGGCCGCTCCTAATGATCTTTTCCTGAATTCTTGGAAAGAATCACTTGTGAGACTGTTTATTTCCTTCTTTCACTTTTGCAGTTCCTATCGCTTTAACTTTGACATAAATTAGGTACAGTTTCAGTTGAGGTCTTGGCATGTTTATTCCCAAACCCACCTAAAAAGCAGATCTTGGCAGAAGGCGAAATACTATGGTACAAAAATGGCTTATTTGTTTACAGGCCTTTGCCAATTTCATCTCTATAAATAAAATTAAAAAGCGTTTTTTATTTCTTCAAACGGCTCAACGTAAATAATCAACTTGGTGCTTTTACTCTTGTCGTTACACAGAAAATATTTCGCTTCGCGGAAGTCAGCAAAACCTTTTTTTTTTATTTATAAGAACACATCGCTTTCCTCCTTCTGTCTCCATGACAGTTCTTCAAGGCAACAGTTCCATTAATGTTACTTGCGTTCACCTTTTATTTCACTGGGTATTTTTTATCTTAGGGTCAGAGGGGAAAGAGTGCAGAAAGGAGGAGTGAATACCTTTTTGACAGCAAACAACAGCCAATTATGCAAACAATTCCAAATGAACAGTTTTCATCTTTTTTTTTATTGTTTTTGTTCACTTCTTTTTTACCTCTCCAAATACTCATTTTTTACTTTTTTATTTTATCTCCTTTCCTTTCGTTCCCCCTTTTTCTTCTCTTCAACCTTTCTCTTTTTCTGATTTTCTACATCGCTTCCTGCTTCCACTCCAATAACAATCAGACGAGACACTTGTGCTTTTCAACCGATTTCCCCCACTCTTTCTCCCCCCCGGGTTGAGACCCCTTTCGCTTTCATTATCAATCGGGGAACGTCACCCCCTTCACTCGAAAGTGATCGAGACAGAATATATCGATTTTTGAACATTTGCTTCCGCGAGGGATGGAAAACTTGGAAAAGTTTTAGCCCGAACGTGTTCTTCTCTTATCTGAGTTGAGCCCCCGCTGGGGCAAGGGAGGTTTTCACGTGCGCCAATAAGAGAGGGTGCAAAACGGAACGGATTGTCGGGATTCTAATTAGTGAGGGCAGGAAAATGAAAGGGAATAGAGAATTAGGAGGATGTGCGGTGCTTGGGAAAAGACCGCGGAGAGAAAGGGGTTCGGGGGCAGTTTAATCACTTTTAAATGAAATAAAAGTTAAAAAAAGATTTGAATGTGAAGTCGGTCTCTCCTTTACAAAGCTTAGTGACGTCAGACTAGAGAGAGAGAGAGAGAGGGGAACACTAATGCAAAAACCAAATTGACTTTCAAAAGAAAATATTTTTGGTTTGAATCCAAAATTTTTTCCCAATCAGCTCTTCCTACTTCTATTAGAGTTTCTCATGAACCGTTTTGCTTTTTCTGACGTTTGATGAGGAAACCGAAGAAACTGAACTGGAATTAATGTGTGTTACCGTCCAAAGCCAAGGGAACCCAATAAAAACTCGTTTCCAAAGGAGTAATTTCAATGGAGGGATAATCGGGAATAAAATTTGGCGGGAAAGATGGTCGACTATTCAGCAGCAAACTGTGTGAATACCTGCAGGTATTCAGATTCCTCTCGCGAACCGCCCCCGAGGCCCTGTGCGTGTTTTCATGACATGATAAGCGGTTTTATTTTGATAGTGTCAATTATTAGATGATATTTTGCAATAACGCCTGAGAGATTTGGCCAAAATGCCGATGAGACACTCGGGCATGTGAAATGATACACCTGACGACACCCAAATTTTGTTTTCCTGGAGGGCTTTGCCAATCCGCCGATAACTCAAATTCCTTTTTATTATTAATTTGATTCTTTTTCAACCAATAATTTGACACAAGTTCGAAAGTAAAGTAAAGCCTTCGGGCAAACTGTTGCCATCTCATATCCACACAGAGAACCATTCAATCGTTTTGTTTTCTCTGGATTATTCTTAATTTTTTAATGAGACTCAGTTCGCTCGTAAATGTTTTCGAGCTTTCCCAACTCTCTCTTACTATGCTTTCCTTTTCATCCCAGAGTTTTGCGCAAGATGGGATCACTTTTTTCTAAGGCGCTGTTCTTTATCACTCTGTTCTAATCGTTCTTCACAGAGCTTTCTTTTGCTGAGTGGGCAACGGAAAGAAGCAAAGGTTTGTCCTCTTTCACTCGGCCAAAATCTCAACTCCTCTCTTGCCCACATATTTAGTGACTTGTCGAAAATTTGGCAAATTCAATTGATACGTATCTTCTTATCCCGGACAGGATGAGAATTCAGCAGAGAAACGACTCATCTCCATTGTGTGCCAACCACTTTCATTTCTCTTCTGAACGCTTTTAAGTCTCCGCCATGTCACAATCACTTTCTTATCCAAAATGACAATGAAAGCCGTAATCTTCATCTTGACACTGTATCCGCCCCTAAAGAAGAAGAACCGGAAATGCTTTTGGATTAATAGCGGCCATTACTGCATCCGCAAGTGACGGTTATAATGAAAACGACCGACTACAATTTGGTGTGTTTTGTCGGTCGATGGCCACATTTCCGGAATGAAAGCCGTTTTCCTTTCCTGTTTAGTTTGGGGATGAAACTGTCCCGATAGCGACTTTCACTTGTCCTGTCCATTTTTTCCTTCCAGCCCTCATTAATCACCTTTCCATGCTGGCGGTTACAAATGAAAAGCTCACGCCGAACGCTCTACACGTGACCACGTATGCTGACAACCGAAAAATACTCTTCGGTTCGTATTTATTGAAAATTTATCCTTTTTTTGAAAGCGTGGGGAATTTTTTTAACACGAAATACGTGTAAAAAATATCCTCTAATGTATAAACATTCTCAACCATTCGATTAATTACGTGTTTTTTCACACACACACACACACACACACACACACGCAGTTCGATATCCTTTATGTTGTTGGATTCATTTTCTCATATAAAAGTTAAAGTTGAATTTCGTCAGAAAAAACTTGAGTCATTTTCTCGAATTTGGGAGATTTCACGCTGTCCGCTGCCAAATTTACTCTCATGTTTCATATGATTGTTGCAATGACTGTCGGTGACGGGAAAGAGTGAAATTTATATTAAAAAAAAAAAGACCACCGGAAAATGTGGGATGTCAGACAAATAAAAAATTCGACGGGGAAATCTTCAAAAAAAGTTAACGAACCTTTCGAGGAAGGTACTCGGTCACTCCCACATTGAAATTCTGCATTTGTTACTTCATTTGCAATAATTACCCTCAAAATTCCCTATGATTTGACTTTCTCGGTTGTTTGACCTTTGTAATTTATCTTCATCTCTTTGCACTGAAAGATTTGAAGTTTAGAGAGCATATAATTCTATACGGAGGACAGACAATTGGCCTTTTGCCATATCGAAAGCAAAGAAAGTCTAGCCAAACCCTATTGCATTCAACCCCTTATTTTGGTGGCCTGGAAAGACGGCATTTTGAGTCGCAATAAGCTTTGAATTCATGCACTTCTCATTCATGGCTATATGCTTCAATTGTGGGAAACTCCTTTGGTTTCTTTGTACCCTGGGGTGATTTTTCCAGGTCGAATTGCTCAGATGCAGACCTCAAAGTCGGAATTTCCAGGAAAACTGATATTCCACTCCAACCGAATTTAAGGTGTGAAACTTAAAACTTAAGCACTCGAATCGAGTGAAGTCATCGCTGAGAAGTGGAAAAGACGGAAATAAAAATGTTGAAGAAAAGATGACTTTAATTTCAAAAAGACAAATTCAGTTTCCGGAGTATTAACGAATTTACTCTCAACTGAGGAATACATTTTAGAATAACGGATTTTCTAACGGTTGCGCTGAATTTCCTCATATTGGTGAAATTTGACCGAATAATTTTAGCGCCCAAACATTAGATTTCCTTTACTTTTACTCAATTATTCTTACGAATATTAAACAAAAAGTGGGTTTTGAAAAAGACTGAAATGTCAGCATTATACAATGATTGTTCATAAAGGAAGGGAGCAATGAATGAGTGCACAAATTTGAATCCGTACCTGAGAACGAGCCGCAGGGCGACGTCGTCTACCGCTGGGGGTTCCTGTGTCCGGTGTGCCCCCTCCCGAAGGGGGCAGCTGCCCGCTGAGGGCCAGAGCTTCCATGGAAGAACATCCTGGTGCACAAATGGACGCGGAACGAGCCTTGCTACAGCCGTTCAACGAGGCCTCCGCACTCATCGTCATGTCCCGGGTTACTGAATCGTCGAGGAAGCCGTTCGCTGTCGCTCGTCTTCGGCCCTTTTCGTTCGCTTCCGCCCCAACGTTCGTGGACTCAACAAGTGGCTTCGCCATAGATTGAGGAGGCTTCGGCTTTTTCTAACGGTTTTTGCAAGTGGCTGTCATTTCTCAAGTAAACAATGTCGTGATTAATCGGAAGCCAGGCAAAGTCGGGAGATGGTAAGTAAATCTATTTGTAATTTTCAGTTAAGAGATTAGCTTTTGAAATTTTCAATAGGGGATGATGATAAAATCAGCGATTATAATTACATCTTCAAACACCGAAAAGATAATGGCCGCCATCGGTTCGTGAGCAATCTTTCCAAGAAATTTAATTAATCGGAGTTCTCTCTGCCCAAGGCGGATCTTATGCGTGAATCTCCTGAGCTAATTATACTTTTGTGTTCGGGAAATTCCATTGATTTGAAAATCACAGCTGGGTTTATCGGACGTTTTCCACGAAATTAACCCAATTTTCCATTTTATTTATTCTATGTATGAAACCTTTCCTCATCCAGGATTCTTCTGAAGGAATATTTACTGTTTTGTAGGATCAAAAGATTAGTTATGAATGATGATGACCGAAAGGTATTCTTATGTTACAATCATTTATTTAGGGAACGGGGTTAAATTTAATTTCTTCGGATTAATGAATAAAAAGCGGTTTATTCGCTCAACGTTGTGCCATTGAATTTCGTTAAGGATATTCACAAAGACTTAAGGAAAATACGCTTTGCAAAAAGCAGCTTTGTACATTTGAAGATAAACATTTACTTGAGATAAATTAATCTGCTGACATTGCTTACAGCCCAACTTTCAATGGCGAAGTCGAGCTCAATACATAATGTTCTTCATCTCAAACCTAATGGATTGGGAGTTTTTTAACTTCTTCATGTATGAAACCCCGGCTTTAAATCCAAAATATGGTAAAGAGTTTAATTAATAATTACGATAAGCGAGAGTAATGGTGAAAATTTTTAAGCAAGTTTACGCGATGGTTAATGCGAAAGAGTATGGTTAATTCATTTTGGTTTTTCAGAGCCATCTACAGTACATTTTCTTACTATGATTATTATATTAGGCAGTCCAGTTATGTGTTTTCAAACTTTTATTGGACAATATTCTTCCAAAGGTTGTCTTGTCTTGGGAGAGATGCTTCCTGCCGCTTACGGTAATGCCTTTTTGATTTTCAAGAACACAAAAACCCTTTGTTGATCCACCATTCAATAAAGCTAAAAAAGTTTGAATTTCAGGTCTTGGTTATGCGATGCTTTTGATGTCTTTAATTAGAATAACGTTTGGCTTATTCTACGTCATAAAAATTTTCTCCTATTTATCGGATTCGTTAATCAGTCACACTGGGCCCTGGATGCTGTGCCTGAACATATTTGTCCCCGAGACTCGGAAATGCTTTGGGAAAGCAGAAGTAGACGCGTGCCCCACGAGAGCGGTCTCCAATAAAACTTGCTTTGATTGCAAAACCGCCGTGTTTTCATCCTATTTATACAAAGAGTGAGAAACAATATGTTTATAACAGATTCTCCGAAACGTCTTTCCTTTGATGTAAAAAAAAAGCTTTTCTTAGAAAGTTACCGAACTAACAAAAGAAATCGTTTTCCAGATATGTTGCTTTTATGAGGTTCGGAACTTCCTTATCGCCGGCTCGTAAAAGATATAAATTAATAGTACACAGTTTCCACACTCTAATTCTTCTTCCTTTGGTGCTCATATATACATTAAAAGGCATCAAGGGCTTCGCTGTGGTAAGATTCTTGCACTTATACATTCGATCCTGATCGAAGTAGAGCATCAAAATATGAAATCTATTCGGGGGTGCGCCGAACCTTTAAAACTAAATAAAGTGAGGCTAAAGCACATTGTAAGTCATTTTATGCTCTTTGTGCTTTTGCTTAATTTTATTTAGTTCGAGCGCAACTGCTTTTCACAAAGTAATCTGAAAAATGATCGGGCCTAAAAACAATATTCAGTTGCCGCCTTAACAGAAAAATCTCCGCAATTTAAAGCATAATTATCGTTTTGGTTTTGCAGTCCTTGAGGGGATCGCTGATTTTCTGCTTTGGGGCTGCTATGTCCATCATATTGGTGGTGCTTACCAGGCCAGGGGGTAATACAGGCTTTCACTCATTGTTCCGTTATCTTAATTCTAATTCATTATTGAGTCTGCAAGTAAGTAAACCAAGTTTTAATTTTTGAGAAATTTATGCAAATATTGCTGTACTATTTTTATATTTTGTGATGTAAAAATATAGGCCGTCGTCTGTTTTAACAAAACTTGTAATAATTAGATTCAATGGAAATTGGAAAGATCAGCTCATGATTTGTCCTTATAATTATGATGATAAAAAACTGTTTTATTTTTGCAGACGTGGACAGCAGCTTTAAGGAAAGTTATTTGTGGATTCAGACTGGCAGAGGGAGGACACTTTTTATTTGGCTCATACATACCCGAAGCAGTCGCATCGGATTATCGGCGAACCGTTTACCTCTCAGTGATCTTTGTCCTTTTGTCTTTTTTTATGAAATTTTGGTTTGATATCTTTATGGGGTTGTTAAATTACATACTTAACACTCACACGGTGGAAGACCTCCAGTTACAAAGAGGTAATTAAGCTTTGATTTATGTTTATTAGAATGAGATTTCACTTTCCCTCGGCGCTTCAGACTTTGCATTAATGAAATAAAGTTCCACCAAAAAGAGCAACTTTTTGGTGGAAACCTTCAGTCATTGCTTAAGGAGACCAATCTATAAAAAATCATAATTCACTCTGGGAATTCACAGGTGATCGCATAATTTTTGCTTGATTTTTCAGAGGAAGATACAATTTTCGTTATCTACCCTTTGGTCATGGGAACGCAAGCTTCTGCTTATATTTTTACCTTCGTATATTTCCTCGTGCTTTTCTTGCTCAGTTTTCATGCTCTGGTGATTATCTCTGCTTTTCTTTTTACCCATAATATATCACTTAATTTGGCATCTCATGTTTCGTTTAATTTTTTATTTCAGATATTAAACGTATTAATGATTCAAAGAACAATCACAGCGCAGTTTGACGTTCACGAATATTCGCATTATATAAAAATTATTATCGTTATGTTGGTATTCTCTTTGACTTACGCTCTGGAGATTTTGGTTAGTGCTAAAAGGGTTAAAAGAAGTTTGTTGGGAAAGAAAGTTTTCACGAAGTTTAAGATTTTAAAATTAATTACAGCCCTATTATAAAACAATAGAAGTGGTAGAAAATGAATTGAAACGCTTTGGGACGTGCATTTTGGCGCTGCAAATTTTTGTTCTGTTTATGTACGGTTTACAACGGTGAGGTTTCCTTCTTTGCGAGGTCAGCTTTTAATTAATCATTTATTTAAGAGCCTTCAAATTGTTACAGAGTGTGCGACGACATACACTTTTACACGCATTCACAAGTTGGCACTTTCACAAAGCTGTGTTGGGTAGCTTCATTTTTTCTCTCTGCCGTAAGTAATCGTTGCAACTCCAAATCACTATCAAATATGAGACAGACTGCCTTCGATTGAAAGAAGAACCCAAATCAGTTCTCTCATTGAAACGATAATGAAGGACACAGCTTTGAAGAATTCTCAAATGAGCTTTTTTGTGTCTCTGTTGTATATAAACTCAAAACTGAAAGCCTGCATTTCGTCAAGTTCTACAACGTCGTGCCACATGAAAGGTTAAGTAAACCCTTTCATTTCGTCAGACAGCTGAATGCATTAAAATGTAGCATTCAGATCCTTCAGAGCTGACAATTTCAGGTGTAAATTAAAAAGAAACAACTGCACAAACTGTTCAAATGAAATGACGGCTCCCGCTGTTCAGATCCGTTCATCTGATCGCTCTCCAAAAATCAATAAACAACCAAACATTAATCTAAACTTTCGATTGCGACAAAGTTGAAAGAGTTTGCAAGAAACCAGTGCAAAAGTCATTATTTAATGAAGGTCGCTCTTTGGAAAGGGGATATTTAACTTTTGCCAAAAGCCAAATCCATTCTGTAAAAAACTGAAAAAATAATCAGGATTAACCTCCAATTCGCATTTTTAGAAACCTATTTTTTGTCGAAATCTATTTTTACAAATGTGTTTTTGTAAATAATTAGTATAAATAATAGATTTAGGCATTAGAGGACTATTTATAGAAATTTATTTTAAGAAATGTATTTTGTGAAAATACAAATAAGAACAAAGACAGAGGGCGTAGTATCTTTTAAAAACAGTGATGGCCAACCTTTGATAATATGTGGGCCAAAGTTGACTTTGCTGTACACAACTTATACTAATTTTAAAAATCCATATTTAATTTTCGCTTATTTTCCGAAAGGTAAGAAAGAATTTAAAATCAGCAAATACATATGTGAATATGCAATAAAAGAGCGGGCCACATGTAACACCTTCACGGGCCGAAGGTTGGACATCACTGTTTTAAAAGAAGGAAACAAATTAGAAGAAAAGGATATATAAAAAGAAGCCAAAGAAAAGATAAGAATAATGGGAATATGCGAAAATTATATCTTTACTAATTATATTTTGATAGAAAAGAACAGAAGAGTAATATAGTCGTCGAGTAATTGCTAAAATACAGAAAGCACTCAAAAACAGTGAAGGAAAGGTGTGTATTGTGTGGCGGTGTGGAGACTCTTCACTGGTACAGAGACTGTGAAAGCACCGAAAACACTTAGGAATTTATGTAACTTCACCCCAATTCGACTAAAATGTAAAAATAAATAAAATAAGATGTCTAAATTTTCAATCTTTTGGAATGCGATTAATTGTAAGATGTAAAGCGACTCTTGAAAAACTTAAAAAAGGTTTTCCAGCAAAGACAAAAAAATCATTACAGAATATATAAAAAATTAAAAAATTGTATAACTTTTCTTTCAGGGAAGTTTCTTTTTTGAAATAAAGTCGAGTCGCAATGTGAATTTCTACATCCGAATGTTCGTCTGGGGAGTTATTTCCCTCCCCATCGGTGTTTTTTTCGTCGTCAGAGTTTTCTCTTACATTATGAAGAAAAACATAATCGGTCTGCTGCGGCCCTCCGACTCCTACGGCCCTCCCGCCCTCGAGAAGAGAATTCTCAGAATCCTTTACAACCCGAGATTGGCCATCAGATGCAAAGGACGAGACGAGGTGAGCGATCCTTTCGAGGGGGAAGAAAAAGGGGGGAGAAGGCTCTCATTTGGCTCATTTGCAGATCTGTTACCATAACTGCTTGATGAAGAGCACTGCGCTGCCGAAGGCCGTTCAGGAAGAAATTAATTTGGTTACCACTTTGATAGCGGAGTTACAAGCAAATCCGTCCGAAATATTACGTAAGTACAAAAAAACCTTTCATTTTTATCAGTTTTTTCATCGAATCATACTAATATATAAATCTGTTCAAGGAATTTGTGTGTGTGTGTGTGTGTGTGTGTGTGCACACTAAAATCTAAAGAACCAACTGAACAGATTTCCAGAGAATTATCTGCGCTGTCTCATTTCTCGAAAATAAGCAAAAACCAGATAACTTTACGAATTCCTTTCTGCTGTTAAAGGGTTGACTTTGAATACAGTGGGCAAAGTATTCGATTAAGAGGTGGATATTGTATTTCCTCAAATACTGAATGCATCCACGTTGCATATTATTACTAAACATTTTTCACAATTTTATGTAATTTTCAGCAAACTGTTTTTAGATATGATTGTAATTAGTTAGTGTGGATTTAGTGTTGGTAGTTTTTCAGTATTTTTGAAAAGTTGTTGTAGATTTGATAACTAAGTTAGTGTTAGATATTTAGAGTTTAGAATAAAAACTAAAATATAAAAAGTCCACTCTGTCGGCGTTAAGTGGTAGAGGGAAGAAGAGGTGGAGGTTTGAGTAGCCCACAGTAGTTAAGTAGCAATTTAGAGATTACAGACCAAAGAGAGAACCATTTAGAAGGGAGAGTAGTGAAGAATGAGTTGCATTCAGTTTTTCAGGAAATACTTTACTGTATCTGATATTAAAGTATAGATACAGATATACAGTCCCAAGTCCCAACGAGGGCAAAGCCCCCTAGTGTAAAAAAATCTTCACTGAAAATTATATCAAAAAATAGTACTATCGATATTCTCGTCTCGTAACTTTTATAGAAACTAAAATAAGATAGCAATTATGAGTAATATATTTGTTATATTATTTCAGAAACGGATATAATCGCGACGTTGAACGAGTATAAAAAAACATTGTACAAAGGACTCGGCCAAAAAAGTTCTGATTAAACCTACGATGAGTTGCAAATGTATAAAAAAATAAAACTAATTATCTAAAATTTGTATATAAGTATAATCTGGTTTTGTCATCGGCGAAAGGCAAAGAGTGTTTATTCTTCACTGTGAAAGGTCGAGTGCCTCATATGCCATCGAGTGGGACAGGACGGCCTCGTCCAAACCATCTGAAAACTGAGACTTTTGAAAAGGGAGCTTTTGAGAATGGGTTGGAGCGGTTGCCGTAAAGCTTTCATTACATTCAGCTCCCGTCGGGTGCTTTCGACTTCATCCGACTCTCAGACACCTCATTATCTGATAGTAATCGTACAGAAAAAAAACAACGAGGAGTCTATGGAAATATTGAACCACGAGAGGGATTTTTTTCGGCCACGTGGATTCAGCGCAAAGCTCTCCCAAACGGCTCAGATAACTGTCCAGAGACATCCTTTCACTGAAATACTGAACACATTTCGCCCTGTCATTACCATCAAATGTTAGTAATTGGCTTCGTCCAATGAGCAATCATGAGCAATGGAAGACCAGAAAAGGGCTTACATTTAAGAGAAACAAAGATGCGAGAGGTGGCACCAGAAAATAACAAAGTGGCAGGAAGAGGAGGAACCACGTCATGCCAGTTATGAGTATCTGAAAGCGACAAACGGCAGACGAGTGACCCGAAGGACAAAAGGCAACCACAGGAATACCTTCGCGGTGAGAGGAAAGGGGGGGCCCAGCTTCCACATGGACCTGGTGATGTACAGGAAGGGCTTCAGGTACTCCGCGATGCCGTTGAGCAGACCTCTTCCCCTCCGCGTGCGCCAGCTGGAGTGGTGCTTCCGTCTGTACGGCCTCATGCTTCTTTCCCTTTTATATTCTTCCCTCTCTTACGGTGAATTTACGCCGCCCAAAGCCGAACATGACAATAACAACAAAGCAGACGACATTGGGAGAGTTTCAAAATCAAAACATTCGGAATTCGGGAAAATCCGTTACGCACCGGAAATCGGTTCACCAAACAAATACAAAACATCCCTTAAGCTTTTCAAATTTTCAATATATATATATATTTATATATTATATTTGTACTTGTAAGTCTGGAGCCTACTGAAAATCAATATTGGGGTGTTGTATAACTAATATTACCGTTTTGGACTCTTGGAATGGACACTGTGCAAAATAATACCGAAACATTAAGTATTTCAACGTGGATGTGGTTAAAGGCTGACGTTTTGTGAAATTATTTTGGCTACGTTCATCACATTCTCTCCTGACAAGATGTCCCTGTGATTTCCTTTTACTGAGAAACTTTCCACTTTCTTTTTGCACACCTGAAAGCAATCATTCGTGGTGAGTTTTTGCGGTGCCGCAACGCCGCCTTCTAAAGCCACGTCATTCCTACCTCGTTCAACCCATAATCGTCTCCTAATTGCACGAAATTGTCTTTAGCCTTAATAAAAATAACGGTCCCGTTAAACATGTGATTCGCCTGGTATTTGTCAGCGATGACTAATTTCTTGTAGAAACTCTCCGCGGCCTCCGCGATGTCCTCCGGCTTGGAGAGCCCCCGCAGTTTCTCCGTCGTCCTCTTCAGCCTCTCCTCGTACGAGGGCAGGGAGAGGAGCTCCATCTTGACCTGAAACACGGCGGAGTGAGCGGGCGGCGTCGAGGGGCGTTCGCCCGGGGATTGCTTACTTTGGTGTGGTCGACGTTCTTAAAGAGCGTTATGAAGTAGGTGAGGGCGTCCGCGTCGTAGCTGCTCTCGCTCTTGTCGTTGCGCGTCTTGTAGTTGCCCGTGTGCGTGGCCACGTAGGAGGGGCTGCCGTCGACGAAGATGAGTTTCACGCTCTGCTTGTCCGCCTCGAGGATGACGCCCATTTCGAAGGCGACGGCGGCGCCGAAGGAGTAGCCCAGTATTTGGTAAGGGCCGCTCTTCTGGATCGGCTTGATTAAATCTACATAGTATTTGGCGAGATCTTTCATGTTGTTCATGGGAGCTTTCGACGTGCACTGGATTCCGTAGACGGTGCAGGGGAGGAGAGATGCTAACGTCTGCACAGACAGAAGACTCACTTAGTCCGCGCTCTTCTTTCCGAAGAGGAAAACCAAATGAAAGTGGATTCACCTTGAGAGCGGAAACGTGGCCCTCGATGGGGTGCACCATGAAGAGGATGGAAGCGGTGTTTTCTTTGGCCTCGAGTAAAACTATGTCCTGAGAGGGCATTAACTGAAGATCTTGAAATTGGACCTGAGGAAAATAAACACAATAACTCTGAATAACTCTCCATAACAGTACGGCCAACTGTCGAAAGAGAAATGCCTGCCTGATCGTTGCCCGGAACGGAGGGCGCTGCGGTGCCTTCGCCGCCGCTTCCGGACTGCAACTGTTTTAGTTTACTGAAAGTGAGCGATCTGATTTCCTGAGCACTTAAAACGACGTCGTAATTTCTTTCTAAAGTCTGTTTAATTTCTGCACCCATTAGGGAATCCATTCCGATGTCCGCGAGAGTGGAGTTCGGGTTTAAGTTGTCGACACTTTTAATTCCTGAAAAAGGATGAGAAATACAATAAATTGCCGATATTTTCCCGTTGAAAGATGCGCTCAAACTCACCCAGAATATTGGCGACTGCTTCCAGAAGACCCGTCTGAGAAGTGGCGTCGGCCCTGCGCTTCTCTGCGAGCACCATGGAGGCCAGCACCGGGTAGGGCTGTTGCAGAAGAGTATCTAGGGTCTGCAGACAGGAGGACATTCTCTGTGGAAGGGTTCCTCCGACCTCGGTCGGGTTTCCGCCCATTTTCTCAGCCACGAGACCCACGTCGCCCACGGCGCCCCATTCGATTGCCAACTGCAAACCCGAATTTTCAATTATTTCCAAAACCTCCTTTGAAATGAACCTTTGATGGCTTCCTGAAACTCACCCCGGGTAATCCGGCTGCCTGCCTCGCCTCGCAAATCCTTTCCATTGCGCTGTTGGCTAAACCGTAATTGGCTTGTCCGGCGTTGCCGCGGCCGCAGGAGACCGAAGAGAAAACTACGAAATATCTAAGGTACTGACACAACTCTCGGGATGCCTTGTCCAGGTTAAGGGTGCCATCCACTTTGGGGCGGCACACCGTTTTGAAGTCCGCTTCGGTTTGGTTTTCCATGAGAGCGTCCCGGAGAACCTGAATTCAGTCACGTTTCAGTTAAACCGTCAAAGGAACGACCAACCAAAGCCCACTCACCGCGGCCAAATTAAATATGGCGTCGACGGGCCCCAACCTAGAGGACTCCCTCAACAACTGCTCCGCCCCACTCGGGGTCCCCACGTCAGCTGTTGACACCAACACCTGCACGCCCTTCTCTGTCCACCGCCTCACGCAGAGCGACTGGTAACCGTTGCGAATGCCTGACCTCGAGGTGAGGACGATTTTCCTGGCCCCCCGATCGATGAGCCAATTGCAGAGCTCCATTCCGAATCCTCCCAGGCCTCCAACCAGGACGTAGGACTTCTCCCCGTCCATGTATGTGCGGGGGATGGCTTTGACCGTCCTTGCGGAGGGAGTCACCGTTTTTACCGGTTCTTCGTCCCGAATCTTGAGAAGAACCTTTCCAATGTGTTTTCCGGTGGCCATAAATCTTAAAAGGAAATTCACTCCTTTAGGGATTTATCTGTGAGGACTGCACGGCGAGAAAGGGTTAAGCTGCTTACCTGAACGCCTTTTCCACCTGATCGTCGGGGAACACAGTGAAAGGCAGAGGCCTCACTGCACCGGATTTGATTCCTTCCGAAACTAACCTAATCACTTCAAGTTTTTGCGGGCCGGTCCCTTCGAATAAGCTGTCCAATAAAATCCCATGGAAGGCGGTGTTTTTCAGAAATATGGCCATTCCTAAAATATCCCCGAAAATGAGTGAGGTTAACACTTTTGGCCGATTTCCGACCGAAGAGAGTGCGTCACAAACCCAGTTTGGAATTGTTCGAGAGATCGAATTTCCCTATTTCCAAGAATCTCCCGTCCTTGGCCAGACACCTGATGGAGGCCTGGAGCTTGTCTTCCGCCAGAGAATTCAGAATGACGTCGACGCCTCTTCCCTTCGTCTGTCGCAGGATGTGCTGCTCGAAGCTGGTGTCGCGCGAGTTGGCGATGTTGTCGTTCGTCAGCTGCGGGAATCGCTTCAGGAGGAATTCCCTCTTTTCCTGACTCCCGACGGTGGTGAACACCTTGCAGCCCATCGACAAGGCAATGGCAATGGCGGCTTGTCCCACTCCTCCCGTTCCTGCGTGAACCAGCAGAGTTTCTCCCGGTTTCATCCCCCCGCGAACGATCAGCGCGTAATAACTCTACAAAAGAAAACACAACTCCTGAGGAAAATCCCGATTAAGAGCAACACGGGATCAATCTTCAAGGCGAGACATACGGTGGAATAAACCACAGGAACCGTAGCGGCCTCCTCCAGGGACCACTCCTCTGGGATCTCCCACAGGAATTCCGGATCCACGAGAACGGAAGTGGCCAAACCTCTGGCGACCACCATGCCCATCACTCTTTTCCCGGTGGTGATGATCCTTCCGGCGAATTCCAAACCTAACACGCAATCCTACAATCAAAACTCACGTAAACTTTGTGTTTCCCTGTGGCTTTATTAATTTACAAACTCACTCCATTTTTTATAATAAAATTAAAGCTATCGATCTCAGTATAAAAAGGTTTGTAATCACCTGTCCTGCCAAATCACCAGGAAGGGCATCGGGCGGTAATTTCCCCGTCGCCAGCATAATATCCCTGAAGTTCAGAGGCGCGTAATAGACCTGACACAGTTCCGAATTTCCTTCTTTTCTGAAATTATGCGAGGGAAAATCAATTGCCGGGATTTGTTCATCGTATGGCACACATGAATGGAAAAGAGGAAAAGAGTGGAATACCTGAAATGTGCGGGGTGGGATTCGATCCACCTTAAACTGGACAGGTCGCCCCTAACGAGGGTGTTTATGTAGGCGTGCTCGACATTGAGGGTGGCTTCGTCCTCTGTTTTGTCCAAACGTAGGTGTCTGTAGCAGCCGAAAGCTCCGTTTTTATACACATTCACAAGCAAATCTTTTCTCAGTTCATCGCGATAAAATTTCTCATTGAACGAAAATTTCTTCGCGTCTTTATCCTGAACGAACAGTAACCTACATTAAAAAAAAATATATTAAAAGTAATCCAGTGTTTCCTCAGACGAAGGTTCTCTTAAAACAGAAAACTTGCCTCGCGTGAGTGCCTCCTGGCTCTTGTTTGATACAGTTCAGAAATCCGATTGCGCCGAACAGTTTGTCGCCCTCTGCAACCAGCAAAAACTTCCTCTCGTCGGCCAGAGCTTTTTTCACTTCCTCCACGAAGGAATAGCCATTCCCGGAGATTCTGATCACTGGAATTTCGTTGATGAATTCGTCCACCTGAAAAGAGTCCCAATTTTCCGATCACTTCGGTCCGACTCGACAAAATCAACACACGAACGGGATTTACTTTTCTGAGGAGGACGAAACAGCCTTCGCTTGTCGGTTGATGTGAGACGAGAAGCAGTCCCAGCTTATCCAGCAGAGCATCGTTCGCTTTGAAATTCTTCTCCTCCGAGAGCACAAAGCCTCCCGGTTTGAGTCCGGCCGAAAGGTTGCTGAGAACCTCTCCCTGAGCTGCGATCCCTGCTCCGATGGCCAAATGGTAATTGGGGTCCAAAGGCGAAGTCTCCATGTCTTTTTCTATCACCTTCAGTTCCAAAGCTTCGATGGCGGGGATTGAGATGGTGTCTTTGGGAGAGCGGACGACGTGCAAGTCAACCTTGAGGAAGAAAGAAATGAAAATACAGCTCCGCAGTCGTTTTGTGGTCGCGTCGAAAGGTTTGGGGATTTACCGCGATCATGGGTTCGGATTCCAGGATGTCGACGACATCCTTCGCCAGAAGAGATTCTTCTGTCGGTTTTCCTTTGGCGAGTTCCGCCACTTTCAACTTCAAACTCAAACAGTTTTCCAGTACGATTTGCAAAGCAACGGTCAAAGCGTCGTGTCTGCTCAGCGATTTCGTGTTCATGTACGGGACGAAGAGGTACTTTTCCAGTTTGGGCGGGGCTTGGCTCTGCTGCCTTCTCGGCGCCAGATTGGCCTTCATTCCCCGTATTTCGATTCCTCCGGCAGCGATGATGTTCATCTCACGATAACTGTTCACTCTGATTCCTTTAAAAATTATTTTCACCGATATTAGGACAGTCACGCAGTGTTTGGTGAAATAATAAAAAATCGCATAAGGATACCTTTGCCTTCTGACAATCCCTCTACGATGGCCTTCTGCTTTAATGGATTAATCACGGCTTTTTGAAGTCGCACGGGGAGGTACAATTCGCGAGTTGAAATCCCCAGAATTGAAAACTGGAGCATTGTGTCCATAAATGAAATGTAATTGTCGTTCCATTCGAGTTCTCCGCTTACGCCTGAAATTAAATTTAAATAATCATTTCCAGAAATAACACAAAAGGTAAAATTCTTACAACCCAAAAATGATTAATACCTCTGTTATCAGAATTCTTAATCCCTCTGAAAATGCCGTCATAGTCATATCCCCTAAGCCTTAAATCTTTGTAAATGTCCAATTTTTCAAGACTTAAGAAGTCTGAGGAGGTTTCCTGATCGGGGAGATCGAGTGACACTTTGTTGATGTCCTCGGGAGAGTAAATGACTCCTGATGCGGCCACCGATCCGCCCTCGACTATTTCAAATTCTCCGGAACCCTCGAAAATGTTTATTAGGAACTTTACGCTTCCTGAAAGAAAAATATTTTTTGGTAAAAACCTTCAAAAAAATTCAACTCCGACACAAAACCCATACCTTCTTTGGGTAAAATAGTCGCTCTGTGAAATTTCATGTCTTCGATTACGACCGGAAATTCTTCAAAAGATTTCCCATTCAGTTTGCTGAAGGTTTTCCACGCCAGTGTCTGAGGAAATAAAATTACACTGGTGAATGTTTCTGAATAGTTCCAAATTTAAGAGCTTAAGATTTATTTTAATTAACAGTTACCATGTATCCCGTGGCGGGGAATAAAACTCTGTCGTCGATGGCGTGCCCCGATAAGAATGAATCCGATTCTTTGCTCAGATCAACTTCGACAACGCATTCTCCTGATCTGCCCATTCCCTTTCCGCTAAAATTAGCCACTGACCACTCCATTGAATGATCCCATTCGATCATTGGCGAGGCCATTGGAGTGCCTCTCGAGACGGGGAAGGGCACAGTGGGGTAGAGCGACGCGATGTCAGGTTGAAGCCCCGCGTTGTACAGCCTGAAAGACAACGATTACGTGAAAAAACAGCCCGGGTGCCAAGGGGCAGCCTTCCTGTCTACTTGCCTGCCAATGCTGCTGAAAAAGAATGACAAATTGTCGGGATGTCCTCTTTTCATGAGGCCGACGGGTGTGCAGTTCGAGGGAAGGGCACGTTTCAAGACTGCTTGAAGTAAGCAGTGTGGCGCTATCTGAAACACAAAATCCCAAAGTGATGCCCTGACCTTCGAGGGAAATGTTCATTAATGCGATCATTTACCTCAATCACGACAGTATTGTCGGGAACGTGAGTGAGTGCGTCTCTAAAAAGAACGGGAGAAAGTAAATTGTTCACGTGATAATCACTGGAAGAATATTGCGCCAGAGGAGAGTTCCATTCTTTTTCTGGAATGCTCGAGCTGATCCATTTGGAAGACCTTTTCTTCGGATTTGGAATGAGCTGGAAAAGGAGCCCCGTTTATCACCATTCAGTCGAATTTATTTTTAATTCGAATTAAACAAATGGAATGTTACTAATATTACCTTGCTCAAGGTGATCTTGAGTTTCGGTCCCGCATCCGCTATGTATTTACTATGAAAGGCAACCCGTGAACTGGGCACCACCTTCGCGAATATTCCCTCGCTCGACAGTTTCTCTGCGAATTTCCTCACGGAATCAACGGGGCCGGACACGGTGACGCTGTCGTCGCTGTTGTGGCAAGCAGGCACGATGTCTGGAGGGCAGCGAGACGCCGTTTCCTCCCAAGTCAAACCTGGCGACGAGTACCCCGAGTTATTCTTCTTATTTCTGGTCTCTGTCGCTCGTATCCAAATGAAAAAATTAACTTACCTATGGCTGCCATGCCACCCGTTGGCAAGTTCGACTCCAGGATGGATTTCCCTCTGTAGTAAGCGGCTAAAACTGTTTGTTCTGCCGTGAAAGCACCGTCGGCGTACGCACAACCAGTTTCTCCAACTGAGTGCCCCAAGAAGCCATCCGGGACAATGCCGATTGCGTACAATAAATCGGTCAAAGCCACCTGCAATAGGAAAACAACTGCACTTACTCTATTTATTCATATCGTAGTTGTCAAACTCGCAGAGCATTTATTCCTCCATTTAATCTAAAACTAATAATTGTCTTACCTGCATTGCTGCAATTCCTACAAAAGAATATTGCACACTTTCGAAAACGCTCTCGTCGTCACCGCAAAGAATGCTCATAAGATCTACGCCTTCGGGTTTAAGTGCTGCAGCACAACTGAAATAATTAAATAAATATTTTCATTAATTACATTTTTTAATCAGTGAAATACGTTTAACGTAAAATGTTAATTCTTTCAAAGATATGAAAATAAGCCATTTCAATACATTGTGAACTGCACAGTGAAATCCGTCGATTCCTTTTTATTAAATGCATACGAGTGCCCAATGAAAAACAAATTACCGTGAGAGTGATTTTTCAAAAATGGGATACTGCAGCATTCGTTTACCCATTCCTACCCACTGTGAACCCATTCCCGAATAGACGAACCACACTGACTTTTTGTCAACGGGACATTCCTGAAAAAATCAATATTTTATGAGGATTTCCCCCGTTTTGAGACAATCTATTGAGATCATTCGGTGTCCTTACGCCAATTTCTTGTGTCACATTACGATTGGAGTCTTTAACTAGAAATCCTCTGTGACTGTGTCCGGGGATGTTGTTTCTGTGCACACTGTGCATCAGCGCAGCGAATTCGTCATCGATGGGCAAATCGCGAATCTGCAAAAACCGAATCGTTTGTATCCATGTCAAATGAGTATCCAACAAATGAGTTGGTAACCCCTGCAAACGGTTGCTTCGTTCACCTTACTGAGGAAATGCTTAACGCATTCTTCCGTTCTACCGGACACGGCTATGAGCCTGGGGATTTCGTCTTTGGGCGAAGGGGCCTTCGACTTCAGGTTCGACCTCAGCAGAACGTGGACGTTCGCCCCGCCGAACCCGAAGGAGTTCACCGCGACCAAACCTCCATTCCAAGTCCAATTTTTATTGACCACCTGAAGACAAACGAACCGAACAGCGTTAGATATCGCGGGGAATCCCCATAACTGTAAATGAACTGTTTGGTTTTTCCGGCATTCGTGCGTCAGAGGAAATTCGAACGTCGGGCCCGAGGCTTCCTCTTTCGGCTCTGGGCTGGCGGAGTGAACTGACCTGCAGTCGACCATCGCTAAGGGCTGGAATGTCCTGGTTCGGCTTTTTATAGTGCAGATTGCTGGGGATGATTCCCGCTTCCATAGCGATTAAAACTTTGGCTAAGGAACATAATCCGGAGGCTGGTTCCGAATGACCCATGTTGCTCTTGACGGAACCGATTAGAAGGGGAGAGCTGCGCCCTTTGCAGAACACATCTGCGATTGAGTTTACTTCTTGCGGATCTCCAACCTGAGACGAAACGGGATTGTTTAACACCTGACTGAGGGAACTCAAACACAATATGCGGACGTACTTTTGTGCCCGTCCCGTGAGCTTCCACGTATGACACTTCGCGGGGATCGATGTTGGCTTCGCAGTACACTTCGTTAATTAATTTCTTTTGCATTTCTCCGCTGGGGAAAGTGACGCCCTGGACTTTGTTACCGTCTGTGTTTGTTTTCGCGTGCACGACAGTCGCGTACACGCGCCTCGAGGCTCTGGATTTTTGAAGGAAAACAACAACGGCAGCTTCGCTTCTCACGTAACCATTACCTGCGCACAAAGAGAAGGCGGAATTAAAGAATGCATACGGAATGAATACAGTCCCCGAAAGACAAAATCCTCGTACCCGATTCGTCAAATGCTTTGCACGCTCCATCCTGGCTGAGCATTCCAAGTTTGTGAAACTGTAACGAACAGGTTGGTTTGAGCAGCAGATTCACGCCCCCGACTACAGCAGAGTCACACTGTCCCGATCTGATAGCTGCGACCGCCTGTTGCATGGCCAGCAAACTGCTCGAACATGCCGTATCTATTGCGAAACTCGGACCTAAAATTATCACATCTCTTTTATCTATTCCATCTGTAAAAACTCATGGAAAAAAACTGAGTGAAATGGAAAACAAATCTGCGAAAAGAAACGCGAATAAGTCGGGAACCGAAAAACCTGTCGGAGACCATTCGAAACCAAAGCTTCAAATAAACGCTGTAATTATGTACATAAGTATTAGGTATCGATCCTTCCGTTGAAATTCATTTATGACGTGAGTTTTTATTTGCAATTACAGCTGAACACAATTTAGAGGAATTTCGTGTTTGGAGAAGTTTGAAGATGACTTTGTTTTTGATAAAGCTCTCATACTGACCATTGAAATCGAAAGTGAAGGAAATTCTGTTTGGAAACATGGCTCTGCAGCACCCCGTCAAGGCGTAGCCATTCACCTTTTCGGGGTCGGCCGTCCAGTATTCGTCACTTTCTGAGTCAGAAACACCGATGAAGACACCCGTCCTGGAACCCCGAAGCTCTGCCGGATTGTAGCCTGCAAGAGTTTAGGCATGAGTACCTCTTTTCCAGGTCCTACCTGCACGGAGCCTACCTGCATCGACGATGGCTTCGTGTGTCAGTTCCAGCAGCAGTCTTAATTGCGGATCCATTACGTGAGCTTGTTTTGCATGGACTCCAAAAAAGGTTGCGTCAAAAGATGACAAGTTCTTGAGTTTTCCTGTTCTGGTCGGGAGACCATGAATGCCTGAAACGTTGGGTCAATTATTTAATCGAGTGCATCTCAAGGGATTTGAAAGAGAAATAAATTCTTACCCGCTGGCCATCTCCTGTCGTCGTCTGTGACCAAATCTACTCCGGCGAAGAGTTTCTCCCTAAATTCCTCAATGTTGCTGCATTCCGGGAGGCGTCCGGAGATACCCGCGACGACGACGTCTTCGTCGCCGAAATAAATGCTTCCGTTGCCATTCGTTTGTTGAATATTGTTCCTAACGCCTTCCTGCCCGCTAATACTTACTTCTGGGAACCTGGCTGGCATTTTCCTCACAGTTTTTTACTGAAATGATACGAGAACCATAATAGAGATCGAAATACTTCTCCCTTTTAGTTTTTATCATTTTTAACTGACATGGTATTCACACTTTTGTTTTCGGAAAAAATTCAAACGTGCTTATGAAGTCAGGACGCTTCAAAAACTGTCACGTCAACTAATAAAGGCGTTTGGAAAATATAAAAATTCTCGAAAAAATCAATAAAGAGGGAAAGCGAAATTTAACGGAATTATGACAAACGACTCCTCTGAAGGTAACACGAAATTTGTGAATTTCCCAGGAACTCGAGGCTTTTCGGAAGAATTTTCTGTTTGAGGCGACAAAAGAATAATTTCTCAAGGATCCGTTTGACGTCACTGGTTTTCAACTCCCATAGGTGGTTTGATTTTACAAAATAACCTATTGCCTAAGTTGTGAGTTCATCGACTGATCGACGCAAAAAAAAAAAAAGAAAGAAATTAAAATAGTGCGGTCTAAGTAAAGCCAATATCTTTCCACGTGGATTTTCCCGAAATCTAATTAAAGCGATAATTTTCTGATTGTGGAAAAGCGTCAAAGCCGCGAGGGCCGTCTTTGAGTACTTTGATTCATTTTAATTTTCATTTCGAAATCGAACCACTCAAGCCACTTCATTTTCCATTGAAACTTTGGGCCTAAAACAATTTCCAATCAATTTTATTAATACCTTTTGCCGAGAGAACCATCAAGATACTAAAAGCAACCGATTACTCCCGAAAATAATGTAAAACTTTTCCCTTTCTATTTTGCTACGTAAGTTTTTTTCCCTAAAAATAAATCGAGTGCGATTGGAGGCTTTGAAAAAAAGAATTTTCTCGTTTAGAAAAAAAAAACTGCAGAATCTGTGGCTTAGTTCAACTTATACAGACCCACAGAATCTCTACATATTCATATAAACTCAGAAAATCCGCACTTCGAACCCTAAAATCACCGCTTCTATTAAAAACTTAATAAGTGTTTCGGATTAATGAGATGTTTTATGCATTTTTACATCTGATCGACACTGCTTCGCTTATTTCGGGAGCCTTTTCCCCCTTGATCACCCCCTACCTGAGCCAAAAACAAAAGAGATGCCGGGGGCGAAGTGTTTGTAAAATAATAAAATTACCTTTCCTGGCGAAAATGTCAAAGCAGAAAAGTACAACTTCACAAACCGACCAATGCCAACCTACTGATGGACTAAACTCTGCTTAGAGAAATGTTCATTTTTATCAAATCTGGTGCAAATAATCGAGGCCACCGAAGGTTAAGGCCGATGTGTTCCCGTCGGTCATCGGGAGATCGATAAAATTGCCACTTGGGTATTTTTTCTAAATTTTCACCCGGAGTATTCGAAAAGGCCGATTTTTTGCGATATTTGTGTGCGTGCGAAGTTTAAAAGACTTCGTGCGATCGCTCAATTTATTGTATGCACATCCATTTGAAATTCTAACACTTTTGCTGGAAATAAACATGAGAGAACAACCTGATTCCTGCGCAAATAATTGCCAACCATTATTTTGATCGTCGCCAGTGTATTGTGACAAAATAATTACCGCTTTGTCAACCGCATGAAAAACCCTTCGCCAGCAGTATTCTCATAATAAAGAGGAGATTTCAAACAAAAAGGGAAAAACTGCACTGCAAAAGGAAAATCTCGCCGAATTTAGCAGAGATTGACCAATGGGAACTCCAATGCTTTAAGGTTTTGTACCTTCGGCCTGAAATTGACAGCGTCAGATGCGCAATTCATCGGTTATTGGTTAGTAATCAACTTTTAAATAGGTATAAACAAAGTGGCGGCATTCCCCGACTGAACCCTACTTTTAAATTCAATCAATTCATACATAATTATGACTTTCCCGAACGGGATGACATATTCTGGGGGGGGGGGGGGGAGATTTGTCTTTTATGTCGGATATTCCACAAGCTCGGGATTTCATAAACGGCCAAATGCATGCTCTAGTGCCCCGTCCCCTCATAAAATATGTCAAACGCGAATGTGACCCAAAAAATTAAAATCGAGTTGGGAACAAAATATTATCTCCGTATGCAAAACATTGAACTTGAGGCCCTCAACAAGGTCAATGTGATTGCATCTTCGCTTCCATCATATCTCGTCTATTGAACAAACCAGTTCTGAACGAGTGATCCGACAAAGGACCTCCATAAAAAGCGGACGCTCTTGTCAAAAAAAAAAGGCTTAATTTCTGCCATTTGGGAACTCGACATTAATTACCTCCAATTATGACCATTACCTCGTTTATAACAATTTTATTCCCAACGCAAAGGCGAGAATCATAACAATCAGTACTCGTGATTTTAATAAACTTTCTGTGGGATTCTCTCTCAGATCTCTGAGATTTCCAATTTCCGAAGAGTTTCCACCCTTTCAGACTTCCCTAAAGCGTCAACCGGATGTTGGTGTTTTCTCGAAAACCCACCCCTCTCCTCTCCGGGGGGAAAATTCAAAGCACGCGTGAATTTATATATTATTTTCCAGTGAGTCACTCTCTAAACAGATTTAACGCAACTCGCGTTGTTTGAAATGTATTTTCGTCGCAATAGAAATAATGTTTAAGGAGTCAATTATCGCGAATTCGCTTCAGTGGTGTCCAAATGGCCAACTGAGGCCGAATCCGCCAGATTTTGGCATTTTTCTTCTTCGTTGCGAACAGGGTCAGATAAGTTCATTTTGGCCTGTCACGCTTCAATCGTTCCTTGCGGATAAAACCTGATACCGCAATTTGTAATAATTTATATTTAAGTCAGCTCGATTTTATCCTACTTTACGAGAACTTTTTTTTTAACCTATGCCAACGTTTGAACGCATTTTCAAACAAAATCTATAAATCGCATTCGTAAGGGTCTCCATTGATGAAAATTTTAACGGTTTTTGGGGTCCATTTTTAATTTTTTAAAGGTTCTTATAATTTATCTTATCCGCTTCTATCGTATTACTGTCATTTTTATTTGATTATTTTTGTTATTATTAATTACTATTGTTATTTATTTTTATTAATGCTAATTTAAATGAAAAGCAATATGAAAAAGAACGGAGCAACAGTGAAAAATTCAAAACGTCAACAAATGTCTAATGCCACTTAACCTTCGCAAAATATTTTATGCGATAATTACTTCTGCAGTTGAGTTTTATTATAACGAGCCATTTGGCAAACGGTTCAAAAAACTTCATCTCGATTTATTTGAAGGGATGGCAAACTTCAAGTCCTGTCACATTAACGTTCAACTTACAAATGTTTCGATTAATTCTCGTTGGGTTTCCAACGGCCGTTACGTTTTTTCAGAGGATTACACGAAATAAACGAGTGTTTCTCTCATGGGCAAATCCGCGGCACTCGTGGACAAAATGTGCAATAAATACAACCCCCATGACACCTCACTCCACTCAAAAATTTCAAACTACTGACCTGCCCAACTTCCGCCTTGTTATCTGCCTTTTTCATGCAACTCCCGAGTACCGAATATTCAACCGTCAATGTAACATGGGCGTAACAAGCTTTGTTTCCTCTCCTCCTCAATCAGACCTCAAATTCCGTTTCTTTAATCGAGAAAACATCCAAATTCTTTCCTGTTCGAGCCTCCCCCTCGTCGTATTTGTCTTAGACAACACGTCGTCTGCATTACTTCTCAGAGCGCATATTTCCAAAAGTTGACTTCCATTTATAAATTACCTCGCGGAAGTTAAACATCGGAGGAACCGACCATAGAGCGAAACTCTCTCATTTTGCGGGCGAATGTCGTCTGTGAAAATTCCCGCGAAAATAACGGCCGGGCAAAATAAAAGAGAGAAATTCAATGTTAAGCCGTCACTTATGTCCCTGTAGCCTTAACGTTGATTCGCACGGTTGTAAGAAAATAAATTAAAAATTCTGACGGTCGTCGCCAGCTGTTACCTCCTGCGCGTTCATCTTAAGCTGCTGCGGGCGAGAGGCGACCTTGAATGAAGGAATTACGGATTGCATCTCGCCGACTTCGTCCATCAACACAGTTTGAGAGCACAATAAAATATTGAACGGTAGCCTCGTCTGATGTCAGACCATATGCTTTCGACCAATGAGAAAATTCAGCCGGACGAACTAGAAACGGTCGCGTTTTTTTTCGTTTTTACTGGAAAATTTCGTTCCCGTCATTATCTTCCGACGTAAAAATCTGGTCGGTGTACTATTATTATAGGTTTCGCATTTCGCGAGACCTTTCGCTTCGGAATTTCTCTTCACATAATCAGTTCTATTCACTTTTTCGCATAAATAATTGCATCCAATTATAATTTAACGGTCATTCGAAATGTGACGGCCACAGACGTAAACTTTAAACCATAGACATGGACATATTTTTAATGAATTTTCCCTGCCCCATAATTTGATCTAAAAACGCATTCAATCTCTCACCCACCGACTGAATTGTAAAGGAGACACTGTAAGTGTAGTAATTTTATTTTTTTTGTTGTTAAATGAGCCGCCACTAATTATTGGCACTCGAAATTTGCATTTTGTTTTTAAAATCTCCCATTTCAAATTTATAAATTTACACAGTAATAAATACGAAACAGAGTCTATTATCTTCTGAAAATCTCTAAAATCTAAATTCAAGTAAAAATTATTAAATGTAATCGGGGAAAAATTAAGCGGCAGATATAACATCACTTTGATTTCTTCATTTGTTTTACACTTTATTAACATAAATCTTGCACTAATGTTTTATGTCGTGGCATTAAGCTCTGGTCAAATTAAAAAAATCAACAATTACTCAAAACAAATCAGTACATTTGAGAAACGGTCGGACTGAGTTAACTCAACGAAAACTCCCTCCCATTAAACAAAGAGAAAAAAACAACAAGGAAAAATTTTTGCAAAGTAATTTAAAAAGCGCATACCTTATTATCGGATTCCAAAATATGCATCCATTGAAAAGATTAAAACGCGAAACGACGACAAACACACGCAAACAAACGAATACTGCGTTCGCGGGAAGAATCAAGAACAGCACAGTAAAGCGTCCGGACGAGTACTAATTTGCCAATAACTCCTAACGATGCTCAGCTGTGCGGGCAAACAGGTACGCCGAGGTTTGCGCACGCCTACAAAGGCATCGCATTGCCATCAGCAGGCCTTCATTTCCGTTTATTTTCTGTCCCATTGCCATTTTGACAGAAGACGTGCTGGCGCTTTTGCTTTCGGGAACTCCGGTCTCATTCATAATGAGATTCTTCGGGGCATTAGTTCACTGCTGAGAGAAACCGATAAAAATTATTAACTTATAACTACTTCTTAGAGGAAGGACAAAACGATTTCAAAATGCTTTCCTTCATTCAGTGACGGAGTGGTTGAAAGCAAAAAAAAATAAATACTCGAAAGACCCAATGGAAGGGGATCCTCTGAAGGGATTCAGCATACTTTTTGGTCTTAAATGGGAATGAAAGGTCAGTTTGCCCGACATAAATTCAGTGTATTCATAATAAAACGCAAAAAATTGTACTTTTTTTGAACAACACTTCGCACTAATAACACTTCTAACGGACAAATCTGCCATCATTTCTTTTTCATTATTATGATATACCCAAAACAAATCGTAAACACACATAAAAATTAAAAGGAGGCGTATGGGAAATGAGGCTTTAAAACTAAAGAAACTTACAAATGAGAAAACTGCTGTAATTTCATTAATGAAACACGCTTAATAAACAGTAACAGACAGTAACTGACAGATGTAATTTTATGTTAGTAAATCAGGGAGAATATTTATTGTCTCAGTGAGTAACGGTCGAACCTCAAATCGAGTTCAATTTCATTTTCATTGAAAATCAGGTTCAGAGGAACAGAAATTTTACCTTTTAGAATCTTCTCAATAACGTCAGACCTATAAAAGGTGAAGGGAATTTTAAGGTATTCTCTTCCGTACCTTCTGCTGTGAAATCGTCTGCTATTTGATTCGGGTAAAACAAAAGTTTAGGTTGGCAGCTCTGTTTCGCTGTTGTCGGAATGTTGTCCTCATTCAAAGTTTTCATAATATTGAGACCGCGAATGATTAATTTTAATTTTTCCAAGCTTTAAAGACATCGTGATGTAATTTTTTATTGTTAGATTAATTATTATATACAAATATAATTATTTATATTACAGTTGGTAATGTATACAAGTTGCAATTGATTAATTGAAAAGTTTTCGGGACCAAAACACTTTAAAAAATTCTGAGTAGTGAAACATTGTGATTTTCAAAAGTTTTGTAATTATTAATTTTTGAGAAGACCGTTAATTCTTTGAGGGAAACTAACTCATGAGTCAGTTGAGTCTGTGGTGCACTTGTTATCATTGTCGTTTTTTTTTGAATAAGCATGATTTACAATCTGGAAACTAAAGTTGACAAAACGAACACTCTATCGAGTTTTAAACCACAGCTGATGGTTGTTATTTTTTCAGTAAATTCAAAATTGCATTGAGTATTATAGTAAGCAATATAAATAACGTATTCCTGCTATGTGACTGAACCGGTGGTAAAAACCAGGGAACTCCTTTGGCCTTAATTACGAGTCTTGGACATCCCTAATGCGAAAGAAAAAGTTGATGATTGTACTCAATTCTTGAAGACCAAAGGCCCTCAAGGACAAATATTATTTCATTTAAAAAGAAACGCAACGAAAGCGGTCTTCATTAATCATAAATTTTCCAATTTTCGCCTGCGTTACGGCATGCGGTATTGAATGCGGTTGAGAACTGAACAAGAATCACAATGTTAATGTTTGGATGAGAATCCAGGAAGGCTGTGGTTGCTGGTGGTGTGAAACAGGTTGGGGGGGGGGGGGGTTGTGCTAAGGCAACTGATTTTTATCTCGGTTGAATTGGTGCGACACTTTGCGGATGTAAAAACTACAGAAGGGCGACATCGTCAGTCGCCCATATTTTTTGATATTTGGGATTATAACCGGTGAAAGCCAAAAAGTTCCTTATCTCAGTTTCCGTCATTCGGAGGCGTTTGAATAAAGTAAAGAAATGAACTCATCTTCGTTGTCAAAACCAGTATAAAAAAATGTCACACCAGGCACAGTATAAATTTTTCAAGGTTCCAATTTGCGTGCGACCATTGATAATAAACGAGCGTAATTTTCACGGCAAACATTTAATGATAAAACCTGCCTAGAGGGAATTCTCCGTTTCATAGGAAATTTTCTGGTAATGTCTTTGAGCCACGTATGAAAATATATCTCTAATTTTATTGAAAAAATTTCCGCTTCCCAAATTCAAAATGAAAAATCACCCTAATTGGCAATTATTTAAAAAATTTCCACCCCCTCAGTTTCAATTGAGCTTTTTCAAAGTGGTATGACAAGTCAAAACCCCGTATCGAATTTCGAAAAACATGAGAAAAATTAAACAAACAAATATTATCAACACAGCCCCAATGGCTCACTTAATTTGAAAATGAACGAACTCATATTTTTATTAATAAATATTCTTTACGGATTAATTAGAACTCATTACAGGAGAAACTATACAGTCTCTTTGATATTCTTGGGTTTTGAGACATTTATGCATAATTTTTATTTTTGAGAACACTTATAATTTTTAAAGGTAAGTTTGTTGTTTTTTTTCCGTTGATAAAACTCCACAAGAAAATTTATAAAAAACAATATCGTAATTTAGGTAATAACTTGAGATTAGTCTTTAGAGCTAAAATTGCTTCACTTGAATTAGTTTCAGCCCCGATGGAAGTCTGAATCGAAACCCTGGCCATGTCTGAATGGGAGAATTCGATTTTGAACCTTCTCAATGTGTCGTACATATTTCTGAGGATTGTCATGGCGCAACATCATGGCACTTCCATTTTCCACATAATGCTGAGGATGGCTTTGGAAAATATATTGGGTTTTGACTTCGACAGGTGAATCCCCCCGAGGGGATGACTCCCGAAAGATGGCCGAAATCTTCCCTTGTTAAGCACTCGGTGCAGAGGATATTTTATAACTCTTTAGTTTGTATGACTCCTTTTGCCTTAAAACGTTTAAGTATTTGTAAAAGATTTAGTTTTAATTATATTTAAACTTAATTTAGAATTTATCGTGAATTATACTTTTTTTTTGTAAACTTTTTCTAAACTTTTAATTTGTTAATATAACATAAATTTGTATGGTCTCTGGAATATTCTCCCTGAAATGCTTTATAAAAATAGTAAGGGAGGAATGAAAAAGGTTAAATAATTTTTATTAAGCATAAAACCTTTGCTGAATGTGTTTTTTTGAATGATAATACCGATGAGATAAAAAAAGTATAATTTTTTATCATTTACTATTTATAAATAAATAATAAAATTATAAATAAAATATAGGCAAAGTTGGCGTTGATTCTCCTTATTTTTTTAAGTGAGTTCAGCAGTTGATCAGAGGTTCGTTCAGCTTTGTTTCCCCAAAATTCCCCTCATTATTCACTATCAACTGCAGTTCCTTTATTAAAGTTATATTCTTTTATTCCTCCTGCCTTCGCTGACTTTTTAACCTTTCACTTATAGCTTCATTTAAAGTTAAAAGCGCAGATCGTATTTGTAGATTTATTTCGTCTGTCGACCTTGAAAACTTTTGTATGTCTGCGTCTTCATAAAGTCGTGTGTGGTAGCGTTCGTATGAGGGCATTCGTTTTTGTTTATTTAAATAAAATTCAAATGCGATGTAAAGGTCATTTTATGAAGAGTGAGAGTTTCTTCTCTCGGCAGAATCCACTCAGAGAACACTGGAAAAGAGCAGACTTTCGGGGCTGACCTCCGCCAGCCCAAGGACGATTCATCCCAAAATGACGGTTTTTAGGTCAAAAGTACAATGTAAAGCTCCTCTAAATTACAAAAGCCTCCACTTCGATCGACCTCAGCATAATACCTAAAAAGGATGAGTGTGCACTTTTGAAAAGCAAATCCGCAACGGTCGCTTGTTTAAGGGATCCAACGATGGTTTTTGAGTTAAAATTAAAAATTGCAGTCTTCACCCGGGCGACGTCCTGATTTGACCTTCTTGTGTCCCTTTTGTCACGCCACTGGACCGTTGAACCTTTCTGTAGAGTTCTGTCGGTTGCATAATGTTTAACCCTGGGAATGATTCCTTCGTGATTTCGTTATGCAATGAAGTGCTCTTTATATAGTTGCATCGCAAAGATCATCTAACTGACTTTTTATTGATGAATTCCCGCAGATGAGAACTTGTTTTCATTTTTGTGTCCTTCTTCAGGTGGACGTATCCTCATTTTCATTATTTATTCACGGAATTCGCTTAAATGTCACACTATTCTCAGCTTCAATTGGAAAAAGAGGAAATCTATCCATCTGCTTTCGCTTTTTGGTTCGTCCCATCCTTTTCTTGCAACATTTCTAAAAACTTAGCTTTCCTACGACCGATTGGCGTTTTCGAAAGCCACTGAACAAAAGCTTCTTCCTCTTCTTTGTAAATGGGCTGTCGCTTACTCAGCGCATTTATGAGCTCATAATGATTGAGTGGCTGTACGACGAGTTGTAAAATTCTTTTGCAAGTCATAACCTGACCGAGTAAAAACGAAATAAATTTCTTTCTGAATAACCCCGACAATTCCCATCCCTCGAGAGGTTACCTCCTGAACAGCTTCAATTATAGAGCCCACTGTGTAGCCATCCGACAGCTTGGCCATCGCCCCAATGTCAAACTGACGGCTGACTCCAGAATACTGGAAAAGGAGCTCCATGTACAGGAAGCTGAGACTGAAAGAACAGTCAAGAGCATTAGCATTACAAAGCTGAGTGTGGTATGCTAAGCCTACCTGGCGTAATCAGGCTTTGGGATTAGCAGGAACTTATTGTAGGTCTGCTGCAAAGCCTTTTGGTCGCAGTCCCAGGGGGTGGAGGACACCCCAATGAGCATTATTTGGTCCTCTGGTCCGATTCCTTTTACTAATTTCGGGAGGTCTTTTTTCAGTCGTTTGGGATCGGTTTTATCGGTTTTTGGAACTTTTTTCATGAAGGGTTTTTCAGCACCGTTCATGTAAATGACCGCAGGCTGCATTAATCTGGAAAATTCAAACAAACGTTTCCATACAGACTGGGAAAATTTTCACAAGTGGAAAAAAAACTGAAATAAAGCGGCAGTCATTAAATGCGGTTCAGTCAAAAGGCTTCAAGTGAGAGTGATTCATACAAAACAAAATTCAATATACCTGGATACTTTGTTGACGAGGTGCATTAACATAATTAATCCGGATTTGCCAGGATACTTGCCAACTATATTAGCGGGACTGAGGTCGAATAGGACGGCACCTATTTCCGTGCAAATGGCGTGCACCTAAAGAACCCCAAGCGTATAAATCATTGCTGAATTGCTTTGCGCACTGGTGTCAACTTACCAGCATGTTCTTTCCACTGGCGTGAGGCCCAGCGATAAGAAGAGATCTGATCAAGGGAGAATTCTGCCGAATTGCTTTTGAGCCGAGAGGCAGAATGCAGTATTCCATGATCACCTGCAAATAATCGGGGTTTCTCTCTTTCACTTCGCCCTCACCCCCAACAGAAAACACAGGCTGTACCTGTCGAATGTCACCCAGTGTTGGAAGGGGATCTTTTCCTTGCCGACGTAACTCGAAGTTTGCGTAAGACCTTTCGCCTTTAAATGCTGATAATGGCACCTCTGGATATGTCTTTATTATTCCTAATTTTATAAAAACAGAAAATAGATTTGAGCAGACTTAGAATTAGGAAAGAAACGTTGTTTATTTACCGTTCGTTATAAGTTCCTCAAAAAGAGATTCTAAAGTTCTGTCGGGGGTTAAGTCTTTTTCCTTTTTCTTTTTGCTCTTCTTTCCTCCTCTTCTTCCTTTTTTTTTACTGCTTCGCTTTCCTTTCTTTCCTTTTTTGGCTCTGCAAACAATCAGTTTGTATCAATTAAAAGAGCGATTACTTCTGACAACTAAATGCTTTCTAAAATATTTTTTTGTGCTAAAGTTTGCAGAAAGCACCTGTCTCTGTCCAAAGCGGCTTGAAGAATTTCCAGTTCCGATCTCATCATGTTGTCCACTATTTTCCTGAGCTCTCTTTCAACTTCCTCCTCTTTTTCTGCCTGTAATTATTAGAAGATACAGGAATATGTCTGTGCACCCCATAAGTCTGTGAAGGTTCCAACCTTGATCATGTCCAAATAGGGGCGTTCGTCGGGATCGTCTAATCTTTCTTTCCATATTGTGTCGAATTCTATGTTTTTCGAGAAGAGGTCGTTCAGAAAATTAGAGGGCGCCATTTTAAAGCCGGGATCTTCTTCCTCTTCCTCTTCTTTCTTCTTTTCATCTTTCGGAGAGCTTCTTCCTTTACTTTTTTTACTCCTTTCGCTGGAGCCTCCCGTGGATTTGCTCAGTGAACTCTCAGTGCCCTGTCGACTGCAGTAAAAAGCATAGGTATAAATGCAGAAAAATTCTAAAGAGATAAAAGCTCTGGTTACCTGCTGGAACGAAAGAGCAAAGCAGATCCTCCAGATTCTTCACTTGGAATTTCTGGAAACTTTCCGGTTTGCTGTTTGAACTGCATAAACCAGACTCGAATTTCGTCAGCCATTTCTTCCATTATTTGTCCTTCCCTGTTTTTCTTAATTAGCTCTTTAATTACTTGATTTTGCTGGTGAAGAAAAAATGAAAGTCAGGTGAAACAGCCAAAACTCAAAAGGTAACCCACAATGATTACCGTTTCGAAATCGCTTTGATACATTTCCTGAAGTTCCCTCCTTATCTCCTCTATCTCAGCAGCTTTTTTCCTCGCCTCCTGAGGCATAAAATTAGGGTGAACCATTCCAATTAGAAGCATTTCGTCCAACTTTCGGCGTAACACTTTCCTGGAAATAAGGGAAACTTTTCACTGACTTTTCATTGGGTATTCACTTATTCCCTCACCTTCTCGCTATGTATCCTCGCCAAGTCTTTTGTATTCTTAATGCCGCGGCCAAATTTGGCCCACCCTCGGCTTCGACAATAGTTTCAGGTTTGCCTGTTTTTCAAATGACAAAACTAATTATTTCGCTTCAGAAAAAAACGTTTAGTCAGCAAAATTCTATTTACTTTTTTCCTTCAAAAGTCTGATCTCTTTCATAAACTGAGATCGCAGTCTTCCTTGTCTCGCTCTCTCATGGATTTGAATAAGTCTGATGGCTTCTTCTTCCGACATGACCACCTCCACCTGTTCTTCTTCCAGAAACCCCAATTTTCTCAATATGTCAATCATTGTTTGTCTTCTGAGTTTTATTTCGTCTTCCCGTTCTCTTCTGAAATATTTGGGAACACTCACTTCCACTTCTTGCGGTTGCAGTTTCATGTTTATCAAAACATTATCGAAGTAACTGAATTCCGACATGTCCAGATTCACCAACTCGTGTTTGATTTCCAGCATCCTTTAAACGGAGAGACCAAAATAGATTTTGCCAGAAAAATTAATTAATAACACGTGTGATTACCTGCCAATGCTCGCGTCCAAAAGCTTTCGAATTATGATTCTCTTTTGGGGTTGAATGATTTGGTCGTAGCATTGATCCAATTTATTTACGATCGTTATGTACTTAACGTACAGTTCGCTCACAACTGAAATAAATTTGGGCAATTTGAGATTTATTAAAAAAGGGTTAATGGCTGTAATACAACTTACCTTGAAATACGGCAGCTCTGTCTTTCTGCGGTTTTGCAGTTTGAAGAACTGTGTCCACCTGAATGGTATCATCCAATGACCTCTGCGCCTCTCCCCATAATTTATTGTAAGTTCTGTAAGACATCTGATACAAACGATATTTATACTGTTGTAATCTTTTAATATAATTGTTGTTATTCAAACACAGTTGAGGCAATTAACCCATTGAGAGGTGTTGCCTCTAAAAAGAAATTTTATTTTGAAGAATACATTAATGTTTACAAAATATGATATATTTATATACAATATTATAATGGAATTTATTCCAATTTTTATTTAACCAGATAAGCTGGCGTCATTGAATAAAATTCCAGTATTAATTCCTCTATGAGATATCTCATAGTTGGTACTCAATGGGTTAACACAAGCCGATAATATAATATGAAAACGAGGTAATTTGGGGTTTAAATTTTATACTTTTGCACTCTCGAAGAAAGTATATAATTACCCTTACTGAAGTGGGATCTATGAAAGGGGTGAGTATTATCTCAAAATTGCGGGAATTAATCAAAACTTTACGTTTTTTTGAAATATTTGAATGCGGTGTAAAACAAAAAAGCAAAGCTCACCCTTTTTTACGCTTTCCTGTCTTTTTCTTTAAACTTTCATTCACAAAATTTAAGGAATTAATAAAAAATGAAAATACTTTAAGTAGAATTCCCTTCCTTTTATGAAGCAGGTGTTTACGTGAAATTTCCATGACGATATTCGTTGGGGCGAATCCCTCATATCTACAAAACATTCCGTTCTTTTTATAATTGTACTCACATTGATTTACAAATATTCTCTTTTCATCATTCTACTCTCAGTTGAGGTTTGTTTCTTTTTGAACTTTGTTCGGTTGTTGAATAAATCAAATCAAGACTTTAACGAACTTAATGGTTTTTGCAAAAGTAACTGCTAATAAAAAGCATTTTAGTTTCCTTGTCAGTTGCATTTAATAATTTTCCGGATAAGCAATTAGACGAAGATGGTGATGGTGGTTATAAGCGAAGATGGTAATATGTCCGGTACATTATTCTTCGTCAGCAAATAGCAGTAAAATTTTATTATTAATTTAATTAATGTGTGACAAAGAAAAAGAAAAAATTAAACATTATTTCTAAACTTAATTATATTTATTATAATTAATAGTAAAGACGAGCGTTTGTCATTTACAGTTGAGTTAATGCAGTTTAGTGATATCATTTGGGCTTTTTTTCAGAAAGTCCTTTCGCTTTTAAATAAGGACCGGAAAACTTTGTCAGTGCTGATGCTCCCGTCCTGGAAAAATGCCCACAAATTTCATTTCCAGGTTTGACACAACTTTTTCCCGAATCCTGATCGAATCCTAATTCAATTTTGGAGAATCCTTCGGCTACCTTGATTAACTCCTGATTTCTCAAAACTCGAATCTCCGTACTCTTACTCTTAGAGTAAGCAATTCTGCTTGGTAGAATTATCTTCTCGGGAAATCTCAACCCCGGAGTTTCATAATCTTCATCGAAAAGGATTTGTACTGTTGAAGGATACTTAGTTGCGGGGTTTTTCTCCGGAGACTTCGACGGAGATCTCGTTGGTGAAGAATTCTCTGAGGAGGAATCGTATCCCTGACTGTCCAATGCATCAGCATCGCTGTGGTATTCTTTATATAATGTACATCTTCTGACAAATCGCGATCTTCGGGATGTGGAGCTTCCAGGCTGACTTCTCTTTGGTACACTAACCCGAGCGGATAGCAGTTTCCTCCTGCCAGAGAGTCGCAGGTCGGGAGAAAAATATTTTCGACTAGAATCTGGACTTTCTGATTCTGAATGACTGGAGTAATCGCTTTGACTCGGTCCCGAATCGCTGGTGAATACGTATTTCTTTGGCTTAGAGTCCAGCACATTTCTGAGAAGAGAAACAAAAGTGATTTGCCTTAGCTAAGCTCTCTTTTGTCCCTTCACTGAATACAAAGATGAAATCATTGTATTGGTGTAATTTATTAAAGGATTCGGTACCTTTCGAAGTGTATCCTCGGAGCACTTTTCGATCTTCTTTCGAAGAAATTAGTTTTATGTCTTTCAGTGGAAAAGCTCCTGGTTGAACTCAAAGCCCTCGTTCGAGGCACTTCTGCAGTTTTTGCTGTCCATCTGCAAACCCATAATGCCCCGTGAATCTGGGAAAGGAGTTACCAAATGTGTTGAGACTCACCTGGAGTGATCTCTACTGCAACCTCTGCTCAATGGTCTGTTGAAAATACTGTTCTTCCCCAACTTCCTGCTCCTGCTTTTATTCATATTTTTCTTACGTGCTTTTCTCTTTCCTTTCCCTTTTCTCTTCTTCCTTTTCTTCTTCGGCTCTCCACCCTCAGCTCCGAGCAATAGACTCGGTGTTGGAGCGGAAGTCGTTGCTTGAGGACGGAAGAAGCAGTCATACATGAGCTTCGAGCACATGGAACCGTCACAGAAGTCTTCTCCGCATTCTTTGCAGCTGAGAATCCTCATTTCCACAATGCTCGACTTTGGGTTCTTCGTTTTCCTCACCCAATCGGTCACTTTCTCTCTTCGCAGCGCTTGCTGATATTTCAGATCGAGCTTACCCAATTGAACCAACCTGAAAACGAGCCATTATGTCCTTTGATTGAAAACACTTCTGTTCTGATTATTCTCACCTGGAAAACATATCCTCGTCAGCTTTGACTTTCGGTCTCAATGTCGTCAGCATTTTCCAATCTATATTGACGGGACAGAGATCCTGCAGTTTGACTCCTCTCATGTCTGGAGGTGTGGGGTCTGGGTAGCTGTACTCTTTCCCCTGTTTATCTTCCTTTTTCCCAGGCACAAAGGAAAACTCCTTTTCTTTTACTTTTAAGCTCTCCGGCAAAATCTTCTCGGGTTTTACTTTGCATTCCGGAATTTTATCCAGGTACTTCTTGAAATCTTCTTTTGATGTTATTCTGACTTTAGACAGGTCTAAAACTTGTGCTGGCTCTTTCTTTTTACTTAAAAAATCATCTAATTTAATCATTTTTAATGCTTAAATTGTCAGTATGTGCAAAACCAATTGTTATCAATTTTAATAGTTTATATTTTTAATAGTCTACTTTGTAATAGTTGTAATTCACTAATTGTAGTGGTATATAACGACACATTCACTGAACTATTTTTTGTAAAAATTATGAATTAGTGGGCAATTATTTGAAGTATTGAAATGTCTCACAAAATTGATTACACGTTTTATTCTTTTAAAAACTTTTTGTTTATTTTTCTACACTTCTTTCAGAAAAGGGAGTAGTGCTTTGAGAGGTTGAATAATCCTTTTGACACTTCTTTAAACCCTGAAACAAAATTAGAAGAACTTAAGAATATGGAAAGCAACTGAGAGTTGAATCACGAAAAATAAAAATTAATAATGTTTTTTAAAATAACCTCTGCTTTTTATGGTTTACTGTAAAATCTTCAATAATTAATTTAATACCCGAATAAAAATTTAAGAAAGATATTCTTGAGTACAATTTCGATGAGGATTCGCCGCAGTTATTAAAACAGTCAGCAAAGTTTTCGAAAAACGGAATTATTAGGAATAAAACAATTAATTAAATGCTACAATGGATTTATAGTTTCTTCTGCACGCAACAAAAAAGACAGACTTTCCCCCTTTGTATATAAAAAGGAAAATGTATAAGCCAATATACCTCACGCAAACTCGCTATTTGTCGAATGGCTTCCAGTTGCGTTTGAGTGAGAAAGCCTACAGAACCAGGCACGACAGCGTTTTCTTCTTCCCCAATCGAGTTTTCTCTTCCAAAAGACTCCAACCGATTCGAATCGTTCGAACTCTCTTCCACTTTCTTTGCACTTTCCCACTCCGTCAATCTGTTCCCGATGGGCACGAAAACGGGACTCGAAAGGTTAGAGTTCATTCTGTAGCCGTTTTCCAGAACGATGTCTTCTTTAACGGCAGTTTCCTTTTCGTCTTCGTCCGTATGATATTCTATGAGTCTGACGGCGGAAGCCATTTCCTTTTCCTTTACCTCTTCCGCGTTTTCTGCGCTTTCGAGGCAATGAAGCTCTGCTTCTACCTTTTTCAGTCTTTCCCTCATTTTCTTCTGATAGTAGGGGTCTTTTTCACTTTGCTTTTTGTACTGTACCAATGGACGGTTTATGCCCCATTTGGGTCGATCCTCGAGACTTTTTGAAGAGTTCTTTGACCGGTATTTAGAAGTCAGGAAACAACGAATGTGTTTGTAATGTCTTTCACCGCTGCACCTGAAAACAGACACACTGGTGTGAACATTTTCGGTACCCATTTCATGTTTTTCTATTCTGACATTCATTAATTTTATTTTTAAGTAAATATCTGCAGTTAAGATGGAACTGTTTTGTTAGAATTAACGGACGCCTCTCAGTTTTTAATAAAAAAAAGTAAGCAAAAGTCAGCTGTGAGTGAAAACTTACTTTTGAGATCCTCCACTGCTGCCAGAATGTACGCCGTTCATTCTGCTCTGCTTCTTCCCTTTCCCAATGGCTGTTCTAAACTCAGTCTGAGTGGATTTGCTACTTAAATGAAAGCGCAACCTTTCGGCCACTCTGTATTTGCTCGGCGTGAGAATTCTCTCCCCGTTGGGCGCCATCGGGGTGGTGGGCACAAGCCCGCCAGTGGCTGTGGCTGTTCTCGGAGACATAAGCAGTGCCAGCTGAACTCCATCTGGGGGAAGAAGAAAATTGGTGTCTTTGGTTGGGGGGTCCAACATGAGCGCCAGTCCTCCGTCGAGGGGCATTCCGTTCAGATTGAGATACTGGAAATTCTGTGTCAGCTGAATGTCTTCGCACTGACTGGAGGAGTCCTTCACGGCTCTGTCTTCCGTTTTAAGCTGATTATCAGCTGTTTCTTCCGTCTTTCTGTGCTTAGGAATTTTCATTGGAAATTTTCTTTGATTAATGCTTCTTTCGGGTTGCTCGGATATTCTTTCTAATTTCTTCTCAGTCTCAGCTAAATTTTTATAATTCTTTTGTGCAGGACATCTTTTGCTGAGTCTCTTTTCTTCCTTAGCGCGTTTCTCAGCTAATTCTATGGCCTCCCGCATTATTTCTTCTTTTTTCTTTTCGTTTTCTTCTTTTATTTTCATTTTCCTCTGTTCGTCTTCGTATCTCAGTCTCTCTATTTCCTGCTCTTTCTTTATTCGCTCTTCTTCCAGCCTTTCCTCTCTCATTTTATTTTCCTTTTCTTGTCTGCGCTTCAACTCCCGTTCCTCCAACTGCTTCTTAATAGCATTTTGGTTTTCCAAAGCTTTTTTCCGCCTCTTTTCCCTCTCCTCGATGACTTCAGGCGGTATGAGCACGTTTTGCCCGAGGAGATAGTTCTTTTGCGCCGGCTCGCATTGGCCCTCATCGGGGTGATGAATGATCAAAATGTCGGTCTTGTTCCCGTCAGCATTCTTCAAACCCTTCTCCACCCATTTTGGCGTCTGCCTGTAAGGATCGGCCACCAGGGGCAGTCGGCAGTCCGGGTGGTCGACGACAGGCTCCCATAGATGTCCTATCCCCACGCCCCTGTCGCCCCACCGCAGACGCGACCCTTCGTCGGAAGACAAACTATCCGGAGTCCCATGCCAAAAGTTCCTGTTGCTCTGGTACAGTCGCTGATGAGCCCAATTCTCGTTTTTGAGATTCTTAAGAATTTTCTTTTCCGCCCAGGGATTTTCTCGCTCGGTGAGATTAACTTCATTCCAGTATTGCTGTTGCTGTGGCGTTTCGCTGTCGAGTTCTTCACTGGATTCTCTGATGTAGTGGTGCTCCTGATTTAATTCCTTCTCGTTTAGGTGTTTGGGAGAATCGCTTAAATAACCCGAGGTTTCAGATTCGTCTGCTTTTATTTGGTCTTCACATTCGGTTTTTCCTTCTAAAGGAGGCAGACGATTGCTTTTATTATGCAGCGGAATTTTATTTCCAGTGCTATTCGATTTTCCCCATAATCCGTATAATCCGACCATTTCCTCTGGAAAAAATTTCATTTTTATAAAACTCCACAAATTTTAGACTTATTTTAGAACCACCAATATCACAGCTTTTCGGGGTACTTTTCGGGGTACGACAAATGACATCAGTTTATCTTTTATTATCTGTATGTTTTTTAAGAAAATTATGATTTAACCCTTTGCGGTCGTATGTATACTCTCAGCCACCACAGCAAGGAACTATACGAATATATACGAATCTTATAGTGTATATATTCCTATATCAGTTTAAACTTTTCCTCAATTTCTATTAAACCTTTTCATCAACTAATACAATTGGAGATAAAAGTTGTGTACATTGTAGAATTCCAAATAATATTTTCTAAATTGTATTTATCAGTAATTAGAGATTCTCCCCTGTTAAAATATTACTAAATATTAGTGAATATTATGTATATGTGTGCTGCTCTTTCCGAAGAAATTAATTCCGACCAATAGATACCCATCCCCTAATTTTATACGACCGCAAAGGGTTAAAAGTGATCAGAGAAGCTAATGTTATGAATAGGCGCATTGATTTATTACATTGTAATGGTCAGACTATTGTGAAATCTCCCAAATACAAAAAGATTCAAAATCTCATTCATGTTTACAATGGAGTACTAAATTGTTTCAGATATTTTTCCGCTCGACAAATAAGTTCATCGATTTTATTGTGTCGGTGAACTCACTTAAATTTTCCGATAAAAATAATCTAGTAATAATAGGAAATAACGCAATGCTGTCTAATATAAAAATTTAAAATGGTAATTAGGTATCTCTTTTTCCGTGTTTGCGTACATCAATCTAAAACTGAGCGAATTTTAAGAGTTTTTTCCCAATGTCAGACATTAATAATTTCGGGCCCCATATTTGTTTCACTGTCTATGGCTCTATGTCCAAGAGGAGATTCATATTCAAAAAAATATTCTCACCTTTTTCCCTGGCCCATTGCAATCTCTTCTGCTCAATCAAACTTAACGTTCTCGCCGTCGCCAACATTTGCTAGAGTTTCTTCGAATCCATCACAGTTAATGCATTTCACTACGAATGTTCCCACTATACCGCCGTTGAATCACCAAAAGTTCCTTAATGGTTCGATTAGTTCTTCATCAGAACTGAACTCCAATTTGAAATTCGTTTCTAAGGGAAAGCCACTTTCGTTTGCGTGCATTAAACACCATTTTTAAAACTCACTGACAAAAAGTAAGAAAAACATAGACGAGAACGTTCTTTTTAGAATGTTGGGCACTTTTATTTTTTTTAGAGGGGTTCAAACTTTCATTCGATTTTCATAAGGAAAAATATAGTATTCGAAATAACTTAGGATGGAAATTAATTTTCGAGGAAATAAACTTCTGTCAATTGCAATAAAATCTCTCGTTATCAGTTCTGAGTGACAACGGAGAGAAAAGGGTGAAATGGAATTCGAAATATTTACTCAAAAAAAAGTATTGTCGAAAATGTAAGACAGTGGAGAAAAATTCGAAATGGACTCGAAAGGAATAAACTAAATTTTAAAAAATTTATGATTTTGAGTATTTCGAAAAATAAATAAAAGTAAATTTCTTAAAAGAGGAAACTCATCACTTTGAGTAGCAGAGGTTTTCCAAAATCTTATCAAATTTATGCGATGAGTAATCAATAACTTAAAAAAAACTTAATATTAAAGCAATTAAACGTACTTATTTAATATTTTCACGTACATAAAGTGTGCGGGTCATGACATTCATCAGTAATTAGTTTCTTGTGAAACCTCTCCAGGGGCGTATAGCAACACTTATTCTCTGATCAATATCCAGCGGAAGCGTTTTCCAACACGCAGGGGTTCAACGACCTGTTGGAAATTTATGTACAAACAGACACTATCACAACTGTCCACTTTTTTACATAAAGGTACTCACCAGAGTCTTTTCTAAATGGATATTGTACCACACGAGTAAAGTTTCTCAGGTTGGAGATTACTCTTCCACTGGCATAAAAACCGCGATGCTTTTTGCAAATCGATACTTGAAAGTAACCTCCGGATTGTTTTCAAACATTTGGAAGTTTCTATGGAGACAAAAATTAATGCCTTCGAGTCAATAACCGTTCTGAAAAGTGAACTTATGCAATCGCGGTGGGAGAAATACAAAGAATTTCAACTCAAATAAAACAATGGCACGTGTATTTCTAAAAAAATGAAAATTTTCTTTTTATAAATTAACCGCCATGCATTAATAAATTATGAGATAAATTTAGTAAAATGTATAAATTATTACGATATAAATAATTATGGAATCATCTATTGAAAACTTTGCAATTGATTTCTAAATTTTCATCTGTGAGTTCAGGTCCCAAATTATTTAAATAATGATAAAACCGATTTTTCCTTTTAGGATTAATTTCTGATCTGTGTCTTTCCACTCTGCAAATGTTTCTTAAAACGGGAAGATAATCCAAATAAAGGCTCCTTTTCTCTCCTCTTTGCTGTAGACAAACTAACTCGGAAAGTTCTTCACTGGCTTTCTCTTGAGAACTTCGCCACCTGAAAACCCAATTGCAGACAATAAAGATCGATTGCTTTTAAGCCATATTTAAGCAAAGGAGTTGGTAAAAGTAAAATTTAAATTTTAAAAGCAAACATTGAATGGTCCTTACCGAACTTCTTCCCAGCATGGAGAAACGAAATTCAATTTTCTACTTTTTTCTTCTTTAAAGCTTTTAGAGAAAATTTTCGCGGATAAATTTATCATTTCAAACGAAAGTTCTTCGGTTAACCTCCTGCCCCAAAAAACCTCTTCCATGTTTTCACACAGTGCCAAACTATCTTTGGGTCGGCACTCATTTCCGGGTATCGGTTCTGAACTTCCGCTCAGGCAAAACCCATCCAAGGCAGAAGCTATGTCCAAGACCCTAAAGTACTCATCAATCGATGACTCTGCTGCATCGGTAAATGCATCAGATTTACCAGAGTGAATAACTTTCGAATCTTCAGGATCTGATTTGAATTTTTTTGCAGCGGATTCCACCTCATCGTCTGAAGAATCGAATAAGTCGTTGGCTCTTTTACGTTTACGAGCCTTGCACTTAACAAGAGGCATTTTGTCTTGGTTAAACAAGAATTTTGACAGTCCCCACCAAAGATTCCCCAAATCAAACACTCTCTCAAGGTTTTCAAAGTTTCTGTTTGATCCAATCCAAAACTGCACTTCTAAAAGACTTTTCCTCAAATCAAAACCGTTTTCACGAAGAACAGATTTTAATATGTCTTCCTCAAAATGAAAACCCTCAAGTGAAGACACGACGTCAAGCACAGCACCTACAAATAAATATACAACTCAATATGTTAACATCATACGCCCTTTAAAACTTAACTATTAATTAACTCACAGGATTTGTAAAAGTTTGGCGGTTCCATTTCAAGTTTTAAACATTGAGTTGTTTTGAGGTTTTCGAGGTGAAGGTGATTAGGTTCGTTTGTTAAGAAAATGAGTGGTCGTTTTGAAGTCTGCACGAGGGAGGCCATCGCAGAGTAAAAACCTTCGTCGTGGTCATCGAACACAATATCCGCGTCTTCGATTAGAATCAGAGACATTTTCCAGTCCTTCGTTTGGTCCGTTATTTTGAATGGTTCCTCTTTTTTGAGTTTTTTTTGTTTCTTGACCCTTTTTTTCTTTGTCGCTTGTTGAACTACAATATTCTGCGCTACTCGATGAACTTTATGCGATTGAGTCGCTTCTTGGAGATCGGACAGAACTTTCTTCCCTGGAATATAAAATATGGATTTTAGTCTATTTTTATACATATTAATGAGATATAGTCTTTGGTTACCTGTCCTTTTAGATGATGCATTCAATTCCAAAACATTAAATTCCAGTTCATTGGCAAGAGCATAAACAAGAGCACTTTTACCACAGCCATTTGGTCCAGAAATAATGCACACATTGCCAGGCATCTTTAATCCATAATTTTCATTGGTCAAATCTAAGAAGTCATCCTCGTCGTCATCACTGTCACTTTGTTTACACTTTCTCTTCTGATTGCTGCTCACCAAAACTTTCAATTCATTGTTGAAAGATTTCCACGATTGCAGCCAATTCTTGAGTTTTCTTACCACATTTGAATTCCCCAGAATTTCACTACTCTTTGGCTTATACTTCTCAGTCCATAATTCATTCAACTCTTCACTGTAAGTTTCTGGGGATTGTGATTTTTTCTTTGCTATTTCCCTTACCTGAGCTGAAAATCTATCCCTGTTGTTTTTCAGCCCATCGATCACTGATTCTAAATTTAACTCTAAGTATTTATATTTTATTTTACCTAAAAGCTCTCTGTTGAAATTGATTCTGTCTTCTGACACTGCTTTATTAACAACAGTAGACTGTTGGATTTCCAAACTGAATTTTTTCCCCCCTTTAAAAACACCCTCAGTGGGGCAGACTTTTTGAAGTGGAAGGCACACATGTCTCAGTGACCAACATAAATTCTCATTTCTTTGCTGAACATGAGTGACTACAGGGAAATACAAAATGCTTTCATTGGTTTTGGCTTTGGTTTCTGATTTTTTAAAAGCAGGTTGTGATCCTTTGAAGAGGAATTCCAGTCTGGCCTTTTGCCTGACTGAATCTAAGGCTGAATTTTCTTTTTTTCTGGTAAACAATGGAGCCAATTTAACATTTTCTTTATTTATGCCATTTAAGAGTATTTGGTTGGCACCATTGCTTGGGTTTTTAAAGTCCTTCTTTAAGTTATTAAGGGACTGATTGGTTTTCAATTCTGCTGATTTGTCATATTTCAAATTGCTGTTTGAACTAATTTCTCTTTTTGAGAAGTAACTTAGAATGTTTAAGGTCTTTTTCCTTGTTAGATCTATTTTTGGAGGATCAAAAATAGTAATTAAATCTTCACTTTGAATTTCATCTTCTTTTAAATCTTCTTTAAATTCACTCTCTTGATTTACTATTGTATCTTCTGCTTTGATTTCTCTCTGATTCTGCAATAAAATAAAAACAATTTGTAGGAAACATTTTTATATAACACTCTAATTTTATACAACAATTATTACCTGTAAAACCCTTTTTTTTCTTGATAATTTAACTTTACATATGATTTTATTATTCTTAGAATTAACTAAATTTCCTAATGAATTCCTACTTTTTGTTGTATTGTTCTGCTTCCCTTTTTGGAAAGCTTCATCATGGTCATCATCACTGTCTTCATCACCATCATCACTATCATCATCAGTCTCCTGAGCAAATCTGCATTTGTTGTTTTCTTTCACAGCTTTAATTACACCATTTTTTTTGCAGTTTTTTGACATAAGAAGATCAAAGTAATTTTTTGGCTTGGAAGGATCATCCTTTCCTTCTTGCAAAATTTTATCATTTTTTGAAAATCCATCATCTTCATTTTCTAAAGAGCTGTCAAAAATTTCACAGATGTAAGAATCAGGAATGTCTGGATCAGTCAGTCTGATCCTAATTTTTCTCCTAAATTTCTTTGATTCTTTATTATCAGTATTTCCCATAATTGGGTTTTGTGTATGTTATCATCATTCAGAGTTTACATTCATTTTTTTCCTGCAAATATTAAAACAGGCTTAAAATTAGAGGGAAAAATTTTTAAAAAAGAATACAAGAACTTTAAAAATAATCATTCATACCCACATGATAACAAATACTATAATGGAATTGCCCGATTACAATCAAAATTAAAAAAAAACCAATAACACTGCATACTCATATGTAAGTTTTTACCAAACAGAGAAACATATATATAATAACGTATGTTGGTTTTGGACCAAATAAGGTTAAAATACTGCGGAACTATTTAACCAATTAAAAAATGTTACCTCCAGTATAGAATATTAAAAACACTTTATTAAAAGTAACATTAAAATTGAAAAATCGGTAAAAGCCACAAAAAAATACGAAGAAAGCAACTCTTATGCCAAATAATCATCGCGCCTTTTTTTGGGGTCAATATTCCCACGACAAACACACTTTACATAAGTCACAGCCTTCTGATATTTTTATCGAACGATATTTTCAGTAATCATCCATATGCAGTCAGTTTGAACAATGTAAATGATTCACTCAAATAATTGTGCTGAGAAATTGTCATATGAGAATTTTTTGATAGTTGTGGAAATAAAACAATTAATATCGGGACTGTGATTCAGATGTGTTGGTTTTAATTGTAATAATTACAGAATGTCGTGGTTCAATACTTTTACTTGGAATGTCAAAAACTTTCTCACGGCGGAAAACCCAAACAAAGTTTTGGATGTAATGGCACAGGAATATAGTCATCACAATATACATTGTCGGGAAGATTCTTTAGTTTTATATGCACCTAGTTCAAAGTCAGATAAATACGAGTTAGTTTTACATAGACCGTTTAATGAAACTCTTCACGAAGCCTACAGTCTCTGCCGTTGCGTGGACGTCGAAACCGCAGAATCAAAGTTCATGCTTTACAAAGATAAAGTTCCAATAATAGTTGCAACATGTAAAGATGTAAGCAAGAATGATTTCATTTCCAAAGAGTCTGCATTTAGTCTGAATTTATAAAGCAGATTGCATGAGATTACCTAATTACAAAAATATATTTTTTTGCTTTTAGCTGTACAATTCGGCTCAAATTCAAAAAATTTGTGATTTATTGTCAGAACACCCAACATGGAATTTGGCTCATTTAGTGACTCGTTTGGGACATGCAGATTGCTTAATTGATCCAAAAGTAGCAAAATATATAAATAATGAAGAAATACAGGATGGAGTATCACCACTTCAGTTAGCAATTCAAGATCAGAATGTGAAAATGGTGCAAGCTCTTCTCACTCATAATGCAACTTTAGATCATTTTGATCATGATAACAATTCAGTTCTTCATTATGCAGCCAGTACTAATAAGCAAATTGTTAATGTAAGCAAATGTAATTTTATTTTGGCCTTTACTCAATTGTGATAATTATCTCGAAAGGATTGTAATTTATTGAGATACTTAAATATAATTTATTTTAATTTTAGATTCTTTGTGAGAAGTCTAAAAATACATTAAACAGTAGAAATGCCAGTGGGAGAACTCCTCTACATGTAGCTTGCTCTTCAGATAAAAGGGATTGTGTTCATGCTCTTTTAGAAGCTGGAGCCGATGTGAATATATCTGTAACTGAAAGGAGGAGTTCCTTACGCACTCCTGGTTGTGTGGGTTCCATTCAGGTATAGTCTCTTGTTTTTTTTTTCTAAATTGAATCAAAATGAAGATGTTGATGAAATTGTGCAACTGTTGACTTGCAGGATTTCCCAAGAAACCTTCATGGGGATGACATAAAACATGGTGGAACTCCTCTTCACTGGGCTTGCTCCCGAGAAGTAATCGAAGCTTTAGTTAATAAAAATTGTGATATCAATAGTTTAAATTTTGACCAAAGAACAGCTTTACATGTTATGGTTCTTAGAAATAGACTGGATTGCTTGGTCACTTTGCTAACCTTCAAAGCTGACTGCAACATTGGAGACAAAGATGGAAACACACCCCTTCACTTGGCTGTTCAAGAAGGAAATGAAGCTTGTGTAAAGGCTTTGATCATTTTTGGAGCTGATATGAGCTGTGTGTGAGTACTAATTGTACTGAGGTTGCCATGTGAGTGGCCTAACAGTGTGTGAACTAATGAGTGGTTGCTTTATAGTAACAACCAGAATCACTTGCCCAGGCATGGCATTTCTTGCGATTCGGCTCCGGGGAACAAAATCCTTTATATTTTGCATTCGGTGGGGGCTCCTCGATGCCCTGAGGATCAAAAGGCTTGTAATACTGGATGCAAATACAATGAAAGTAAGATTTTGACTCACACTTTTAATTCTTAGAAATATACAGTAGTGTTATTTTTATCCTTTATTCTTAATGTTACAAATAATCGATTGAAATAATTTTGCTAAACAAAATACAATAAGGCATTCTTTATGGTATGATTAAAATCCAATCAAAAACTGCTTTGTATTAACCAATTTTTTTCAAATTTTGATTTTTCCATTTTATGTGATGTGCAACTTAAAATTTTTACTTATTTTAGCATATTTTGGAGTTCCTCCACCTCCGCCTCTGTCTCCACTCCCGAGGGATTTATTGAATTCTCTTTTAATGGTGAAAAACGTCCGAGAAAACGAAAATGGAAAGAAAAAGGTACTTTTATACACAAATGGTGAAGTGTAATAAATGAAAATGAAAAATTAGCGATTATATTTATTTTTGAAGGGCCGTTTATTATGTTTGGACGGCGGAGGAATTCGAGGACTTATTTTGATTGTAATGTTAATAGAATTAGAAAAGCATTTCGGACGACCTCTGTATGAGTGCTTTGATTGGATCGCCGGAACTAGTACTGGAGGTGAAATATGGAAATTAAAATTTTAAAAATTTATCCCTTTCCACTTATATAAATATATAATCGTTGTGATTTATTTTAGGAATTTTAACTTTAGCATTGGCCTCAAAAATGCCTTTGTTTGATTGTCTGTGTTTGTATTTTAAATTAAAAGATGCAGTGTTTTGTGGAAAACGACCGTATGCTTCTGAAAATATTGAGAACATATTGAAGGAAACATTTGGTGAAAACACAACAATGGCCAGTATAGTCGAACCAAAGTAAGTAATGCGTCATTGCAGAGATTCTCATTCCCTTTTTCCTTTTCAACACTTAAATTCTTTTCAGATTATTGATAACCTCCACTCTTGTCGATCGCTTGCCAGTAGATCTTCACATGTTCAGAAATTATCCTTCTCCCTCCGCCATTTTGGGAATTTCCGATTCAGGGACGTTCGAAAAGCTGCCGGAACCAAAAGAAATCTGCGTGTGGCAAGTAGCCAGAGCAACCGGAGCGGCCCCTGCTTATTTCAGGTACGGCACCGGTTATGGTTGACCGAAGGACAGAACTCTCATTTTGTTTTCATCGTAGGTCTTACGGGAGGTTTCTCGATGGAGGCCTTATTGCCAATAATCCGACTTTGGATGCGATGACTGAAATTCAGGAGTATAATGTAGCGTTGAAATCGACTGGTAGAGAAGATGAAATCGTCCCCCTTTCCCTTGTAGTCTCTCTAGGTATGTTGCCTGATTGATTTGACTGTAATTGCATTCTTTAGGAACTCTTGAAGAAAGTATTTTTTCATTTCAGGCACGGGAGTAGTACCTGTGAAACCTTTAAGCAAGGAAGTAGACGTGTTCAGACCCGACAGCGTTTGGGACGCCGGCAAGTTTGTCTTCGGGATCCTGACAATGAGTGTGATTCTGACGGACCAGGCCACGCAGGCGGAGGGGCGAGTGGTGGACAGGGCGCGGTCGTGGTGCTCGTCCATGGGGGTGCCCTTCTACCGGTTTTCGCCGCAGCTGTCGCTGGACGTCTTGCTGGACGAGAAAAGTAACGAAATACTGACGAACATGCTGTGGGAAACGAAGGCCTACATGCATTCAAAAACGGAGGAACTCATCGAGTTGTCCAATCTGTTCAAAAGTATGAGTTAAGGGAGTCGACAGTGGAGTTAAGCAGAAAAGACATTTCGTTTTTGAGTCTGCAATCCGAGCAAATGTTAATTTATTAAAACGGAAAAGTTAAAATTAACAAAATATTTTGCTTAATAATTTGAAATACAGTTGAATTTTGAAATTATACAGTCAAAATACATTTGAAATATCATTAGGTAAAGACTGATAATGTTTTTCTTGTCTACGATTTATAATTATACATTATCTGCATTTATTATTAGTTAACCATTTCAAAAATAAATAAAAAATGCAGTGATGTTTTATATTTTTAATAAAAGAGGTATTTAGGTTATCAATGTTGCAAACATTGGTGATAATCAGTGATATGGAAAATTTGCCAACTCCAAACATACAACCAAATGACGACGTAATTCCCTTTCATGACCAAAACACAATTCCAAACAGCATTTAATGTTTGTCTTTAAATTGTATTTAACTGTTGAAAATTTTGTTTCACCGATTGGCTGTAGTTTTTCAATTCCGAATTATATTTATTTAAATTTAAACATTTATTCCTCTAAATAATGCCAAATTATCGTTTTGAGTGTATTTTACTGTACCCAAATTTCAACTTTTAAAGTTGATATATTATTTGTTGAATATTTAAAAATTAGTTTTGTTTTAAATTAAAACTGATTTTTCTCAGTTTCACTTTTTATTTTGTTCCTTTCTTGCGAAAGTTTTTTATTAATTAAAAAACAATAAATGCTCATTTTTTAGCAAAAAGGAGTTAATGAAGGGATGGAGGAGATATATATAGAAATCTATAGAAAGAAAAAACTACAGGGGGAATTTTCCCGCACTATAAAGAGTTTTTTTATCTCTGTAGAGAGAAAAAACTACATAAAGGAGTGTAAAAAAGAGGGAAATATTTACTATTTCGTGAAATAAAATCAAACACTTTATAATTAATGCAGGTGAGCGGTTTACCGTTGCTTTTTAGAGGTCTCATTCCTTTCGGAATGGAAACTCATTTTTAATTCATCAGTTTCTGCTCCTGAGTTCACCCTTTTTATCAACATGTCTGAAAACTCACCACAATAAGTTCTATCATTTTTTCAAAAGAAATTGGAAAGATGTAACTAAAGCTGTTTATGGAAATAAAAATTCATCATTGTCTCCCACACAAATGGAATAAATTTTTATTTAAACGATACAGTTTTCATTAAAATATGCTGAATATTTAACAGAATTTTCTGCGGAATCTTTCCTCAGATTAGAGTCATTAACGGCACCGATAACAGCAGCAGAAGAGATCTCATCTGTTTTTGATTTTGTCGATTTTAAAAGAAAAATTTTTGGTAATTAAGCAATTCGATCTGAAATGAGTTAATGGCGTTAATGAAAGACTCTGACGGATTTAATAATAATGTCTATTTTTTATTAATTAAGTTAATAATAGTACTTTGAGTTGATTCTTAAATTTAAACAGTGAAATTATTTTAACTCGAAAATAAAAAAGTTACTCTTAACAGTTTAATGTGACTTTTCATTTTTCTTTTGACGTTTTGTTATCGGAATTTTATTCTCTCGAATTTCAATGAAACGAATCGATTTAGGAATAGATTTACCAGAGCTGTAATTTGTCTGTCATTTTTGTTTTCTCTTATGTCTCTATGCGTCTTCTGCTTAAGTGCATTGTTTTCTTTGTCTTCCAAAAGGATTTTTCTTTTTGTTTTCGCTTTCCCTTTTGTTCTTTTATAAAACTGCTTTTGTTTTTCGTGTTATCTTTACTCTTTTCTTTCCGTTTCCGGAAGACCTCCGTCTCATTGTCCTTTAAATCCGGGAAAGATATTATAAAATGACTCTTTGGCGAGAATCATTCACTCGGAGTGACATAAAAAAATATTGAAATAAAAAATTCACGGGGGAATAAATTATTCTCGACTCTGAGAAAATGCAGCTTCGAAAGACATCTGATTCGAACTATGAAGTGACAATTTGATTGGGAGACTGAAAAAGGAGGGAAATTAAATTTAGAGATGTTAGAATTGGAGAAAAAGCCGCAAGAGTCCGAAAAGAGCCGATTTTCCCCGAACATTTATAGGGCATCGATCAGGTTACAACAGACGCGTTCCTCCCTCTTCCCCTTCCCGTAAATCTACCCTTAAAGCTCCATCCCAGCTGAACAGTTTTCACTCTTCTTCAGTAAAGGTTATTTTCAGATATTTACTGTTATTACCTTTGGCGAAAATGGAACAGAAATCACACTCATTTCCTTTGCGTTCTCCTTTAATTTGTTTTATGTGGGACTGCTGACACAATTCGAGACAAATGTAGATCAGTTCAAAGGCAGGAAAACAGTTAAATATTGCTGGAAATATTTTATCTTTTGATTGGAGCTCAGTGGGAGAATATTGGAAGCTTTCGTTGTTTTCCCTTCATTCAGCAGTCGGGAAAAGTGGAAGGGGGAAAGTGAAAGGTCGATAAAAAAAATTCTGAACAAGAGATAAAAGAAAAACAGGCTGGGGGTTGAGAAACGATCCTCCGAAGTGAGGAAAACGGCGGGAAAAGTCGGAAAAACCAGGCAAACCCGAATGGAAAACATTGAGTTATTGCTGATGCGAAAGCGAACGTCGCATCTGCGCAGGTCGTTTGGATGCCAGTGGAACTGCAGATCTGAGGGCGGACATTCGGCGGTCCGTTCGCTCCGTTCGCGGGTTTGGCGGCGTTCAAGGCCGATCAGGAACGCCTATTTTCAGGCTGGAAGTGGAGTGGCAGGCGAAGGTGCGGCCGGGGGTGGCGATGGCTGCATAGCTGACACAGAACGGACACCAAATGAACCAACTGGACGTTTTGGTTGGGTGTCGTTTGCTTTTTACAAATTAGGTCGTCTGCAGGATTTCGCTTTCGCTGAAGGTCGGTAAAAGCTGTTGTTTTTCGAAAGAAGAAGAACGGGTCACTCATTGCATGCATTGCACTCACCTTTAACAATTATACAATCACAAACTATTGCTTAACTGTGACTTCTGTTGTATCTACAGCAACAAACGAACTCTCATTTTGTTTATTTTACCTTCGGAAGAATTAAAAATCACTAATTAACGCCAAATAAATCCTTTTTTAATCCCTTTTCGATTCTTTCCTGACAGAAAACCCAAAAATCCTTCCAAACACTGAATTGGAATACCCAAAGTTCTCTCCTCTCAACCCATTCAATGTCGAAACATTATTCTAATAAAACACTCAGTGAAAGCTTTTTAATCGGGAATTAGACTTATGGATGATTTGCAAATTGGGAATTTGTGAAGAGGCCATAACTATCGTAAACATCTCATTAACTCCAGGCCAACATGTGCTAATTAACAAATCCTCATAGTCAAATATTCCCACACGTGATTTTGCGTCGGAGAAGAATGGAAAAGTAACTAATTTCGGAGGAAACGCTCTCACAAAAGGTTCTTTGCCAAAGCCCAAAGGCAAATCACCATTAATTAGCGTTGTTTCGGTCTATTGTTATCAAAATACGAACACTATTTTCTTTCGACCGCAGCTTTTCACTGTCGTTCGCTTTCAAATATGAAAATTATTTACGTTTTGGGTTCGGAAATAAATATTTCTTTTTTATTTATAATACATATATTTTGAATTATCTTACAGATTTATCTGTATTCTGTATGTAAGCTGCAAATTACAATAATTTCTTTTGCCTCTTCTCTTGTTGTTCCCAATCTAAAGTTCTCTCTTCTCCATTTTTGCTTCTTCCTATTCTTCTCATTATCTTTTTTTCCTTTATTTTCTCTTTTATGCTTTTTATGTTCACCTCCGTTGTATTTCTCTTATTATATTATTATTTGTAGTTCTTCTTTGCAGTTCTTTTCCTTCTGTTTCCTGTATTTTCATGTACTATTTCATAATTGTACACGTTTTCTCCCATCTTAACCGTTCTTTTCATCCCCAATACTTAAATATTACTTTGTCCGTTTCTTCTGCTTCTTTTCTTAGCTCCCATACTTCTGTTCCATATAATATAGCCTGTTCTATTATTGCTGTAAATACTTTACTTTGTAGAGTCAACTGTTGAGTCAGTAAAAAGCTTTAGAAATGTAGAGTTATTAATAATATAAAACCGCAGTCCGAGTGAGTGGGATTCTTTCTCATCTTGCTTCCCACAACTTAATTCCTTTACTCTTAATAATTCCATTAACTTAATTAAAAAAAAAATAACTTAGTAATTATGTACATATTTTATTAACTCCGCTTTCCTTTATTTACTGTATCTTCTATGTGCCTTTTTCAGTTAATCTTGTTATCGATAATTATACCTGGGTAGTTGTATTCCTTTTTATCTTTATACTTCCATTTTGTTTTCTTTCTTTGTCTTCCATTCGCAGTTTTGTTTTATTTATAATATATTCACTTTCATTTTATAATCTGTACAGAATTTGTTGTTCCTTTTCATTCCGGTTTTACTTTTTTGTTAAAATTACGATATCGTCTGCTTACAAATGGGATTTCCACTGTTACTGTTACTGCACGTGTGTTACCTCTCTCTGAAATAAATATTTGCGTTATAATTAATTTTCCACAAAAGGGATTTATTCTTATTTTTTTCTGAGCCACATTTTCCAACCTTAAATCCGAGAATAATGGATTCCATTTTGAATTTACTCCTAATTTTGATTTTTTTTTTTTTGAAACTAAAAAAAAAGGTAAAAACTTCCCTTTTCATCGTCTTTCAAAGGTATTATATTTTCTCTACGAGTCTTTATCTTCTCAAATCTTTTATCTCTCACATGAGGAGAATGAGGGTTGAAACGGTCAAATAAACTTGTAATCACTACGAGGGGAGGTTTTTACTTCAACGTTAAAACACTAATTAATAAACACAGTTTTCGCATTTTGACGTAATGTTGGCAATCGTGACAGGTTTTCTCTTTTGCTGAGAGAGATTAAAAAATTTTTTTTATTAGAAGAAATGTCTAAATCATTAGAGACCAGTCAAATTAGACATTCAGGGTTACATAAATTCCAGAGAAGCTGAAACTTGGTCAAATCGTTCAGAGAATAAAAAATGTAAAAATGTAATAATTAGTTTTTCGCCATTTTCAGAGAAACGATAACTTTTATCGTAAATATAGTAAAATTGGCAAAAATGGCGTTTTCTGTACAACTTTGAGCTCACATAGCTTTTGGAGTTTTGACGCTAAGAACGTCAAACAAGGCTTATTTTAAAGCCCTAATGTTGCTCTTTAACCGTACATAGTTTGGACGAAATTGGTGGCTGTAAATAAAAGTTATTGGGTTTTGAAAATTGAACACTTTTCCTATGGGCGATTTCTACAACTCATCCAAATTTTTGAATCGTTATATCTCAGAAACGGTTACTCTTAGAAAGAAAAGTATTAACACATTTTTTGTAGATAATTTTATTCTCTACAATTTTTGTCTGAGCTATTTTTACGATAAAACTTACCGTTTTGTTGAAAATAGGCGAAAAACTAAATATCGGATTTTTGTGGACATTTGACATTTTATGTATAATTATACTCTGAACAATTCGACCAAGTTTTCAGCTTCTTAGGAATTTATGTAACCTTGAATGTCTAATTTGACTGGACTATTATCATTGTAAGATGTTTTTCTGAATTTAAAAATGTTGTGTAATTTATTTTATTATTTTGATTTTTAAACTCAGTCCAAAAGTTTTAAATTTATTCATTTCGTTCTTTTAAAAGGCAAACCAAAACTGAATTCGTATTGTGTATTTTATTCTGAAAATATTTGTATAATCTTATGAAATTACCCCACAGAGGTCAAAAGAATATTGACTTTTTTAAGAAAACTCTTTGGATCATATCCAGGAGTTTCATTTAGAACAGTTTTTTTATTAAAAGGAAAAAGTAACAAAAGTTTTCGGGCAAATTCATACAGAAATGGAGGGAATAACATATGAGAGTGCAATAGCATATGAAATATGTGCATTTCCATAATTCTTTTAATGATTGCAACTGATTTGTTTTTAATTTCAGATGCAGTTACTGCAGTTGGCGACGTTGGTCGAATGTATTGTTTTGGTTCACTCAGTTCCCGTTTGCAAAATCACAGAGTTTCCCTGCAGAAACAACAAATGCATTCGTTTGGACCGTTACTGCGACAGAGTCAACGACTGCGGAGATAAGTCGGATGAACCTCCGTTTTGTACAGGTATTTCGTACAGAAGACCCGCACAAACCCCTATTCACGTCTACTTTTTCTTTAATGGCTCTATGGGGTGATATTATCTATTAACCCATTGAGTCCCGGATACGAGATATCTCATAGTGGAATTTCTAATGCAGAAATTTCACAACAGAAATTTTATACAGAGATTTCAGAAAAGAAATTTTATACAGAGATTTCAGAAAAGAAATTTGATACAGAAATTTCAGAAAAGAAATTTTATACAGAGATTTCAGCAAAGGAATTTTATTTCGACAGCTTATCTGGTTAAATAAAAATTGGAATTACAATCCATATACAATATACTGTATCACACTTTGTAAAGTTTAATGTATTCTTCAAAATAAAACGTCCGCACCCAGGACAACACCCTCAATGGGTTAAAAGCCACTCAATGAGTTAAACTAAGCTGAAGAAACATTACAAGTTGTGACTTTTTGCCTTTATTTAAACCCAATCCCACAGGAGAGGCCGAAGACAGTAATGATCAGCGATCATTGAAAGAATAACGAAGTCATTTACAGTGAAATACTTTGGAAGAGTGAGTCTCTTAAATAAGATCATAAACCGCGTAAAGTTAAAGATGTTTACGCCGATAAGAGTTTTATAAAGCGGAAAGGACTAATAAAAGAAATCGTTAGGACTTTGGCCGGGGCGGAAGGGGTTAATGGGGAGCAGAAGGGGTTGAAACATCGCCTTCATCGTCACAGGGGGTTCTGCTTTCATTTCAGCCTGCAATAGAACATACTATGGCGAGGTGGGGACGACCTACGATTTAGAACTGCCAAAACCCCGATCGGATCGACTGCCTTTTTTATGCCACCTCACCTTCACGGCAAATGGCCTTAACTACGGAGACTTCGTACAGGTCAGTCTGAACCTGAAAGGGTTGTTTGAGAGGAACACAAAACGACAGAAACACGAATAAGTGAATGATATAAAAATCGATGGGACCGACAAACTCCGTATTGAAAAGTGGGTCTGAATGTGTTCATTTGAATGTCGACAAATGGGAAATCCGGGTGGGAGACTGCGTCGAATTATCCTGTGGGATTATTCGGGGCCGAAAGGGTTTAATTTTGGCGACGCGAGTGTTGGCCGCTGTCGGCGTTGGGTCTCCGACAGCGGAAAACAAATATGGTTTTCTCCTCGGGAAAGGAAGAAAATCATAAAAACGGGGTAACGACTGCAGTCGGGAAATTTTCCATAAAATCTCCCAAACGTGCATCAAGAATTTAAACCAGGTTTTATGCTCCCCCACATTTGTGAATTGAATTTTAAAATCTTACACTTTTCCTTACGTCTTATTTTATTTGGGTCGCAAATAAAAACAAAAAAAACTGTTCCCACGCGTTCACGTCACAATCAAAGGAGAAAGAAGGGCAATACACGTCGGAGCTTTACTCGTCTGCTGTTTCAGCTGCTATTCGATGCCTTCCACGTCGGCAAATTAGAGGCGAACGCCTTCGACGCCTGCCCGGACGGCTACATGCAAATAATGGAGCTGGGGCGCCCCTTCACGGGGGGCTCCTGGTGCGGGGCCTCCTCCGGCCTCGCCGTCTACTATTCCGAAACGAACACCATCACTGCCACTGTTAAGCTTTTCTACTTTCGGGAGAACACTAGTTTCCAGTTCAAATTGAGATACCGCTTCCTGAGGGATGAGGAGGTGAGGGAAGAGGCGTTATTGCTTTGTCCGATGCAATGGTTGATGTGTTGGTGGCACACAGGCGGTCGTCAGGTACGGGAGCGCATCGGAGCCTTTGGAAAGGGGAGAACCAGTCCCGGGGACTTATTGCAGCAGGATATTTTACGAGTGCTCAAAGAAGAAATGTCGGCTTCAGAGCCCGAATTTCCCGGGGATGTATCCGAGAAATGTCACGTGTAACTTCAGCCTTCGCCAAAAGGAAGTTCCAACCTGCAAACACGCCATGATTTCCGTTAAGCAGGAAAACTCATATAAAATTCAGATTAAAGTAAGTATACCTTCGCTGTTGCTCATCACTCCAAGTCGAAGTATATACTGTTTTACTGAGCTAAAAACGAAGGTGGATCTCGAACTGTCTAAAACAGTGATACCCAATTTACGGCCCGCTGTATGTATGTAGGTGTTGCATGTGGCCCGCTCTTTTATTCCTATATTCACGTACATATTTGCCGATTTTACATTCTTTCTTACTTTTCGGAAAATAGACTAATTATAAAAATCCACAAAAATTACACCAAACTCAACTTTGGCCCCCATATTATCAAAAATTGGCCATCATTGGTCTAAAAGTTCAGTCAAATTAGGCATTCAAAGTTATATTAATTACTAAAAAACTGAAAATTGGTGAAATTATTTGGAGTATAATGTTAGCGAGTATAAAAAAGAAGGGAGCTTTCTAATGCCACGGCGGAAAAAAGGTTAAAGAGACAGAGAGAGAGCGAAAGGTGCGAAGGTCTTTTGTTAAATGTATAATATATAAAAGATAGAAATATAAGTATCGTTTACTGATTCACCGTAACAATAATTATACATAAAAAATGGTGGGCATCAAAGGTCAAAATTAGTTTTTTGCCATTTTCAGCAAAACGGTAAGTGTTATCGTAAAAATAGATTAGACAAAAATTGTAGAGGATAAAATTATCTACAAAAAGTGTATCAGTACTTTTTTGTCTAAGAGCAACTGTTTCTGAGATATAATGATTTAAAAAGTTGAATGACATATTTTGTTGTGTCCATCGGATTGTTATACCGGTTTTATACTTTTCAGAGATCTGTCACAGTGGCTTCGATGAATAAAACTCGGGAGCTGAGAGCCTGGAACGACTGCTCAAACGACCAGGACCACCTTATCTTCTACGACGGCTCCTCCACAGATGATCCCGTCCTGGTGAAGTTTTGCGGCGGGGACTGGCTGCCCCGAGTGGTGTCCCGGGGGCCCGAAATGCTCGTCGTGTTCCGCTCCACACCCTTCAATGTCCCCCTCCAGACTTCTCCCAAAAACCATTATCCCTTTCGGGGTTTCGAACTCGACGTGGAAGTCATGTTCGTGGATTCGGACTCTCTTGACTACATGGCGGACTCAAAGAGGCAAGTGTTTCGGTTGTGAGGTGACGATGCAATCGCTGACGAATGGTTCCCTGCAGGTGCCAATTCTGGGTGAATGCGAGCAACCCCGACGAGGACGAACTGAGCCTCAGGCCGAAGGGCAGGTCGGGACATCTCGTCAGCCCGCGACATTCACTGCCACCAAACACTTCCTGCACTTGGCATTTCCGGGGGATGCCCGGCGATCTGGTTTGGATTTACTTCGTCAGTTACGTCCATGAGACTTTAATTCCAGTGCAGGATAACCAGGACACTGGCCCCACTGCCAATAAAACCCCGAAAACTCCAGAGACAATCAAAAAAATAGGCTTTTATGATATGAGCAATAACTGCACAACGCGCGTCCGCATTTGGGACGGCGGAGGGAAAGTGGGACACGCACTCATTCTGGGCGAATACTGTGATTTGGAGGTACCCAAACTGTGCGACCATTCCTCCCTCAGCAACATGACGAGGACCACTCGTCCGTGCACTCTTCGGGAGAGTTACCTCTCCACGGGTGAGTGCTGGATTTCACCCCCTCTGAAGACCCTCCCTTAATGGTTTTATCCTTTCAGGCTCCGATCTCATGCTGCAGCTGTTTTCGGAGAAGGGAACCGCTCTCCATCCAATTAATTTTAAGCTTTGGTATGAGTTCGTGGACACACGATTGGGAGGAGAGCATTGGCAGTCGAAAAGAACCGATGAATTCGCCAACTCCCCCTGTTTAAGGGTGTTCCGCCGCAAAAAGAGAGGGGTGGTTCGCTCGCCACGCAATATTTTCTTCTTCGGGAAAGGCGGTGCTAAAAACTTGTCCTGTTTATACAGAATTGAAGGTTCTCCGTCCGAACGCGTCAAATTAACGATAATCGATGTCTCTCTCGGCGACAATTCGTGCGCCACCGAAAAGGACCCCCACAGTGAGCGCCCCCGCTGCGTCCGGGACGTGGATGCAGAGCGGAGGGTAGAGCTCCTTGTCCTCGAGTCCCCCTTCCGGGACATGACTGTCCCGCATTCCTGTTTCTGCGACAACTCCACCGTGGAACGGCCTTTCACGATCGTGTCTTCCTCGAGGGCTTTGGAGATACACTTCAGAGTGTCCAAATTCAACGCGACTGAAGACTTCACCGATCTGTATTTCAAAGCGAAATTCGAGCTGACGAAGGCCCCGGAATGCAGCAGACGACAGAAAGTGGGGGGATCCGGTGGGGAGATCGTCTTCTCTTACCCTCCGGTGTCTTCCTCGGATGTTAACTGCCACGGGCTGCCGTGGCTGGTGGAGGGCTACCAGAACATGAGCCTGTTCCTCCTCACCTGGGGAACATTCATGGATCCCGATCCCACCCAGGAAGAGATTGCTCAGTGCCCCACAAAAAACAGAATTTTCATTTACTCAGGAAAGCCCAACAGGTACGTCAATAATCGTGAGTCTCATATTCGGGGGAGTTAAACCATCGGTTTGTTTTCAGACTGCTGCGCATTGTGTGCCCTCTAACGCCAAATTCTCACCATTACGCCGTTCACATTTTCTCAGAGGAGTGGTTCACGGGGTCGTCCATCCCCTCCGGCTCCAGGAACGGACCCATCTTCCACCTGGAGCCCCCCCGCCCCCCGAGCTTTGTCGTGGAATTCATCGGGTTCGAGAAAGGCGTGGCTCAGGTGAACTGGCTGGAGATCTCGCGAACCAGAAGGAGCTACCTGCAGCAACTCCACCTGGAGCACATCATCCCCCAGAATGCCAGCAACCCCAACGACTCCTTCGGCCTGCCTTGGGACTGCCAGTACAAATGCCCCGAACTCAACGCCTGCATCAGCGAGTCCCTCTGGTGCGACGGCCGCCTCAACTGCCCTTCCGGCTTTGACGAGTCCGAACTCCATTGCGGAATGGGCCACAAATTCATCAACCTCATCCCCGGGGGGATGTACGCCGTGCTGGGCGCCTCCGCCGCCGCCCTCACCTTTGTGTCCCTGTCTTTGGGGGTGGCGATCGCGTTCAAAATTCGGGGCAGCAAAGCGGACACGAACAAGGTCTGCCAGGGGAGCTACAGGAGACCTCCGAGGAGGGTTTTCACGGACGAACTGCTCCTGGACCCGGAATCGACGGTTTCTTCCTGACATACGAGGCAGTCTGTGGAGTATATAGAGATTGAACGGGAGTCGACCGTTTAGTCGAAGGAAGTTCGGCCTCTTTCCGTTAACACAGCACTGTACGCACAAAAGCATTCCTTAATACATCTCACTGAATAATATGCGAGATTGCTCGATGAACATTGAGAAAACAGAGCTGCAGTATTTCTTCCAAACCCAACGCTGTCCTTCCATCAGGAAAATTCCTTCAGCATCCGAGTTGATGGCGACAAAAGTGCCTACTCCAAACATTCCCTATTTACGAATTCATGGGGCTCTTTCTACCCAAACTCCACTCCGGTTCCTCTGAAACTAAACCTTCGCACCTCCATTAGAAAAGGCATTGCCGACTAATTAATAATCCCCCGGGAATGAGGCATTCCCATTTTCTCCACAAACCAATTACGATGAAGGCAGTGTTAATTATGAATAAGGAGGAAGTGAGGAAATTGAAAATGTCTCTTCCGGGTGGCCCTCACCTTTGAATATTTTTATTAATGCATTACAGAAGTGCTCTTAACACTAATGAAGGCGAAAATTCACTTAAAAAGACATACAAATGCAGGATTAAACCAAATTATTATTTGAAGTTTATTTATTGGTGAAAAGTAATCGAGTTCTCTCGTGAATTTGGCTGTTTTGTGCCATTTAAATATTCAAAAAATGTAAAAAAAAAGGCCGTGACTTCGATTGTTCCACAGACTGCTTAAATATTTAGAGTAATCAGGGTTCAGTTTTACGGAGGAAAAATTAGGAAAATTAATTTATTTAATTAAAAATATTAAATTTAAAATTTTTAAGAAAACTTTGGTGATTTTCATTTATTGCGGTTTCTCCTGATTTTCTCACCTTTTTCTTTGCTTATTATTTTTACTTATTTTGTTTATTTATTAATGATAAATAATACGATTGTCAGTTATGTATATAATATTTAACCCTAATTCCGGACATTAAGGGAATGAAAATAAAATTAGATAGTATACAACGGTAGAATTTAAAAAATAAAATTACAAAAAAACAGAAACAAGTAGAAACTAAAATTAAACAAGTAAAAATAAAATAAAATAACATAAAATATGGCAGTGAGTAATAATGGCGTTATAATTTATACATTCCTGGGGGCGATTCATTCTCAATATTATTTACAGTTTCTTTATCCGTTCAAAACAAAACTGTTTGTTCTTGTGTAAGTCCGAATGGGATAATACTGTCAATTTATTTGAGTATTGGGGAAAAATGGAATTCTTTTAAGCCAATCAAAACCTTTTCCATTTGAAATTCAGTTATATGGGAGTTATCAGCAAACGAACCCAAACAAAACAAGAGAAATGGCTGAGTTTCGTTGCAGTGACGCCGCCACGTCTCCGAGTCTCACTCAAACTGTAAAGTCCTGTCGCGGAGCCAAAAACAAATGTCCCATTGGCTGCGGGACACCACCCTGTCGGCACGTTCGCTCCCACCCACACAATTGGGGGACAGCCACCGACAGAGAGATTTATACTCTATGACATCACTCCCTCCCAATTTCCCCGCATTCCACCTTCCATATGTATTCCCCCCTCAAGTGACATTATTTTAAAAGAAGAAAAAATGACTCAACAAACTGGAAAACAAATATTTACCAATTTTCTAAGCATTTCCATTGCTCAATTTTAGGTAATTATCGTTGATAAGACTTTTTATTGTCAATGCGAGCATAGAGTACACAAACCGAATGTCTGTGGTGAATGGCCGCGGTCAATATAAATACTGTAACGTTAGGATTAGACATTTATATAATAAAAATGGCGAATGGAAAGCTTTAACTTTATTGCGGTTATTTTTAGTCTCGATAAAAAAGGGTTACGCAATTTGCAATAATTTAGTTTTATAATTAAACAATTGTCAGTTCATATATTATCCAGATGCATTCCCGTTTTTTTTACAATAACCACGAGAGGAGTTTTTGCATTTTTCTCGGAAATTTGAACTCTGATTTTTCCCCAAATGGATCCTTTTGAATGAATTGGAAAGGTTCAAAGCGCCTTTACATCAAAGGTTTCTTCAGTTATAATGGCGTTGACTCGGAAGGTTTCAGCAGAAGACGTGCAACTGTTGACTTCTTCAACTGCTTTTTCTTTTCTTTTTTACTCTCAAACAGATCAGTTCACTCGAAATGGAAGGAAAACCTTTCGAAGGAAAAAAAAAGGTCAATTCAAACTCAGAATAGTTTATTATTCAAAATAAAATAGATTTTTTTAGATAAAAAATAAATACAGTATCAAAATATTGGATGTAAAAAATACAAAGTGGGATTTATCATCCGCGACATAATTTCTACTTAAAATAGTTATGTAACACTTAAAATAGTTCTTAACTTGTTTAAAACTATTTGTAATTAACATAATACCTTAATCGAATCCTTTCGAGCGGAAAAATTGGTTTTCACTACACTGAACTATTTTGTAGACTGTTCAGATAAGAAAATAATTTCTCTAAACAGAATCAGAGTAATTTCAGTTTAATTTTGTTTGATTAATATCAGTGATGCGAATTTGCTGAAGGAAATCTATAAAGTTTTAAGATTTTCCCCAACTTTCTATTTCGATTCCTTCTCACCCTTTTCTCATTTAAACCCACCCCGTTTGGAAGGGAGACAAATTTGGACGATGCAAATTGATATGTTTTTTTTATTAGGTGAGATAATTCGAAAGCTTTTGTTCTGTCGATCTCATTGTAAGGGAAAGAAGTCAGACATTTTTTCTCTATGATCGTGTCGAGTACAATTCAACCGGAAATTAATTGAAAATTTGTTCCAAAAGCCTAATTTGAGGGGCAAATACTGAGAATGAAAAAGCTTCCTCGAACCGAAATGGAGCACAATGGTAAGAAAATAAAAAAAGTTTGTTTTTCTTATTTGAGAGAAATGGAGCAATCCTACGCCCTCGTAAGGGTTTTAGAGTCTCTTTTCTGAGAGAAGGGGAACCAGGAAAAGAGCTTTTGTGAGGGCTCACACAGGAAAAGCTTACGTTCCACCCCCGAAGACCCTTTGCTCTTTCCTTCCCGCCCCCTCTTCAATTCCTTCAGGGGATGATGAGGAATTTCTCCCACGCTAACGATCATTGAATTCAATCTGATTTTTTTCACTTTGAATGGACATTGAAATTGTAATTTGTTGTATGTATTCATGTAGAAGCCCAATTATTCAATTAAAATTGTTCTAATTAGATGTTGGCGGAGGCGGAGGAGAAATCGCTCATCGGGAAAATCATTCAAAAAGTAATTGAAGCTAAAATAAACAAACGCTTATAGTTTTTCGGCTCTTTTTCAATTCGTTATCATTTAAAGCTTCACAAAGTAAACGAACAATCCCACGAGACTTTCATTTCCTCTTTCGGCGACCACAAAAGCTTTTACGCCCCCACCCTCCGAGAGATCACCCTGGCAGTGGACCCGCTCAGGCGTCCTTCATCCCCCGTCACCGGAAGCCTCAAATCCCCTCGTAGCCACTGTCCTGGTAGCTTTCGCAGTTGGAGATCCACTCCCAGATCCTCTTGGTGATCACGTTCTGGTCCACCTTCGTCTCCAGGCTGTGGGCACTGACCAGTCTCTTGGTCCGGGACTTGCAGTCGTTTGAGTTGGTCTCCCCCTCCCTGGGGTGGGAGTCCGTGGTTGGAATGGCCGGGGAGGAAGTGGAATTGGCGAGCCTGGAGGTCATCCAGGCGTCCTTGAGGTACTTGAGGGTCTCCGTGACGGGGGGCCGCTTCTCCGGCTTGTTCTCGAACAGTCTCCTGAAGAGGCGCAGCAGCCGGATGGAGAACCTCTTGAAGTTGGCCGGCATCTTGATGACCCGCCTGGAGCGCCACTTGGAGAAGGCCTTGTACTGCTGATCCAGGATCTCGTCCGCCCTCTCCCAGGGCTGGCACCCCGTCAGGCACACATAGATCACAATGCCCAGCTGCCAAGTGTCGTTCGCCGACTGGCAGTAGTACTTCTCGTTCTTGACAATGTCACACACTTCGGGGGGGAGGAAGGAAGTCCAGGTGCACCGCGCTTTCGACACTAAACTGCCCTCGCGTCGGGTCGACCCGAAGTCGCACAGTTTCACTTTGTCCATGTTGGGGTCGAACACCAAAATGTTCTCGAGCTTTATGTCTCGGTGGACGAGCTTCTTGGAGTGGAGGAAGTCGAGGGCGGAGGTGAGCTGCCTGGCGATCTTCTTGCAGTGGTCCTCGGGGAGGCCCCCCGCCTTGACGCTGGCGGTGAGGTCCCCGTGGGGGGCGTGCTCGAGGGCGTAAGTGTAGCAGTTGTTGTTGAGGAAGCAGACGGAGTAGGAGGAGAGAATGTTCGGGTGGGGCGAGAGGTGGTAGTTGTAGTGGTACTCCCTGAAGAAGTCTTTCGAGGTTGTGAGCTCTTTGTGTATTTGCTTGAGCACCACAGTGGTTTTGGTCTTCTTGTGAGTGGCCAGAATGACTTTGGCGAAGTATCCTTCCCCGAGAGTCTTCAGAACGTCATATTCGTCTTCTAAGTTTATTTCCTCCAGTTCCACTTCAATGATGCCGTGGATGGTACTGTCTTTCTTTTCTCGATTCTTCATTCTGAAAATAAAAAATTTACTTTAGATAATGTGTCACTTTATAAACTGAGGCGTCTCCATTTTGGTACGACTTGCTCTGTTGTGGTGTGTGTTTACTTTGTATTTGTATTTTTGACTATTTACTAGGTACTGTTATTTATTTTTTTAGTCTTGTATTTATTTTGTATATTTTTATATTTGAGAATTTTTATTTTATAATATTTTGTTATTTTAATACCGAAGAGCGACACAGTATTTTTAATTGTATTGATAACTAAATAAAACAACTCTAAAATAATATACAATCATAATAAAATCTTATAATAAAATAATTAATTAGGAAACTATTAAATTTGGCTTTCATTAAAATGCTTTAATCAAATTTATATGAATTTAATATTAATTAAATAACAGAAGAAATTTCCAGCATTTGTATATTTGGCTATTTACTAGTTACTGTTATTTTTTTAGTTTTGTATTTATTTTGTATATTTGTACATTTTTATATTTGGGAATTTTTATTTTGTATATTTTGTTATTTTAATACCGAAGAGCATAAATGTATTTTTAATAGTATTCATAACTAAATAAAACAACCCTAAAATAATATAAAACCATAATATAATCTTACAGTAAAATAATTACTTAGGAAACTATTAAATTTTGTATTATCGATATACTTTTGAGCGCTACTGTATATCTCAATTCGGAAACTGTCAAAGTTTCGCACTGTTTTAATTTATCAACCCTTTTTTCACTGCTTTTGACTTCAACCGAATCAGTTTAATCTTTCCCAAATTGAAATTTTTAAATTAAAAAAGAAAAGTAATTTACTCGCCTTATCTTGGCGACTCATTACAGTAACAAACAAAGGATGAAAACAATTGTTGAATCAGCAGATTTTGCCCATAAAAAGTAAATCCAAATTATGATTCGAGTTAGTCGTTCAGTTCAGTATATCCAGGAAGTTTAGTTGATACAGTAAGTTCCGTATGTACGGTTTTGTTTAGTGTATCCAGAGAACTCAGTTTATACACTCAGTTCAGTATTGTTCAGTATAGTTCATTTGTGAAATACAACATAGTGTTTTGTATCGTTTTCCAAAATATAACAGATTTAAAATTGAGTGAAAATCCTACATGACAGAGGTATTAGGTGACAGTGCAAAGACAAAGTCTTAATCCAAGGTTAATAGTCGAACTGAAATTTATTTAAAATTCAATAATCCCAACAAATTAAAAATGGCGAGGCCAAAAGCATTTTGTAGTGATTTATACAGAAGGCGTGGTGGGCACACACAGCCAAACTCTTGATTTGTTTCCCTTCATCCAGTGACAGTTGATGGCATCTGTGGCTGTCATGGCCCGTTCTAACCTTGGGAACCTCCCCACCAATAAAACCACAGACATCACTAAACAAAGGAAACAGCCGGATTTTCTAACGGAATGCTTTATTTGATTACCGAGAAATCTCCTTAAAACAATAAAAATAAAGAAGTGTCTGCCATTTATATTTTGGCTCCCATCCAGAGCACAATTGTGTCTCCCCCGAGGAAATACATTCTCATTTTCGCTTTTAAGGATTGTGTCAACGCGGCCTTCGACCGCAACACGAAATATTCGGTGACGCAGGTAATTACATAAAGAATGCGAAAAGCGAAAGCTCGCCAAAAGCTCTAAAAGTTTAGCAATCGAATAAAAGGTGCAACGCCCGTAAAAAGAAAACAAATACAGTGGCGTTCGGTTTGAATTGGCTGTTAAATAATTAAAAAGAAATCCTTTTTCGATAGCGAACGATTCGAAAATGGATGAAATTAATTTGAATTCGCCCGAAGAGAAGTGGAAAACGCACGTGGAATCGATTCTCATTAACTTCTAATGAAGCCGAAATAACAATTATCACTTTCCGAGATAATTTTTCCATTAAACGGATAGAAATAGATTGGCGTGATTTTAAGAGTAAACAAGTTTGAATAGAAGCATGTAAAAGAAGATGGTAAGGTCATCTGGCGCCCGATGCAGACGCGGATTCGACTGGAAATAAACAGAAAGAGAAGAACTGTTAACGACTGATGTCGACCGGTCTTTTGTGTAAATAAAACAAAGAACCCGAGAGCGAAAGACAATCAGCACAAGCCTCCTCTCACTCTTGGAAAGAGTTAAATTTAAATTGATTTCTCAACAAGGCTGACCTTACGCATCAAAAATAAACGGGTGAGAATATAGGGCGGTGATTCGCAAAGGAAAATGGCGACCGCCAAATTTGTTTATCGGTGGCATTGGGGAGTTGTTCGCGACAGACGACTCCTCGCCTGGCGGCGTTTCGACATTCACTGACAAGTGCTCCATCCGATATTTGAAACATTTTCTAAATAAACAAGGAAGGCAAAATCAGAAACAGGAAAGAGAGAAAACCGTTGCCAGAGGCGACCACCCCATTCAACTGCTCCATTTCTCCTATTTACTTACAATTTGTCCCTTCGGATTTTTGCACAACTTTTTGACAAATTATGACGGATACGAGACCTGTCTGTTGGCCTCTTCCCCCTTCAAAAGTGACATTTTCCGACTTCCCCACTTTCCAAAGCGTCACCCACTCACCGCCCTCTCGACTCGTGGGGAATCACTCATTCCGATGACTCAGCAGAAGATATTTCTAATGCTCATCTCTCGTCAATCCTTTCACTTTCTTTTTAAAAAAAGTCCTCCTCGTGATTTCTCATGCAACGTATTGACCTCTGACATTTTGTTATCACCTTTATTCGGAGGTTAAACATAACCGGAAGTAGACTCCTTTTAGAGAAGAGCATCAATGGTTACGTGAACAGTTTAACGGTTTTCCTGCTGAGTGTTTAGGTAAATTTTCTTTGACCGTGATCGCGTAATGTCGACACATCACGAGCTATTATCAGTGAAAGCTAAAAAAAGATCGCCTGTTTATTTTTATGCCTGCTGTATTGATTTCGAAAAAATTTTAAATTTATCCCGAGGAATCATTAGAATTTTTTATAACGAATCTAAAAATTGTCATTAAAGGATTCACTGCTTTTGTCTCTGAGACGACGTCGTTGTTTACTGCAAAAGGAAATTACTTTTATTCCGTTTTTAAATTACAATTTAAATTATCCAATTAGTGAGAGGTAATTGGATTTTTTCATTTAAATAAATAATTTTCCTCTGAGAAAATTGGTGAGGTTTACATCGCCCAACGGTTTTTTAAAATTTTATTTTAATTTCAGGTTGGCAGCACTTCACCGGTTCAAATATTCTTCAATGCAATGGGGTCTCTCCCGATTGTTTCTCGAAGGGAAATACACGACAATGTTTTCTCATTATGTTTCCAGCCTTCCTCGGTTGTCCATTGACCTCTTAATTGCTTCGGAAACACAAAGTTTACCAACCCTCGAAAGGAGTGTCAACTGCCAGCCCACACGGAGCAATGCACCTTCCATCCCTCTTGGGTTTCTCTTCATGGTTACCGTAGGCTTTTGGCCTCTTTGTTCCACTTCGGATTTATTTTCCTTTCGCCTTAGGGTGAAAGTTCATTGCGCTCAGTGTCAAACCGCCTTCTGTTGACTTCTGCTACCCTTCGGCAGTTTCGATTAGTTGGCCAACCTGCGGATCGGTTGCTGACCTCTTCCGTTGCAACCCCTTCCGAGGGAATTGACTGGAATTTACTTTTTTTTCTTTTGACCGTTTTCATCTCTCTTTTCCAAATCCTCCCTTTTTTCCCCATTGAGTACAAAGTCCGCTAAACCGATTTTGTTTCGTTTATGTTATTCTTTTGGGAATTTGGTATTTTTTCCGCGTCGGAACATTCACGTGAGCGATAAGCCAATTTTCTTTTAGGGACATTTCGACGTTAATAATTCCCCCTTTAAGCAGTGAAAGCAGTGACGCAAGAGGTATTTTCAGAGTTTCGACTTTCCATAATAGAAAAGCTCGGAAATTTTAAAAATTATTCCTTTAAAAATTTTTTTACTCATTGAATTCAACTCAGGATTTCATTGCTTACGAATTAAATTTCTGCTTTTAGATAAAATATATTAGTCTCATTTTCTTTTTTATAGAATTTATACTCGAGTCGAAAACTTATAGTAAAGTAGTGACAATACAAAATTTGTAGTTTCAATCGTAAGCGTAACATACAAAGTGAAATTTTATTGGTTTTCATTAATCAAATTTATATGAATTTAATATTAATTAAATAACAGAATAAACAAAGAGTTTATATTTGTATATTTTGTTTGTATACTTTCTATTTTCTTTATATTTGTATATTTTGCTATTTACTAGTTACTGTTATTTATTTAGTTTTGTGTTTATTTTGTATATTTTTATATTTGGGAATTTCTATTTTGTATATTTTGTTATTTTAATAACAAAGAGCCACACATGTATTTTTAATAGTATTGATAATTAAATATTACATAATAAAATCTTACAGTAAAATAATTAACTAATAAACTGTTAAATTTTGTATTGCCACAATACTTTTGAGTAGATATAGTAGTACAGTAGATAGAGATACTACAGATACAAATACTACAGTATCTGTATATGCATTAAATAATATAAATACAAAGTATAAATGCGCAGACAACAAATAAAGGAATAAATTTATAAATATGCAAATAAATATGAATACAAATGCATAATTATGTGCGCTTTTATCTGAGCATTGCAACGTGAAATACAACACTGTCTATATAATACAATAATACAACCCCAAAATAATATAAAACTATAATAAAATCTGATAGTAAAATAATTATTAAATATTGTATTGTCGAAATACTTTTGAGCGTTACTGTATATTTCAATTCGGAGACTGTCAAAGTTTCGGACTGTTTTAATTTATCAACCCTTTATTCACTGCTCTTGACTTAAACCGGGTCAGTTTAATCCTTCCCAAATTGAAATTATTAAATGAACAAAGAAAATTAATTAAAATCAGTGATTTTTCATAAGAAAAGAGAGCCATTGTGCCTCTTTGAGGGTCTGCAATTGAATATCCCTCTTCAGTGAATGTTTAATAATTGGAGCGCATTCGAGTTTGGACGACCTCTTCTACGCAAAGCAGACTTTTTAAAATAAATAAATAAATAAAAATCGGTTTATAGTATATTAAGAAGAGAAACGGAAACGAAAGGCTGTTGCAGAGACGTCATCACTCGAGAGTTTGACGTCATTACTATCGATTCACCTCTATTTTCACGGACATTCGAGCCTTCGCCCTAATATCTCCCATCTAATACGGCTTATATAATAATAGTGGTCCTCTTTGTGCGCTCAAATCCCGATGACATCATTATTGGGAGTCCCTGGGAGTCCCTGGGAGTCCCTCTCCCCTCTCCAGAGGGATTTACCCCTCTGTGTTATACAAATCGTGAGTGAGTCCACTTGAAAAAAAAAATGATCCGTTGCCAGGGAAAATTCTCAAACTGTTTAAGATTAATGAGTTTCAATTAATTAGCTGAAATTATTTTTAAAAGCAGAGGAAACCGCAGTGAGTCATTGTCTTGTCGACAATCGGACGTTACAACGGTTCTTCTGTCGGCTGCTTTTCCGAGAAAAACCGCTTCTCGTAATTAAAAGCCACAGACAAAGACACAAATTGCTTGGAAAAGTATTCTCCATCGAATTTTCTTTTTCCCGTCTTGAAAGATTCAAAATTAATCCTTTTTTGTAATTAAAATGAGTTCGCCGAGCACTTCTTGCGATTTATTTCATCATTCTTAAATTAATTGGTTCACTGCTCCCGAAAAGGCAACAACCTTTGCAATTTGGTGCTTTTCTTCTGCTCTGAGTTCCTTTCGTGGGAGAACTGCTGAATGTCCCATTGCGACGGTTTCAACCGAAAACACTCTGCGGATCGACCATAACAAGAATAAAATGGTAAAAGGGTGTCTTAAAGGCTCATAAAATGATTCCGATTGTGAGAAATTTTCCACTCAATGTCTAAATAACTGCCATTGGACGCCATTAAGAAAAACATTCGACGTATTCTATTATTTCGTGCTTTTTATATCGAAGTGGTCGTTGGCAGATTTCAGCACAATACGAGTCGAGAATGAATGAAAGTTGGGGAAAGCAATACGCGGTAAAATGAAGGAAAACTCCGGGAATTCCTTTGGGTATAGAAACTCTCTTCAATTCCACGAGAAACCATTCGACAAAATAAAGTTGTTAAATTTAAAAGGAAACAAATGAACGCCGCAAATGAATGAGTTTTTCCCGAGAATTTTCATCGGTGATTTTTAAGGGGGAAAAAAGTTGGGTTGTAAATAAAAAAAAGGGCTGATATTTATCGAGAAGAGGAAGCGGATGAGCGGTGATATTTTGTAAAGCTGAAAGTGTTAAAAGCAAAGGCGTGACTGCATTATTCGAATTTCGCTTCTCTTCCCGTCTTTTAAAAGACATTTAATTATGTCGCGCTAATGAAAATTTCACTTTGTTGACCGTGAAAGCTCAGCTGGTGCTTTTTTCCAGAGGGCGGACGAGACGAAAATTAAAAAAATAATATTTTCAATTTGTGAAGACTAAAAATAGACGCGGGTTCGCAAATTCATTTAACCCATAAAAGGTTTCAATCTTTTAGAAAGTCAAATAAGCTTTGGGTTATGGATTGACATGTGAGATCTCTTCGACGGCAGAAACAGAACTTTCCACCTCAACCCCTTTTACATTTCTCAAACTAACTCTCCCCGGGGGTGAAATTTCCCTTTTAATCTTCTCAGAAACACAACCCATCCCGAATCGGTTGGAAAATTCATGGCGTCCTTCTCACAATATTTCTTCAACTGATGTGGAGCTTTCTTTACTGAAAGACTGAGGTCATCGAAACGACTGCTTTTGGAAGAACTTATTCGTTTTATGTGAACAATGACTGCCAGATAATATATACCCTTTAATATATATATATGTTACAGTGAAACAGCGAATTCTGGAGAATGTCGACTTTCAGCATTGACATTTGTCGGTTTGTGTATGTCTGAATACCCTTATTTATGAGTTATACCGTATCTGTGATTGTCCGAATGTATACAATGTAATGAACGTATTTCATATCTGTTGACATTCACCGGTGAAAGTCGACTTTCTCTACATTTCGGTGTTTCGCCGTAACATATATATAAAGCAATATTGGACGAGAGATTGTCAAACGACACAGATATTCAATTAGTCAATGAATACTTTATTTTGCCCTCGGGCATTAGAGACACAAATTTTTTATGAAATGTGTAAAAATTTTAAATTTATTAACTTGTATTTTGTCTTCTGCTCTGCGAGAGAGAGCATGTGAAATGATTGACTAGGAAATGACTAGAATCCTGCACAAGTTAATAAATAAATAACAATTAAAACAGGTAATATTAGAGTTAGAGTTAGATGACAGATAAATAATTATTGATAGATAACAAGTAACGGTAAGTAATAAGTCTTATTAATAAATAAGTTGAAAAACAGGGTTATTACAGCAATTACAGGGTTATTGAGAACAGGAGACATATAAAAATAAATAAATAAAGATGGCGAGAAGTGACACAAATATTTAAAACATAAGCAATTGCAGAGCTCCAAATAATAATATAATAAGAGAAATATAACGGAGGTGAATATAAAGAGAAGAATGGAAAGAAGCAAAAATGGAGAAGAATACAGGAACTATAGATTGGGAACAACAAAGTGGAAAAACCCTAAAGAGAGAGTTTGTTTGCTATGCAATGTCCTAAATATTGTCGAAAGATTGTAAAGGGATGCAATTAATAAAAGAAGAACATTGGGGAGGGAAAGACGAATTAAGAAGTCTGGCAGAATTCATAAAACAAATATTAATAGAAGAGGCAAAAGAGAAAACCAAATAATTGTAATTTGATTATCGTAATTAATTAGTTTTGATTATTGTAATTTGATAAATCGGTACATAAGTCAAATGTATATTTCTTTTTCTTTTCTGGACCCGCCCGTCCCTTAGGGTCGCGGGGTGAGGGAGGCAAATGTATATATTATTCGAGTGTATATTTTATTATGTATAAAAAATTATACATAAAGCAATGGTATTCGCTGATGATATTAATTAGTGTCTCCCCTTTGATGACTGTCCCGACAATAAATCATTGAAAAATGGCCAAAACAAAGTCAGGTTTCAGGTTGAACCTGAATTTGTCCTCCATTTGAGGTTTCACCTTGAGCGGAAATAATAAACAGAAAACAAAGGGATTTAACGAACTCTCATTTATTTTTAAAAATTTTGTTTTGGATAATTTTCAAAAAAATCCAATGGAAATTGCATAAAATTGCATTTTTTATGATTTTCTAAAATTAAGTTAAAATATTACGTTTTGCAAAATATCGAAGCCGAAAATATCGAAGGATTTAATGATGGAGAGACGAAAGCTCCTAAATAAGCTGTTTAAATCGTAAAAAGAGCAATGAAATGAGCGAAAAGCAAAAAAGAAAGAAAAGTAAAATTTCAACTTACTTTTGCGGTCAAAAGTCGACATTAAAGACAAAACACAAAAAAACACAGATAATCCGTAACGGTTATTCGGAATGAATGTTTACGTAACGGCGAAAACAAATAACGACAAATGGGAAAAGCGAAAGGAAAGCGCGAAACGAAAGCGCTCCCGATGCGAAAGCTCCTTTGACACTGAAAACTCCCGCCGGGGCGAAGAGCTTTTATAAAAGCTCACCCGTGGGTTGAGCCCTTCTTCCCCCGAGCGAAACAAGCTTTCTCTTAAGTGAAATGTTTAAATAAATTCTAAATAAGTTCGTTCCTGAAAAGAAGCCGAAAACCGCCATTTTTTCCTCTCCCTCCGGTTTTCCACTTTTTCTTCTGCCCGCCGGGGGTGCTCCTGTTCCCGTTCTGTTCTCCTATCCCGCTTATTACTTTCGAATGCGTTAACCAATTTTCGCTTGCTAATTTCTTCTCGGAAAATGTTTGCGCCCGTTGTTCTTTTTTTTTTGTAATCGACACAAAGCCGGTCCAGAAAAAGAGCGTTTCGGGACATTCGACGGCGCCATTATTGTTTACAAAAGTTTAAAATATGTCAGAGCGGTTTTATATTTTTTTAATGACAAAATTCCACACAGAGATTATCCCGATTTTAAAAAGCTTTCCGACGCCTCTCGGCTTTTCACAAAGCCCTTTAACGCCAACGGCCATTTTCCCTGTTCTCCTTTCCAGTGGGCAACGGATCCCGAGGGAAGAAGGGATGAGCAATCGGGGAGCTGCGGGGGGAAACCCCGGTTCGCCTGATTGGGGCTTTCCTCGGTGTTTGCTGTTTACAAACAGAATTGTTGACAAGTGAGGGGGATTTCGGTTACGGGGAGCATCGCCAATTGCTGACGCGGTCAGCGGCCGCCGCCCGAGTAACTGGATACGGCTTTATTTATTGCATGTTTAATGTCTCTTTTATTTTTTATAATAACGAGGATAATGGGTGATTATAAGGAGGGCAGTAAATATTTGCATGCCACTTCCTCACTTATGAAAATTTACCCGTTTTTAAGTCTGTTCTGACAGCTTTGAGCGTGTCGCGAAATAAATGAGCTTTGAGAATTGTTTGACGTTTCCGTGAAGGCGACCCAAATTCACACGGAGTGGCAGAAACCACCACTGTTTCCGGTCCTCCCCTAAAATCCACTCATTTCGACATCCAATTGAGGTGAGAATATGCGGAAGAGTGCGGTGTCCATCTGGCGACAGCATTGCTGTTGCAGCAGTGTAGGAGTTGTCAGCCTTGCATCAGCTTTCGTCCTTCCATTCAGTTATTGACTTTGGAAAGTGCAGTAAACAATAAATTGAAATGTGCGTTTACGTCCGCGCCATTCTCAAATCTGTTCACGATTTACGAGTTCAGAGAAATACAATTAAAAATCAGAAATCTGCGACAGAGAGAGCCTTCGGAATGAAAGCGCAGATTGACGTCAGCAAATGCGTGACCTCGTGCCTGAAGAAGGACGAATTCTGTTAAAATATCTCCTCCAGCAAAACAATACAAATTCAAAATGGTGCGTTGAACGTTATTTTCTTATGCAGTGCTGCCAACCGTTAACGGATTTTTTTTTCTATCCTAATGAGAACGCGAAAGTGGACATACAGTAGCGCTCAATATTAAATAGTTTCTTAGTTAATTATTTTTCTGTAAGATTTTAGGTTGTACTTTTGTATTATAAAGACAGCGTTGTATTTCACGTTGTAATGCTCAGATAAAAGCGCAGATGATTATGCATTTGTATTCTCATTTATTTCCATATTTATAAGTTAATACATTTGTCACGTTAAAATAACAAAAGATTATTATAACATTGACAAAAAATATACGATACAGCATGTTATAAATACAACAAAGATTTAATATTATAAATATACACACGATAACAAATACAACAAAAGATTTACTTTATGATTTTATTATGTATTATTTAATTATCAATACTATTAATAATATATTTGTCATTAAAATAACAAAATATACAAAACATAACATTATTCTTTTTTATTAATACTCTTACTTAATTCTATTATTAGTATTAATTCTAAAGGTAAAATATTTGTTTCTTCTGTTATTTAATTAATATTATATTTATAAATATTGTAAAGCATTTTAATGAAATTTAACTTTGTAAGTGACTCTTACGGGTGGAAAAGGATAATCTTTGTATTGTCAAAATACTTTTAAGCGCTACTGTAGAAAGAATAGCTCCATAAAATGAATAATCCACTTTCGGAATACTTTTCCATCCAAAATGGGGATTAAAGAACGAACTACATGACTGTAGAAAGGTTTAGAAAGAAAGGGTTGTAATCTGTCTGCAGCAAAAAGAACTTTTCTGAGTCCGACAATGTATTCTCGGAAGTGTTGGCACCAAATCTTCCTTTTATTTAATAAAATACATTGTCAGCAAATTGATTACATAACGTTTTGACACATTTGGGGTAATTACACGTGGTTTTATATTTGAGTTCAGGAGAGATTGTTGGTGGAGATTAAAGAAACTCTTTTGTGGGTTCGGTATTTCTTTTTTTTAAATATGGCGACTTCTCTCGGGGAAAGTCTCAACGGAAACGCAGACAGACAGAAGAAATAAAAAGTTTTCTTTTGGGAGACCTTATCAACGACAATGGTTTCGAAATGGAACTGTTTTTCGATGTGAAATGTTGGCGAAACACTTCAGCAATTCCTCTCCTTTCAACTCTTTATAAATTATAAAAAAATAATTTTGTTCGATTAAAAATCGGTCCTCTGGCTCAGTTTCTGGAAATTAATCCCAAAGTTCCGCAAGCTGAGACTTTTGCCAAAAATTTTACAACCGCACGTCAAAAGCCTACCGCTCGTTATTCCGAAGTTGGGCAATTGCCTCCGTCAGCTGACAGAGCTTTTCCTCCATTTCCTCCTTCGCTTCAACTCATTTCATCCCCAAAACTTCAAATTTGAATATCGGAATGTCGCCCCAATAGCGATCCTCCAATTAAGTAAATTGGATATTCTCTAAAGGCTGCAGACGATACTCTTTCTGAATACAATTTCTTAAAAGCTGACCTAAATTCGAAGAAATTCAACGAATGGGAAAAGCTGCGATTTGGAGCGAAAAGATTGAGATTTGCTGACGAGATTTCACCTTTTGGATGTTCACTCGAAAATTCGTTAAATTTTAATAATAAAATAAAATAAAAAGAGTATTAATTACAGTGGAAAAGCGTACTGTACTGTTGTGACCATAGAGTATTTGGGTAACGGTTCCTGTGTTTGCTCTATGGTTTGTTCTGGTGGAGGTTTCGTGGGGAAAACAATGAGGCTGACCGGTGTAAAAGCAGGTGTTAATTCGAAAATTGGCGAGAAGTCAAAGATTAGTCAGAGAAATGTAAACGAAGCCGAAAATCGGATTTCCCTGACCTTGGGCGTCTGTCTGATCGTCATGATATCTCTCTCTGATTCAAATTCCGGCAAAAAGACATTGTCTGAGGTAACTCCCCGTCGTCTGAGGTGTGACTCAAATTTGGCAGTTGGTGAGCGCATCGTTTCGAAAGAAAGGGGAAGTCTCGAAAACCGTTGTAAATCTGATTTGTGTGCTACAATCGAGAAACGGACATAAAATATGGAAGAGGGCGATTAATTGTGAGTCCCCCGGGAGCAATAACCGAAACATTGCACAATTAGCGCTTTTATTTCTTTGAAAAGCCGCCATTACTTACATGATGTACATTCGGGTAAACGAAAATCGGTTCCCTTCGTTTGAGTTCATGCCAACAATATATGGTTTCACCTAAAGCGAAATGAGCGGTGGGATGTCATTTAAAACTCATTATTGCCAACTTTTGCATTATAACCACAGCAACGGTGACTTATGAACTACTTTTAGTTTTCTGAACTTTTCGCCACTCGGACGACCTCATTCGCAGATGAGAAGATGCAACCCTCCGTCAACCTCGATCTCCTTTTCACTCTTCCTCTCCATTAATCAATCGCAAACACGGGTGGTCACCCCTTTGCCCGGCAGGAAAGAAAACACAACAGACTCGGAATACTCATTTCCCCTCACAATGGCGTTCGCCTCTCAAAATAACCGCCCTCTTCGGTGGGGTCATCAAAAAGTGACTGTTGGACGTAACCAACATAAAAAATTGGCTCCAAAACCATCGTTTTCTCACAAATGATGATTGTTTATATTTTTTTAAATCCGAGAGGTGCCCAATTTATATAAAATCAATTCGCGGAATCCTCTGAATCAGACGTCGTCTGCTCCCGTTGGCTCCCATTCTCTGGGGGAGATTCATATTATCATCAACTATAAAGTTGCTCCAACGGCAGAGTGAGAAAGAAATCCGTCCAATCTGATTTCGAGGAAATTACAATTATGTTTCGTGAAGGGATTGTATCATCGGAGAGCACAACAGTTGGCAAACCTGGCAATTATCGTTAGACGAAAGATGGCTGCGTGTTTCTGAACACGAGAGGACATTATCGACTTCTCCCGGGAAGAAATAATGGAGGAGGAAAAGCCGGCCGGCTTCACTCGAGGTTTTATTTTCGTTTTTAAGTCCGATCAACAAATGAAAACATTTTGAACGGTTAAATGTGTCCACCTGTACACACGCGAGGCACTTAAATGCGTGGGTCGTTTGAGGCTATTTAAAAATGGCCGCGTGTAGGAAGATAAAAACGAGGAATTAAATCGGATTCCATTTTGATAAGACGCCTTATTCTTGATTAACGGCTTTTGCTCAATATTTGTGGCTTGTTTCACCCGTTTGAAAAGAGGCGATTTTGGGTCAAATGTATTGTAAAAAAATGCTAAATTATTTTATTTTCTAACCAAAGGAAAATAGAGCAGACACCCCTTTTTCTCTTTCCGGAATGTCATTTTCTGTTTCGTTTCTCTCAGCTATTGTTACTTTAAATTGTTCAAATAGGAGGGATAGAATTAATAAATACCTGACAAATTACAGCAGAAGATAATTAAAAGCTTTAGAATCCTATTTTGCGATTGGAATGAGTGCGAACGGGAATTTCATCAAAGGTTTCCGGTTTAAACCTCAATTAGTCCCTTTAAAAGCGAATCTCCGGAATTAATTGGGAAATCTGCTAACAATCGCTAATTGGGCTTTTCACCGTTTCTCTGCTGTCCGTCAGCGGTGCGTTTCCGCGTGCGACCTTGACCCTCAGCAATTCTGATTGCCTCAGCCTCAGATTCTGATACAAAAGCAGACGACGGTCCTGTTCTGTCCGGGTCGACATTTGGCGGCGACGCATCTAATTTCCCAAGGGATCCGCTCAGCTATAAAGCTTATATTTACATAGAGTATTGGGGTCAAAACTGCTTATTTATACAACAATTATATAAATATTGAACTCTCTGTGAAAAGAGGTTTTTGAATCACCGGCTTATTATGGATCTGGTGTTAAACACAGCTTTCAAGAGGGGAACTCATCAGCATCGCTGACAAAACGCCTCAGAAACCGAATCTGACCTGAATAAGGTGAAGAATTATCACTCGGTCCTCGGGGTTCTTAGATAAAGGTAATTAGTCTTTATCTTGTGTAATTATTTTATCGTCTGAGTCTAGACGCCTGAAAAAAAGGAATCCACCCTTAAGGTTCCGGAGGGGTGGGGTTAATTATGTAATTTTGAGAGTGGCGGGGGAGGGGAATGGAATGGCCACGATGGGGTATAAAGGCAGCTCACGGTTTCCATTTTTTATTTTAAGTGGCCGCATCAAATATTCGACCATGGTAAGTTATATTTCGTTTCTTATCTGCAGGATTTTGAAAGTTTTTTTTTTAATTCACTCATTAAATCGATCAGCATTGGTTTTTTGTAGTTTTCTTTAACTTATATTTATTCTTAAATCCTTTACTTTAATATATTTGATTGTCGTTTATAATTTGGATTTGGTTTTTTGTTTTTGCATCGGGTTCTTAGTTTAGTTAAATTACAATTTCGAGTAAGCTGAAACTTGGTCAAATTGTTCAGAGTATAATTATACATAAAATGTCAAAAGTCCTCAAAAATCCGATATTTAGTTTATCGCCATTTTCAGCAAAACGGTAATTTATATCGACAAAAATTGTATATCGTAAAATTATCTCCAACTTTTAAATCGTTATATCTCAGAAACGGTTGCTCTTAGGAAGAAAAGTATTAACACATTTTTTGTAGATAATTTTATTCTCTACAATTTTTGTCTGAGCTATTTTTACGATAAAACTTACCGTTTTGCTGAAAATGGTGAAAAACTAATTTTTTTGGTTGAAATCGAATTTTGAACGACTTTTGACATTTTAAGTACAATTAAATAATTAAATTAAAAAAAACTTACAATATTAATAATTCTTTTAATAACTCTTAAACTTATAATTTTATATATAATCTGAAAAATTTCACCAAGTTTCAGCTTTTTATGAATTTATATAACCTCGAATGTATAATTTGACAGGACTATCTGAATTTCCGTTAAAAATGCATAAGTTTTTCCTCTTATTGCATTTAAAAAAGATGAATTCAGATGGCTGAATCTTTTGAATTTGTTTTATTTGGTAAAGTATTACAATCTCTCTTTCAATAGAATTCTCCAGTTCGCAAAAGTCTTTCGAAAGTGTCCCCCAGAAAAAAAAACTCTCGTGAATTTACGTAAACTTTGACGGTGCTGAATAATTTGAAAAAATGATTTTGATTGAGATAATGAGAACGGTCGAAAGGGGGAAAACAATTCGCCAAACTTCTGTCAAAATGTCAACGTTGAAGAGTTCACATTAACAGACAAAATGAAAAGAGAAAGAGTTTCAGGTAATGCACATAAGTTCTCAATTTTCTTTTAGAATTCAATACTGATCGTCCTAATTTAAATCTGATGCTTTTAGAAAGGAAAAGATTTCGAGCGCAGAACAATTTGCTTTTTTTTTTAGTTCCTTTAATTTCCACTGATTGTTTCTAATTTAAGCGATTCAATTTAAAATCAGCAGCTTTATTGTAATCGATAGATGATTTTATTTTTTTACTATTTATAATTTATATCGTTAGAATTAATTATATCTCCGTTTTTATGTCCATTTAACTCACAAATTTATATTTAATTTATTGACTGTTTTTCTTTATTTCATTTTTGTTATGTTATTTATTTAATTTATGTTTTTTATTTAATTTTTATTATGATATTTATTTAATCTATGTTATTTAATTATCTATATGTCGGAGAGAAAGTTCGGGAACACTTGTAAAAGAAACAAAAAAAAGAAAAAAAAGAAGTACCAAGCTCCCCTGTTTACCTTTTTCTTCCGTGTGTGGTTAGGTTATGTTTAGAATGTTATTTTAAATTCCAATATAATTATTTTCACCAATTCATACATCCTCCAGCCCGTTTATTTCAACAGGTTATGGGCCCAGGAACCCTTAGCACTGCGCGAAGTTTAAGAATTACGAGCATTTTTCGATTTTAAGAAAGTTTAGCCGTGAAAAATGTCGCTCGGAAGTATAGCGCGAATCGAATGCCTGACGAAGGATAATTACGATACGTGGAAACTTCAGATGAAGGCTCTTCTGATCAAGAATGATGCATGGGGATACGTAAACGGCGATATTAAGTCGGAAACGTCGGACGCCGCAGAGTGGGCGAGGAACGACGGAAAAGCCCTGGCAGACATCATTCTGAGTATCGGACCCTCGGAACTGAAGCAAGTAAAACATTGTCAGACATCTCGTGAGTTATGGGCGAAACTCGAAGGAATTTATCAGTCAAAGGGGCCAGCAAGGAAAGCGGCACTCCTGACGAGACTTACTTTGAGCAAAATGGAGGAGGGAATGGACGTACGGACCCAGTTAAATGAATTCTTTGACACTGTAGACAAACTGGCGGACTTGGACGTAGACATCAACAAAGACTTACTTAGTGTGTTACTTTTAAACAGCTTACCGGACAGCTACGAAAACTTTAGGTGTGCAGTAAAGTCTAGGGACGACCTACCAGACACTGAGACTTTACGAATTAAAATATTAGAAGAAAGTGACGCACGAAGAAGTAAGGGGGAGGAAACTTCGCAAGACGCGATGTTCTCGAGTAAGAACCATCGTCGGAAACGACCGGAAACCTACGGTCAGCGAAAGGAAACTCCACAAGACCCAAAATATGGGGGGTCATTCCCGTTCAAGTGTCACCGTTGCAGGAAGATAGGACACAAGGCCTCTGAGTGTACTGTGAAGGAAGCACAGGAAGGAAGAAATAAGGTCGGACTGGTGGGTATAACCTCACTTAACACCAGCGGAACGATCAAAGGCAAGTATTCCAACAGAGAATACAACTGGTGTTTGGACAGCGGGGCCACTTCACACATTAGCCGAAATAGCGAAGATTTCACGACTTTACGGAAAGTCTACGACAAAACCATTAATATGGCTAATGCGGACAGTTGTAACATCTTAGCCCGTGGAATGGTTCAGATGAACGTCGATATAGACGGTAAAACCAAAATGGTGAAAATTAAGGAAGCTTTCCATGTGCCGGATCTGCGTACCAATTTGCTATCCGTTAGCAAGGTCACAGACCGTGGCTTCAAGGTTATCTTCGAACGTAACCGGGCACGAATTCTTCGGAAAGACGGCAGCACTGCTGTTATGGCAGATCGCATTGGTGACTTGTACTTCGTACGGGAGAAACGTCGCAGGAACAACGCATTCAACGCGGAAGTGCAGAAAACCTCGTTGGTTACATGGCACAAGCGACTGGGTCACTTAAACGGCAAGGATTTGGAACATCTGCTGGAACGGAAGATGACTCAGGGGGAGCGATCTAGGATCGCAAACTGCGAAGTCTGCGCTAAGGCAAAAATGGTGCGGAAACCTTTCCCGGAATCGTCGAGTCGGAGAACCGAACCTCTGGAATTAATACACACGGATGTTTGCGGTCCAATGCGAGAAGGAACTCTAGGTGGGTCCAGATATTTTATTACTTTCATTGACGACAGCACTCGCTGGTGCGAAGTGCGTTTCATGAAGACGAAAGCGGAATCTTTACAGAAGACAAAAGAAGTCATAACGCTTTTGGAAAATCAATTTGGAAGAAAAGTAAAATGTTTGCAATCAGATAACGGACGAGAATATGTTAGTAATGAGTTTGATAATTATCTTAAAAGTAAGGGAATCAGAAGGAGACTGTCTATACCGTACAATCCTGAACAAAATGGAGTGGCCGAAAGGAAAAACAGAACACTTTTGGACATGGCGCGGTGTCTGCTTCTGGAGTCCGGATTGCCAATGAAGTTGTGGTCGGAAGCCGTGAACACGGCCAATTACATCAGAAATCGATGTCCAACGAGGAGCACTGAAGGTGCATCACCTTTCGAGAAAATTACGGGAAGGAAGCCGCATTTACTCCATTTGCGCGTTTTCGGATCCAAATCGTACATTCTGGATCGAAATCCCGGAAGAGGAAAATTCAAACCTCGAAGTAAGGAGGGACGTCTCGTTGGTTACTCCAATGAATGCAAGGGCTATAGAGTCTGGCTACAATCAGAAAACCGAGTAGAAGTCGCTCGAGATATAAAATTCATTGAGCAAGACAGCAGAATCGACAACATTTCATCATCTCAAACGAAGGAGGCGTCAGGAACTCACAAATACGTCGAGATTCTACTTCACCCAATGGACCGGAATGGAAATTACGACAAAGGTGGGAAAGATAGGCCAGAAACGTCGGAAAAAAGCACGGACTTGGAGCCTCAGTCGGAATACGAAGATGGAGAAATGGAAGAAGATGAAACAGAAAAAGAAGTCTGCGAAGAAGGACTGGAAGAACAAGAAATCTGCCAAAACCGTCGCCAGAGAGTAGTCACAAGGGGACGCGGGAGACCGAGGCTGGTGAGGTCGGGAAACCGCGGAAGACCAAGGAAGGAGTACCAAAGCACAGGCGACAAGATAGAAGAAAGAGACTTTGAAAAAGATCAAAGGTGTTAGAAAATTTTTTGAAGCGAAGTGAAAGGAAAAGCCAAAATGAAGAAATGAATATTTTTTCCTATCACTTCGAGGGGGAGTGTCGGAGAGAAAGTTCGGGAACACTTGTAAAAGAAACAAAAAAAAAGAAAAAAAAGAAGTACCAAGCTCCCCTGTTTACCTTTTTCTTCCGTGTGTGGTTAGGTTATGTTTAGAATGTTATTTTAAATTCCAATATAATTATTTTCACCAATTCATACATCCTCCAGCCCGTTTATTTCAACACTATATCATAATTTCATATTTAATTTGTTAATTCTGCATATTTTATTTACTATAAAAGTTATAACTGTTTATCTTTGGAAATGTACTTAATTTATAACTTTGTTTTAATTGTTGCTTATAAAAAATTTGTTGTTTATATTCCCTTAATGCTTAATGATAAGGCTAAATTATTATATTATATTATATTATATAATCTAAACAATGCCAAATTGGGCCATTTTGGGTATTTTTTCAATTTAAAATATTAATTAAATTAAAACGGAGCTAAAAATGTTATTATTATTATTATTAATCGTTTATTAAATTATATATATTTTATAATTAATTTTTTGTAATTTATTATGATTAATTAAACGAATTTTTGCTTAAATGATAAATCCGTTTTCTTTCCTCATAAAAAGCGTTAAATATTTTCAACGAAGAGTACTTTTGATTTGGACAAAACGTTTTTTAAAATTAAATAAAATGTTTAGAAACATTAACTGCTAAATGGATTCACTGACTGCGACATTCGATTAACATTCGAACGGATTTAAAATGGCAAAGTTGCTTACGTTCACTGATTCAATTCTGAAAATTCTAAAAATAGGTTTTCTTAATGAAAAGCTGAATATGTAATTAAGGAGAGCCCGCATTGTCACGTAGAATGAAGTTTCGAGAAAATTAGAAAAAATTTCTTCTTTGGAAATGGACGAAAAAGACTGCGTTTATCCGAACCGGAAATGCGCCGAGAAAAGTCGGTAAACTTAACTTCCGGCCAACATTCACGACATTATTTTCCTTTTCACTAAGAGAGAGTTCGGAAAGTAATTAATTGCGAGAATGAGTCTCAAACTGTCGACCATTTTCGTCAATATTTTGTGATTTTTACTATTTTTTATTTAACTCCGAAAATGTGTGGATTTGTCAGTTTGTGACATATGAAAAATAAGAAGAAGAATTAAATAAAGAGAAGTCCATAATGAGAGCCGTTTTCTTACATTTTTTGTAACGGGGAATTTCAACGTAAGAAGATGGGGTTTGTGTATTAATTGCATTTTCTAAGAAGACTGAATAAAGAAAGTATAATTGTGCGCTACCGTAATCTTTTAACAGTGATTTTGAAATTTTTTTTACAATACTTTATTTCAAATGATAGTTTGAATAAATGTGACGTCACAATATTTTGGCGATTGTCTTTTGTTTTTTTGATTTTTTAATCGGTTTTTTTTATTATATTTTATTGTAATTGCAGCTTAAATTTTTAGTTTTGTCTCCTATCTTCTGACTAAAAAGTTAAAAAATAAATAAAAGAAGAAAAAGTTATGATCTTTTCTATAAAAAATATAAATTTTATTAAAACTAAAATGTAAAAAATAATAAAAAGTATTTTGCATATATTCATTCCTTCTCTAATTGGTATACATAAATCCATACTATATCGATAAAAAAATATATTATTTAAATATAAAAGATGACTGATTGCATTAAATATACAAAGCGTTACAGAGTGTGTTGTACAGTATGTATGAGAACACAAAGCACTCAGCCATTTTTTATTTAAATAAAATCTTTTATAATATACATAACGAAAGAGTAATGAATGTGTGCACATACTTTTTAATATTTTTTTACCCTTTAGTGCGTTTTTATTACGAAATTGACCCTAGGGTGACTCCGCTGCGGTCAAAAATACGTGCAGCAATGCATGCACTGAATTACATTGTGCTCCAATGGCGGTGGATGCATTTTTATTTTGGTCATTTTATAAATACATTTCTGTTTATTTTGACTTTGGCGTAATTTATTTACTGTATCGGACTACGTAGAAACCGCGGCCCCGTCAAACACTGCAAAAAAGCAGTAAAATAATAATTAACAGTTTGGAATTGGATGCAAAATTAATTTGAGTGAGTGCAGCAGCTTTTTCAAAAAGCTCACTTAGTTGTCACAAATGGAGAATTAAACAACCGGAAATTATAATTTTCCCTTTATTTAATTATTTTGGCTTAAATAATAATGAAAAACATCACTTTACAATTTATTTTGCATTGTTTCACTGTTTACACGTTAATATTTTGATGGCGAGGATTCATTTATAATAACGCTTTGACAATTTTTTGTTATGTAATAATAAATTTTTTTTTAACAATTATTTTTTAATTTTCTTTTTACAGTGCATATTTATGGCACTCGAATTATGCTGTAATCGGGTCTACTGATTTCATCCCATCTGTGAAAATTCTTTTCACGTAAATCTTTTTTCTTGGCAATCCGATGCGACCCAATAATTCAATATATTTTCATTTGTCGATTGAGTAATATTTATAGCCCCAATGTTTTCCTGGAACAATCGTTGGCAATTATTGGTTCTTTGAGAGTCGGAAAAATCAACAACCGCCTCCTACCTTATTTCAAGAAAAGTCCTCTTTTGTTTTCTGCTTTCTTTCATTCCATTCTAAAATTAATTACAACTGCAGATGATAACCCTTTCCCTCCCGCGGCACTCTCGCTTGCTAACGTTTGAATTAGTCAGCAATCTCTCACTTCGATATTGACAATGGGTAGTGTGCTGGGTAGTGGGTACCTCAACACAATAAATAGATTGAGACAAACTGTGTTTTTGACTTCACAGATAATAAATGTTGAAATGATAAATTGTAATGCGGAAGAAACAATAGTTTAACCTCAACACTGTTTGACTTTAGGTTAAACACAGTCCTTAACCTTCTGAACTCTTCTAATTAATTGCGCTTCGCCTTATTCATAAACTAATGCTTACTGAGAATCCATCAAAAAATGGCGAATTGCATTTCTCCAATTTGCAGGCGCCATTGACAACGCATTAATTTTAGAACTAAAGATTAAACTTTGAAACATTCGTTTTTTAATTACAGAAGTTTACAAACAATTAAATAAATAAATTAATTAAAATCAGAAACCGATAAAAGCACTAAAAGACTTAATAAATGAGCTTACATAGGATGACACAATAATAAGATAAAAAAATAAATAAAATTAAAATAAAAAATTTAAAATCAGAAACCGTTAAAAGCACTGTAAAGGTTTAATATTTATTATTTATTTATTTATTTATCTATGTTTTCAATTACTATCCGCTCTATGTCACTTTTTAGTTGTTCTTTTTTTAGCTCTTTACTTCCAAACCTCAATGTGGTGTATTGTTTGTATGTATTTATTACTTGTTTGTGTTGTTTATGTAACTCCATCGGTTAAAAAGATTGTATCATTAACCCTTTAATACCCACGGACGAGACAGAGGCAAATTATATTATATTATATAATTATTTTTAATGTATTCTTCAAAATAAAACCTCGGTACCCAGAGCAACACATTCTAAACTTCTCTGCCACTTAATGGGTTAATCATTTTGCACCCAAGTTCGTTTATGCGACATAAGGACGTATATTTGCCAAATATCCCAAATACGGCTTTGGGAAATTGATAAAAGATATTTATTTTAATTTCAGGTTCCAGCGGTAGTCTTTGCGTTCCTTCTGGTGACTCCGACTTTCTCTCTTCCCGTAACAACTCAGGATTTCCTCCCGGCCGGGACTCAGGGAACACAAACTATACTCGCCGATGGGGGAATCAGTCCGGGAACAGTAACGGGAGAGAAGACTCAGACCGAAGGAGTGACCCACACTGGCACGGCCACCAACGAAGGAACTGTTGTTGAAACGTCGCCAACGAAGACGGGAGCCGAAGGAGTCCCCACGGGCACATTTGGCCAGGAAGGACATTCGGCATCGGGACACGGAGTCGGGACACCCATAACCGGGACCACTTCACAGGGGGAGCGAACGGGGGTTGAAGTTCCCTCGGGCGGTCATCAGGGCAGTCTTGAGCAGACACAAAGCCATCGACCTGAGAATTCGGTTCTCTTGCCTGTTCAGCCCTTGACAGTGGTGCCAGTCAACCAAGTGGGTGAATTTTTGGAACCAGTCATTGTGCCTGCCGAAAGTGTAACAGCTGGAAGGGTAATTTTAATGGCGATCAAACCGATCCAACAGCGTAATTTTCAGGACGTTACCACTCCTGAAAAACACATTCCATCCCAACAAGTAATTCAAGATATACAAACTCAGACTACAAACGTCGGGCATGAAAATCAGGAAATTCAAAGAGGCGGTCAGGCACAAACTCCAGTTCAAGTGACCTCCGTCAAAGAGCAAGTTGTGCCCCAAACAGTCCCCAATCACGACTCTGTATCAGCAGCTGAACCCAATCCCCAAACATACAACGTTGAACCGGTGCAGCCAGTTGTCAACGAATACGTTAAAAAGCAAACAAGTCAGCAATCCACTGTTGAGTCCGCTCTTCCGCAGCAACAAACCTACAATGTTCAACAACTTGAAGAGCCACAACAATACCACAAAGATCCGCATCAGGTTCAGGTACTGCATCAGCAGCAAGTCAACCCCGTTGCAGTCGAGAGCGTTCAGCCTCAACAACCTTATCAAGTAGAGCAGAATAAGATCTCAAATCCCGGGTATCAGCAACAGTCAGTCGAAGGACAAACGTACCAACAAACGGGCGATTATGTCCCTGTCCAGAACCAGCCATCGGTGCAGCAGATATACAATGTGCAGCCTGACACCCAGCAGAGCTACACCCCAGTGGAACCCCAGCAAGTTCAGCAAAAGGTATCCGGTGGACAATCCGGAGCACAGGAGAACTACATTCCAGTGCAGTCACACACAGTAGAACAAACACAAACTCCATACCAGTCGAGTGAGAAACAGTCCGTACAACCAGTCCAGAGCGTCCAACCGGTTCCTCAAGAGCAGGTTTCCGGCGTGCAATCATTTGCTGCTCCGTCGCAGGTTCCCGTTGAACCTGTTCAGACGGAAAACGCCGAATACGTTCCTCAGCAGCTGCACAAAACTTCTGAGGAACAATCAGACCGGGTGGTGGGTGTTCAGCCCCCTCAGATCGTCAACTATGCCGAACCCGTGTACAACTTCGGGGACAAAATCCCAGCGAAGCCGACCGTTCAGGAGAACAGACCGTTCGCGTCCTGTCAGCAGTGAAAACAAATGGAAAGCACATGTCGAAGCCTTTTAATGTAATTTTCCTCGGGTCTTTCGGCTCTCAGTGAAAACATACGCCATAAAAACGGGAGATTAAATTAAATTGTGATTTATTGTATAACATGATATAATATGATAGTAAACAGTTGAGTTGATTTCTTTTAAAAGCAAAACTGTTATTGAGTTTCCGCCTTTTATATCCTTCGATTCACGACAAAGCTTACGGAAATTATTTTTTCTCAAATGACGTCAAAGTCAATGTTTTACTGAAGCGATAACTTACATAAAAAAGGCGGGCAATGGCGCAAAAGCTTTTAAAGGACGTCAGTCTGCCTCGAATTAAAACAATATGTTTTTAAGTGTTCCTGCAATGTGTTTCATTACAATTTAAATTTTTTTTATTCGCCGCATAATACTCTGATTGTGCACATAATTTTTAAACACTGAATAAAATGTTTTGTATAATTCCCAAAGATGACAGTTTAGCCAAAACACAAAACACTAATATTTAATAATTTATCTCAATTTGAAACTTTTTATTTTGAATAATAATTCTTAGTTTCGGAAAAGTCCATCACAAATACCGAAACTTTTATTAAGTTAAAAAAGAACTAATGTGGAAAGTTTTCCACGGAAGAGACACCATTACGGACCATAAAAATGGACATGACGGCGACATTCCGAAGTTCAGTCATTTCTGTCTCCGTTTTGTGCACTGAACAAATCGTTGAGAGGGAAACCGGTTTTCCTCTTCAGAACCGAATGTCTGAAGTCCGCTGAAATTGAAAATCCAAAATTATTCTTATGAAAGCAATTTAAAAGCGAATGGAAAAACATTATCATAATCACAGAAAGGAAAACTGCGTGCAAAGAAATAATTTATTATTTGAAGAGGGTCGGTTTCATGATTTTAAAACCCCTAACAACAGGTTTACCTTTGCCCTAAAACGGGGGAAAATTTCTGTAATTTTTAATTTAATGAACATTAATGGCTCACAGAGATGAGTACGACATCACAAATGATTTATCTACATTGCAGGGGAATACTCACTACGACTGTAATTATGGCCGCCGAAGTCATTGAGACTGAAAATAATAAAAATATTTCCCCCTAAAATGCATTAATTAATATGTTAAACGTAGGTTGAGTGAGATTTTTGTTAGGGCGGGATTTTGAGCACTTTCATCATTTATCTAAAGTATATAAAATGAAGAAAGCGGAGAGTGTGAGGGAAATTTCTCTTTGAAATTAGAAACCACTTACTCGTGTCTCTCGCGACTTTTAATGCTCTTTTGGTAGTAAGCACACGTGAAAAGCACTTGGAAACGCACGGAGCAGAAGAAACAAGCTCAGGTCATGTTAAAAAAATCAGGAGCACTATCGTTATAATACATTTTGAAATTCTAGCCGTGTTTCCTCCTCCTTCAACTGCAATAAAACAAAGTTTCAAATATTTTATGGCGGCTTCGGAGAAAGAGCAAAAATTTTAAATTGCTAATATTCTGAACCCGAATTCCAACCGTTTGTAATAACGAAATAACTTTATTTACGACAGAGACTTCTGAGGATAATCTCAGACGTGAGAAGCGAACTTACCCAGAAACAAAGCCTCCCTTCGGTCTATGGGGGGTGCAATGTTTCCCTCGAAATACGAACTTCTGCTGCTGTAAACGCTCGACACACAACGAACCACCATTCGATTGTCTACGAAATGCTGCGTTTGAATTTCTAAATTGAGACCGGCGATGCTGGTCAGGAGGCCATGATGTGGGAAGACGGCCTCATAATCAGGCTTTATCTGTTGGATTATTTTTATTTAGTTAGTCAAACAAAAAAAAATTATTTTATGGCGTTTTAGTCGTTGGTTATTGTTTTGTTTTAGTCTGTGGTGACTGTTTTGTTTCAGTCGTTGGTTATTGTTTTGTTTTGGTCTGTGGTCACTGTTTTGATTTTAGTCTTCTTTTCTCAATTTCCTGTTTTACAATCTTAATTGCAGGGACTAGATCATTAATACAATTAAAAAATGTTATTGCGCTTTCTACCTTATGTCATGTAAGCTTAATAATAATATTTTCCGTTATAAAAGAAGTAGAAATGTCTGTATTTAATCTAATAACCCACGCATTTTGACATTGTTTTGTTTTAGTCGTTAGTCATGTTGGCCACACTGATACAAATCCTCTCGGGAGGAAAATGGCTGCCAGTCGGTTCCAACTAATTATACATAAAATCCCCTTTGGAACAGAAATACTTTTTCTCACGACTTGTTTTGTTCAAAAATGATTAACCCATTGAGTGCCAGAGAAATTTAGAGAGTGTTGCCCTGAGTGCCGACGTTTTAAATTGAAGAAAACATTAAAGTTTACAAAATATAATTATATTATGTTAGTCAAAGTTAAAGAAAAGCATAGAAAGGAAAGAACATAGAAAAAGAGCGAAAGAAAAAAAGAATACGCAGAAGGAATTATAGTGGTCCAAGATAGGCCGAAACGAAAAAAAAAATTAAGTTACTCATATAATATTGTAATGGCAATTATTCCCAAAATGGCAATTTTTATTTAACCAGATAACTCGTAGCTGGCGTCATTGAATTAAATTCCTGTATGAAAAATTCCACTACGAAATAAACGGTTTAATACGAGATATCACATAATGGGCACTCAACGGGTTAAACAGGGGAAATACCTGCAAATCCATTACCTGGATGTCATTGACAAACCACTTCAGCCGAGCAGAAGGGTAACTTTTACCAGAAGTGCAGTTGAGGCTGAGGACATCTCCGATCTGGTATATTTTTTTATCTCCAATAATTTCGGGATCTTCTTTGGGAGGAGCTGAAATAAAATGTATTTTAATAAGAATCCTTTTTGTGTTATATTCCCGTGGGAGACTCACCGATGACTTCCATCCTCCCCTCCCCGTGCACGGACGTAAAAGAGGGAGCTTCCGCGGAAACCTCACACCTGTACACCCCACTGGCTTTGAGGTTTACGTTTCGAAGAAGAACTTGCTGATCGTCGGATTTGTGAGTCTGAAAGCAAACTTTATTTATAAGAAGGAATGGGATCGATGCCAGAGGAGCAGCTGGACCTCCCAGAGGACTGTCATTACTGTCTCCCCAAAGACCCAAAACAGTACTCACTTCCACGCGGAATCCCTCCAGTTTGTAGCTGTGTTGTTTGGGCTCGTTTCTTGGCACGAACCTGTAAAACTCTTCGTGGTCTTTGTACCACAACACGGAGTACAGTCTGTCCCCCTCGAGTTCGTACTCGCAACGAAGAGTTATCATTTCTCCTTTCAGGACTAATTTTGGCACATTTATTCTCACCAGTTTCAGCGTTGTGATGTCTGTCAATTTTATTTTTTTTTTATTAAAAACATTCTCACGTGTGAAAACTCTGCTGTTGACTCACCTTTTGGAAAATTGAGAATGTTAAAAGCGAGAAAAAAAATAATCCAAACGGAAAACTCCGTCATTGTTTCTTCACTTCATTTGCTGAAGGAGTCAGTGTAATTATTACCTGTGAAATGAAAACGATTTTAAAACTTTCGCCAATGTCCTCTGTTGCGATGTCCCATTTAATTCCTTTTATTAGTTCGTTTATGTTTTCCCCCCAAAAAAAACCCCAAAAAATTTGGGTGTTGTTTTTGTGTTCAAACATTTCCTCTTTCTTTTCGAAGTTATGAATCTGTGACTATTTCCCAAACTTTTAAACATAAGGACAAAAGTAATTTGATTTTAGAAAAATGGACAGACATAACTGATGACAAAAAATACAACAACGAAGAATTTCTTCCATTATTTGGTTTTAAAATGTCGGGGAATGAATATCCTCATCAAGAGAAAGGGTAAAGGGGCCTAAAAGTAATAACAAACTGAGTCTAATAATTACACAAAGTGTTATACGGGTGTAAAAAGCAGAGGAATGCGAGCCGCAGCATACCTTGATGAGTCTCTTCTGCGAAAAAGCATTCGTCAAAGTGACTGTGCTTTTGTAAATTCACACGGGGTCGAGGGTGAACGCTTAGGCCTAATTAAATTATAAAATGGAGGGGAGGGCTGACTGTTGCCGTATCAGGCTCTCCTGCCTTTGTCGAGAACAGAACAACGCGGGAGCCAAAGAAAGGGTTAGATAAAGGGCATTTCCTGCAAACAACGCGAGCAGTGGTACAGAATTTAAAAAGAAATCGGCCCTTCCTAATTAATTTAATTAAAAAACCCCGGATTTGCTCAGAATTCTTGAAATATCTTCTTTAACCAGATTTGGTTCTTTTTCTTTGAACCTTTTATTCTTGTTTTTCTCTTTTTTTCTTTCATTCTCATCTCAGTAATGTATTAACCGAATTCAATTACATTTGAAGAAAGAAATTTCCCGCTCAAAATAATATTAAAATTATAAGTATACTTCCTAGCATTCGAATAATGAAGTCAGACCCTTTTCAACTGATAGTTCTGCCTCAAGTAACCTTTTCATCTTCCGAACTGCTTCACTGTAAAGTACTGTACCTGTATCCAACGGAGATACAACGGTTTCACCGTATCTTTCTGTGATATCTTTCACAGTTCAACTTTGAGGATTAATAGTCATAATCAGGTTCTGTCGTATTCCCCCGGGAAACAGTTGCAGAAACTCAAAAGCATCAGGTTCCACTTGAAGCGACAGTAACTTGTGACAGTTTTCGATTATGGACACCAACCGGAAATGAGCCTTTTTCACTTTTCCATACCCTTTATATATTATTTCCATTGCATTCTTCGCTGTCACTTTCACTACAATAAGTGTCAAATCATCTCTTCTCGTTAAATTCTACATAACTGCTGACTGATGGAAGTTTTGCGAGGCAATAAAGAGACAATTTCACTTGGGAGTAATACTAAAAAAATTTATTTTGCTTTGTCGTCAGGTCTTATTATTTATTTAGATAAAAATAAAAAGTTTGCAGAGTAAAACAGTTTCCGTATTTTGTTCAGTTTAATAAAATTTTTAGTCCCTTCATCAGTTTATAAAATATTTCAATGACCATAATAACTCAGAAAAAGAATAATAATCAATATATAATAATATAAATACTATTGTTATTCATTTCGTTATATTGTTCGTTTACACGTCTATTTAATTATCGCTTTTCTGTATATTCTTGTGTTCTTATCTATTTATTTATATGTAATTCGTCTATGAATGTCTATTTATCTGCAAAATTTATTGTTGTTTATTATATACTATTATATAATTATTGTTTTTATTTAATTTATGATATACTTGTTTGTTTATTCATTATATATTCACTGTTTATTAATTTATTTTATTTTTATTTATATCAGTACGTAGACGTCTCTGCCCCCTATCCTGTCTGGTAATTTTATTTATTTTTATTTTTTGTAAATTTGTTATATCTGAATCTGTTGTAAATCTTATTGTACTGAATCCGAATTGTATTGAAAAATGATTATAAAAAAACCATAATACTTACCGGTGAAATGGGGAAGAAATATATTATTATAATTATTATTGAAAAAAATAATATAAATACATAATAAACAAAACCAAAGTTCCGTTACGGGCATCTCATTCAGATGAAATCACTGTAAAAATTATTACAAACTATAATAAATGGGGATTTTTTATATATTTATAATATGAATGCGGTGATATTTGCAGTTCCTAAATAAATTACCAAATGGATGAATGGGGGTGACGAAAGTAAATTGCTGTGATAATCGAGAAGAATGTAACGTTTTTTTTATTAAAAAGAAGCGCGGAAAGATTATAAGCCATAGCATTAAACGCACGCGAAAAATTCACAAAAGAATAATTTTTTAAAATTAACCACAATGCAAATAAAAGAAAAGTTTAATATTAAAATTTAATTAATGTTAATTTTTTAGGGGAACCAACTAAAATTGAACCGACACTGCTTTTTCTTCCTGTATAATTTCAAACGAACCTTTAAGTTTTTGCATTTTTTCCCGTCCAAATAATCCTCGACAATCCTTTCAGACCAAATTTTTCTCCCGAACCGAATGTAACGGTTCCTCTTTAACTTTAAGCTCTTACCATCCGTTTAAGAATTAATCCGCCGAAGTCACCAACAGCAATAACACTTCACCATCACCCAAACGACACACACGTAAGCGCAAAGACGAGCTTCCACAGCAGAAACCCTCATCTGCGGATTGTCTTCGTGACTGCACTGCCCATTCGAAAGGCGTCCTCCAACAGACTTCGGGCATGCGTCGCTGACCTCTTTGTTCTTCGGTTCCGTCAATCGCGCGTTACTCTCTCAGGTTGGGATTCTATTCTGGCCGAAAACTAAAAAAGAAGCTTTCAGTGATGAAAAAGCTCCCCTTCCCTCGGGACAGCGCCCAACTTTGTTTTCCTTTTCAAACTCTCTTATGGGAGCTTTCATGCGAACCTTTCCGGGAGAGTGCCAACGCGGAAAACACGTGGCATCCGGGAAATGGGGCGGGAAAGAAATTTGAAAATGACGAAGTTTGAGATTGACTCGTGAGGGTTTTCTCAGCGCCATTACGTAAGTATTCCCAGAGCGGAGTCCCCGTAATCCGACAATTAGAGTTAATAACACGAGGGAGAGGTCTCTAAGGGTGGGAATGAATCAGGCAATTTGGATCGGGATTGGGGTGGACTAATGCTAATTGTTCGCAGAGAGTGCTCTGTTTGGAAAAAAGGTGAGTGAATATTATTTTGTTGGAGTTCTTTAACCGGAGGTGGGCGCTCTTAAATTGGCTTTTATTCTTTAAAACAGAACTAAAAGTTAGAATTGGATCTAATGGCGGTAAATGGATTCTGTCGGAAGGAGCCGTGACATAGGGTGTGACTAAAGCGAAGCACCCCAACCCTCCTCCCTGGGGAAATCAACTTGTACCGCCTTATTTGAGAAGGCCCTTCTGCACACTTTTATTTCCGCTATTTACCAACTCGAAATCGATATTAACAAGACTCATTTCAACGAAGTGAGCGTAAAACATTGAAGAGAGGCCCGAAAATTTTGGTATTATAAAGAGAAAAGAAAATTGTAGGACAGAAGAAGAACACGAAGACCGTAACATTGGGAAAGGGTTCCTCTGAGAGAAGACAAAGGGACCAAAAACACTCTCGAGAGTTCTTTAGAGGCGCCGTTTACAGTGAAAATTTTATATATTTGATATGAACTGGATTTGTCTCCAAATGTATTCAATTGTAAAGGAAATAAAAACTAATTTTTTGCTAATATTTTTTTAATTAAGTGCAAACTGGTTTTGTACGGAACGAAGTTAATTTCTGTATATTTAAAAAGAAGGAATGTGAAGGACAGTGTTCACTGGGATTTTTAATTTTTCACCCTCCGACCCTTTCTTACGTCAACATAAATCTTCATTTTCTGCTTCGGAAATGCGTTTTCCCTGTACATCCTCCGCCTTTTGCACGCGGAATGGTTCCCTATGGTTTACTTACAAAGGATTCCCACCAACACTGGCCACAACGTTCGGAGGGGGTAACTTATAGGGGTGAGGGGGCGGTGGCTGCCCCGGAATCACGACAACACTGCCTGGAGGAATCGGAATCACACCCCCCGGTGGTGTTGGTTCTTCCTCTTTGATTAGTGCACTTTCGCCATCGCCATCTTCCTTGCTTTCTTCATCGGCGCTCTCATCTTCGTCTCCCTCACTCTCCCCGTCGTCTTCACCCTCTTCCCACTCCTCTTCATCTCCTCCTTCGCCTTCTTCTTCTCCTCCTCCTTCTTCGCCTTCATCTCCTCCTCCTTCGCTTTCATCTCCACCTCCTTCGCCTTCCGTTCCTTCTCCCCCTCCATCATCCCCGCCTCCTCCTGAGTCTTCATCCTTCCCTCCATCGGTTTTCCCTCCACCTTTTCTTCTACAGACACATCGCCTTCTTCCTCTTCTTCGTCGACGCCTTCTCCTTCGGTTCTGCTGTCCGTTTCTCCTTCTTCTCCGTCGTCTTCTGCCACCGGTTCTTCTCCCCACTCGACGGCACCTGCATCTTCTCTTCTTTTTTTGCTCGTCTTCCGCTTCTCGTTTGGTTCTTTGCAAATCTCTTGACTGACTTTCTGTTGTTGTTTGCGAGAGGAAGTTTTCCGAACTGAACAAAGGGAAAATATTCTCTCCCAACTGATTTCCGTTGTCTTCTTGTTTATTCTCACGTATTTCAAAATGCTCTTTTTCAGTTAAGAATGTTATTTTGCTTTCATTACCGGGTCCTCTGTCTGGAAACAATTCAAAAATTAAGAATTAAACTGAATTAACAACTGCCTAAAGACATTTACCTGTTTCTGACAAATTTTTAGCTATGTCGAAGGCAAACACCTTTTCGTGTTCGTCTGTCAACGGTCGCTGCCCAATTTGTCGCCATTTTTCAGGATATCCTCTGATGGATTTTTGGGGCCCTTCGATCTCTTCCCCTTTATCCCATAGTTTAGAATCGATTACATTACCCGAATTCCCTAAAAAAAAAAACAAAAACTCATAATCACACTTCACTCCAGTCTCGAGAGACGATACAAACCTGGAAAAGCATAAGAATCAACGTAAAAGGTAAGCGAAGACTCGAATAAAAGCAGAAAATAAAAATAGTGTCGAGCGAGCCATTCCCGGCCCATTTTCTGAGCCGAAATGACGCATTTTGCTAAGGTCGATTATGGTGTTCACGTTCAAGGCCTTAACAGATTTCATGTGGGCTCACAATGAAATGAACATCGATGCGCGAACTAATTATTCATTAATTAGGAGAGTTGCACATGACAGGAAACGGCAGCAGCAGTCCGGCGTCAAAAACTGCACTCATTACAGTTTAACCGAAAACGAATCACGAGAGATTGAGTTCTCTGATTTCGTGGAAACATTGCATTTGGGGTGAAATCCCCACTGAGGTCTTCAAATTAGAATGCTCTTCCTGTTCATGTGAAAAATTGCTGAAAAGGAAGTTATTAAATATCGTCAAAAAACAGCACTTCTTTGAAGAACTTTCCAGAAATTAAGTTGTTCGTGTCTATGGTCACCTTTGAAAGCTTTTTCTGATTCAATGTATTCGATTGTAAGATAACTTTTTAAATTAACATTTCATGGGCAAAGAGCTCGCGAAAACGGTTAAAAATTAAGGTGAAGCACCCTCGGTGTGCGATCCATTGCCCGGGGGACTCCATCTAAGAACTAACGCCTCCTGAGGGTTCCCGCTTTCAAAATATTTTCTTCGACATAAATATTAATGCCTCACGTGTCACAATCACGAAAAGAGGGGTGAACGCCGAAATTCGATGCGTTTTGCCAGCATTACGAAATGGAGTTAAGAGGGAAAACTTTCTTTTGCGGTTACCTCCTCGCGACTGCGACGAACTTTGCCCCGGAAAATCAATTTCTTGTTTAATTACATTAAAACTTACAGCGTTCGTCATAGAAAGGCCAAAAATGGCCACTGTTAAACCCTTCAGCTGTCCGCACTCGATGAAGAGCACTTACTCAAACATCGATTATGTTATAATTCAGGTTTAATACCGCTCATTTTCATTCAATCACATTATTAAGAAATATAATCATAATAAACATGTTTACATTACATCCAGGCGGAAAGGCGCGAACACATTCAGTGCTGCCAACCTAAGAAAGTTTCTCCTTTCAACGGATTATAAAGTAACCGCTCTATGATTTGTAAAATGGAACCGTAATTTAAATTTAATCCTTCCTCACCTCGACTTTGTTGGATAGCAAATATGGGGTGTATTTATATTTATATCAAAGATCAAGGCAGACTACCCTTAAATGGTCGAGAGTGATTATTTTCCAACCATAAAAACATCACAGCCCTCTATGAAATTCCACCAACCGCTGAGCGGATTCCGATGGAAACTCTTTTCTTCCAAAACAAAATTTCCCAGAGTTAAGTTCGAATCGACGTATTCCCCCGAAAACCTGTTTAATTTCCTCGAGCTCGGGATTATTTATTTTTGGAAGAGCCCGGATCGTGGAAGGCCGCGCCCCCGGGGCGGAATCTCTCGGGGCGAAGACATTACGCAGTGACTGACCTCTCAAAATAACTTTTGCCTTCTGGATTTAAAGGACATTTAATAAATGATTTTGTTCATTCATGCGGGAGTTGAATTTTTCTATATGAAAACAGTTTTATGGCTTCAGATGGGAAATCTTTTCCGCAGAGCAAAAGGAAATGTCATCTTTTAAAAGAAAGCCCGTGACCTTGGCTTTATTTTATTTCCTCTGTTAATTTGTTTAATAATAAATTATAGGCTTCTTAATTTCGTGTCATTACAGGGCTTTGGCGTTCAATTAATCGATCCCGAATGAAAATCACAAATTAACTCCGCTTCACAAAAACGATTCGGGTTAAAAACGAATAATATCGGCGAATGAATTTTTAATTAAAAGCCGTTCACCTTCAGTTCTGAAATTCCCATTTCATCAATTTCGTGGAAAATTCTCCTGACGGTCGAGGACAGATAGGAGATAGTTCGGAAATGGGAGCACTGCAAAGCCCCTTTGGGGCCCCCCGAGGCCCCGAGGGAACGACATGGCCGTGACTCGTTTCACCCTCGCTCGGGGTGGCAAAGAGTGGAACCTCGTCGGAGGGAGGGCCCAAATGGAGGGGAGGTGAGAAAACAAGTTTTTGTTTTGTTTTGACGTCACTCCAAATGAGTCAAGAGCTGAGGAAATTCGAAATGATTTGTAACAATTTTTCCATTAGAAAACATTCCTCAATATAAAAGAGGTCGGCCGATGTTTGGGGGTTTTTGTAATTCGCGAAACCTTGAACAACACAAAGCAAATGATTTTTATTTTGTTGTCAACTTCCCACTGAAACGCGGATAAACGTTTTCCTCGCGATTATGTTTTATTAATTAAAGATAGTTTTGCGTTTTTACGAAAAATGAACGGCGGAATATGGGTTTTTGTGGTCGCGTTGGGGCTTTCGGCTGCAGAGGAGACCGACTTTTGGAGAGAATGGCTGCCTCAGTCGGAATTCAATCTCTTTCCCACTTTGCCCATCGCCGCCCCCTTTTCCGAGGACGAAAACTGCAGACAAGACAGCAGGAGACTCATTCTCAGCCTCAAAAACAAGACACTATGGGCGATGCAAAGTGCGTGATGTTTCGTTGTTTGTGAAGTGCTTACAATGGAGATTATACTCTGGAAATTTGTTTTTAGTGTGGGACTCTTCGGCGACCACAACTTTCGGAGCTTTGCACGGAAACAAATACCACTTCGGAAACTACGACGAATGTCTGGCGGTGACGAAACCCCTTCGGGCGCACCACTGTGAGGCCAAAATAAGGGCTTTTGTCCACACGAAAGAGGCATTCCAAGGCGATTTCCACGAACTCAATCCCAACCCTAATGCCACGGTCTGGAGAAAATTCCAGGTAATTGTTTTGTTCCAAATTAAATTTCTTTCTTTGGGCTCCCGATGGTGTACAATATTCAAGTTTCTTGAGTTTTGTTAATCCATTCACTGCCAGACATATTTAGAGTGTGTTACCCTGGGTGCCGAGGTTTTATCTTCAAGTATACACTTTTATACTGAAATTTCTGTATAAAATTCCTTTGCTGAAATTTCTATATCAAATTTATGTACTGTAATTTTTGTATCAAATTCCTGTTCTGAAATGTCTGTATATAATTCCTTTGCTGAAATGTCTGAATAACATTCCTGTGCTGAAATGTCTGTATAAAATTCCAGTGCTTAAATTTCTGTATCAAATTTCTGTACTAAAATTCCTGTATCAAATTCCTTTTCTGAAATTACTGTATAAAATTTCTATGATGAAATTCCTGTATATAATTTCTGTGCTGAAATTTCTGTATAAAATTCCTTTTCTGAAATTTCAGTATCAAATTCCTGTCCTGAAGTTTCTGTAAAAAATTCCTGTATCAAAAATCTGACTACGAGATATCTCGTAGCTATCAGTCAATGAATTAACCTCCATTATTAATCGGTATTCGTAACTTTATTTTCTCCGATTTAATTGTCACTCGTGTCTGAATTTTACATATTCACCATAGATTTGATATTCCGGTATAAAAAAATTTTTCCAGTGAATAGACGATATAAAATTGTGATTTTGGGTTTTCAGAACAGTCGAAGAGATCGCACACAGTACGCGCGTGACGAGTCCCAATGGGGGTTGTGCGTACCTTCGTCATGCAACGCAACGGAAATGGAGAAGGCCATCAACGATTACTTGAGAGTGCTGAACGAACGCTCCCTGGCGACGAACGGCACAACCTACGAGGTGGAAATACCCGAGGATTACTGCTTTGACGGAACAGAAGACGAATTCTCATACGGGGAAATGGGCTTTTGGTGAGTCTAAAAAAATGCCCGTTAACGTCCAACAGCTTCCGGAGATTATATAATTGAAGTGTAATTTTCCACTCAGATTTTCCGTTTTAATTTCAAAAAAAAAAAATTAGACTGAGGCTATAAGCAACTGATTAAAAGGTAATTAGGGGAACAGTTGATGAATCGGTGACAGCCATTTACTCTCGATCATATTTCTCTTTATTAACAACGCCAACGGGACATTTGAATTCTGTCTCTCTGAACACAGGGATTTCATTTCCAATCCGAATGTTATTTCAGGGTATTTACCTGGTTATTGCTGATAGTCATCGGCGTGGCCACCAGCATCGACCTCGCCAAAAAGAAAGAACTCGTCATGGAAGGTAAATAATTAAATAATATCCTCTGTGGGTCGAAAGGGTTTAGAATTTTCAGTGTCCAGTGAGAGTGTGTGTGCCTTTCAGGCGCTACACTCATCGCCCCCTCTTTATCTGTCTCATTTTCAGAGTCAAAATTGAAAGGATATCTCATGAAATTCTCCCTTAAAAGGAATGTGTTAACGCTAATGGAAAGGGACGAAGGAGGAAGGGAAAAAGAAACGCACATTCTCTACGGGATCAGATTTTACAATGTTTGTTATATTGTGACCGATCACAGAATGGGAATTCTTTTGTCCACCGTCATTTTCAATTCCCAAAGGTTCGAGGAAGACTTTCGTTCCTGGCTGAACATTATCCTGCCCCACGGGGACTTGTTGGTCGATACTTATTTCTTCATCGGAGGCTACCTGGCCACTTTAAACCTTTTTGAGATATATAAAACCAAATTTTACAGTCCGGTCAGGGTTATTCTCCATAGGTTTTGCAGGTACGTTTGATGGGATAGGTTCTCATGCACAAATTTGATGCACTTTTTGTTGTGCTTTTGTGTATCTTTGGTCCACCCACCAAACAAACTCCTGCATACTTTTCGCTCGCTTCTTTGCACTTAAAGCTTTTGTAGCGCTTTCGGTAATTCCGTAAAATGCTTCGATTCCGAAGTCTAAACTCTAGAGACAGCGATGGGGTTAAAATAACGCGACAGTAACCATTTCGGAATTTCAATATTTTGCAGAATGGACATCAGTCAAACTTTTAATGACATTCTCATTAAAGCGGAATTTAAAGAGAATAATGCAGAGCGACGACACCCCCGAGACGAACCACCTGAAATTTCTGCATGGCGTTAGATGTGCCTCCATTATGCTGATAGTGCTCGACCACCACGTGGCCATTTTCCTCACCTCTGCGATGTACAACAGACAGACAGTGGAAGAGGCCCTCCGCTCACACCAAAACCTCTTCCTCCCCCACGGGGACCTTCTCGTGGACACTTTCTTCTACATTAGCGGTTTCTTGGTCACTTACATGTTGCTTACCACTCTTCAGAAAAGAAATTTTAATTTGCTTTTTGCTGTGCTTCACCGATTCTTAAGGTAAGGGTATTTGTGTGTCTGCTGTGCAATATAGTCTTCCATCCAGCAAATCGAATGAAAGTTTGCTCTGAATCCAAAGTTTCCAATCTTTTTACATTTCCACCCTTTTTTATCAAAAGGGTTGATTATTCTCAAATTAATGTTTGCACAAACTCATCCGAAATTATATTTTTTATTTACTATAATCAGTAGTAATGGTTCAAGGTCACTCTGCCTATTGCTAAAGTCAATGCAAGTTGTTGTAAAACTCACGTAGTCTTCTGCTCTCTAATTTTAACGGTTTGCAATTTTATTTCCGATTTTCACTAATATGCTTTCTTTAAACTTATTTTCTTCTTTGCACACTTTTTTCTAGCTATCACAGGCTCTCCTTCTTATTGTCTTTTAGGTTTTAAGCTCCTCTTTCACTATTTTTTTTAAGATAAACCACAGCACTTATCACTCGGATGTTTTGCTAATCTAAACCTACTACGTGAGTCCCAGGAGCAGTAGTAATTTTCTACTTTTTTCGTTTTTTATATCTGAAAATGACATTTGGGGATGTTAATTTAAAAGGAAGAAAGATAGCGTAATTTCTGCATTGTTAACCCATGAAATATCGGAGAAAAAGTGATATTTTTGCACGGTCCTTTCCTTAAAATTAACTCGAAAATGTTCTTCATTAGTCATTAATAAGAAGAGAAAATTATGAACTGCATTTAAGTCAAATAATTCAATAAGGGTCAAAGAAAGAAATTAATTTCCGGCATAAATTGTATCAGGTTAGCGCCATTGTATTTCTACATTATATGGTTCCAAGCATCGGTGCTTCTTCGTTTTGGATCAGGTCCGGCGTGGAAATTCGGACTGAACGACGAAGTGGAATTCTGCCGCAAAAACTGGTGGGCGAACCTCCTCTTCATACAGAATTACGTGAACCCGAAGGAAATGGCAAGTGCCTCAAGGTTGTCAGCACTGCAGAGAGCCACCAACTCAACGTCTGCTTACTTTGCAGTGTATGCTCCACGCGTGGTACCTCCCATGCGACATGCACTTCTTCATCCTGGCAGTGTTCCTCATTATTCTCATAAGGAAGAACAAGGCGGTGGGATCATGGGTTCTTCATATTCTCACTGTGATAGCAGTTCTCATCCCCGGGGTGGTCACTTACATCCACGAACTGCAGCCCATCCTCACTTTCAACCCCAAGTAAGCGACCAAAATATCTGTCCAAGTCGGCAGTTGAAGTCAGGAAAAGTGTTTTTATTGTAGATTCGTTGATAAACCGCGATTGGATCCCTCGTTTGAGTATTTGTACGTGAAAAGTCACACGAGAGCAGCTATTTACCTTTTGGGAATGCTGACGGCGTACCACCTTTTCGAGAAGAGGAACTCAGAGTGGAAGATCTCCAAGGTGAAAGGATAGACTTGGCCGGCTTTTGGGATCAAATGGCTTCAATGATTGTTCTTTTGCAGAGAGTCTCCGTTCTGACGTGTTTCCTGGGTCTCGGACTGCTTTTTGCCCCAATGGTGTATGGCTCGTTGTATTACAACCCGAGAAAGAAATACAACCTGGCGGAATCTGTTGTATTTGCCATCTTGAGGAGGTTTTCCTGGGGACTTGGCTGGGTGCTCTTCATGGTCGTCAACAGATTCGGAGTCATTCGTGAGTTTGTGGTCACCCCAAAGGCCGTTGTGCTCCCTCTCTAACCTTTGCTTCTTATTTCAGCAATATTTGGCAAAGTGTTCACCTGGAAAATCTCAGTGCCATTAAGTAAAACCACGTACGCAGTCTACCTCATTCATTTCCTCATTCAAATGGCCGACGAGGCGAAGGCTAAAATTCCTTACCAGTTTATATCTTTTGAAATGGTGAGTGCGCCTTTTATTTCTTCCTTCCTCGACCTTAAATTTAAAAAGTATTCTTCTGGTAAAATCATCACTTCTTTTCATCATTCTAATCAACTGCATCAATCGGGAAAGTCCATCTACTAATATCAAATATCTTAAAACTTTCTAATTAACTCAGCGGCGGATAGTAATAAATTTGTTTCAGTTAATTTATTGTATTCGCTGTATTCTCTGTTTATATTCTGTATTATTCTCATTCTCTTTTTACTTTTATTCTTTCTTCTTTATCCTTCTATCCTTTATTCTTTACTTTTATTTTTTTGAATACTTATGTTCTCTGTTTGTATTCTGTTTATATTCTGTATTATTCTCATTCTATACTTACTTTTATTCTTTCTTCTTCTCATTCTTTATTCTTTACTTTTATTCTTTCTTCTTTATCTTTCTATTCTTAATCTTTTACTCTTATTTTTTTTTAATTCTTATATTCTCAGTTTATATTTTGTATTCTTCTCATTTTCTATTTACTTTTATTCTTTCTTCTAATTTACACTGAGTGAGAAAGGTTATTGCAAAGCCATTAGTTCCTTTATTTAAGGGTACTGTGAGAGAGAGAGAGAGAGAGAGAGACAGAGAGACAGAGGGACAGAAAGAGAGAGAGGGACAAAAAAGAGAGAGAGGGACAGAAAGAGAGAGGGGGGACAGAAAGAGAGACAGAGACAAAAGAAAGAGAGAGGGACAGAAAGAGAGAAAGAGAGAGAGAGAGAGGGGGGGACAGAAAGAGCAGGCTGCGATACGAAATTGCCTTTTTCGTGAAATTGTGTTAATTAGTTTTTCATTGCAGTTTGTCAAAGGAACAAACGATTTGTTCTTCTCAACCGGTTACGCCTTAGTGCTGTACTTAATCATCGAGCTTCCCTTCAGACTGATCTTCAAGGAACTTCTATTCCCAGCGGCCAAGAAAAAGCATCCTCCTCTCTCGGACTCAAATCAAATTTCAGCCAAAGGGGATCCTCCACAACTCTTTTCGATTAAGTTTTAGAGAGTTTAATTTAAATCCGAGTTAAATTAAACCGACTGAGAGACTTCTCCAAGTCACAGAGGAGGAAACCCTGGACCGGTTGTCCGGCGTATTTGGAGGAAAATCTGCCTTCATCGATTTTGGTGCTGTGCAGATTAACGACAGAGATCAGAAATGAACAGAGCAGGCCAAGAATGGGGATGATTTTCCTGGAGTAATCGATTTTTAGTCCAAAGACCAAATCAGCAGTGGCGAAAACTGCTGTCGTCATAGCCAAGAGCTACAAATCCTAAGTTTGTTGTAATTTTTCAATAAAACTTTGGAAATAATATCTTGTGAAAGTAATGCCACCATCCTCTAAATTTCCAGGCTATAAATAAATTCCAGGAGAAACAGAATTTTACTTTCTCCAAGTGAGTTATCTGTCAGTTCCCTTAATACAAATGATGTAACATATTGAGAGGTTAACGTTGTGTCCTTGGCGAGTTACGTAGTAACAGAGAGAGAGGTACGTAATGCTTTTCGTTTGGATTTGGACGCGTGAGATTTTCAAAATTGATTGTGCTGACGATAAACGGTTATTCTCTCAATTTCACCAAATAAGAATGCTTCACGAAAATTAAGTTATTGGATCGACTGCCCAGTTTAAGTAAATTAATACATAATTTTCCGGGTTTTGACGAACAGATAACACTTTCAAAACACTCACCTCCAATGGAATACTTTCAAAAGAAAATATTAAAAGTGATCGCAAAGAAAGGAAAAGCTTGGAAAATTCCTCCAAACTCCAGAAAATGATGTGAGTCTTTTTCTTATAAAAAACCCACGTGGCGGACTGTCAAAAGCTGACTCAACAGTACCGTCTTATGGGCCAATACCAGAAGTATGGCTAAAATGGGACTTGTGTGGTGCAAAGCGGAATGATCACGAATAGACTAATTGGTTACCAAATATTTCCACAGTTCCTAGATCTTTGGATAAAGTTGTTTTCACGACGCTTAGGAATTCCCTGGCTTTGCCTCGACAACATTTCTGCTGAATGCTTAGGTCGTGTTATTCTTGAGTAAGTCTAAGTGGGTAAACGTTTTTTTGTATCGATAACACCCGATTTGCTCGTCTGCGGAATTAATTAAGCATTAGGCGTCTCTGTAATGGCTCATTTTGTCTTTTGTCCGGACGTTCCCCTCCGCGAAAGGAAACACTCGCGAAGGTCCGCTCTGGCGGATGAACTTGAAAGACACCTTGCAAGTCATGTTTACAACCATTTTCATTTTTCATTCCCGAAGGATTGATATGTATGGCTCCCCGAATGGATGTCCTCACCGGACACTCTTCGCCTTCTGCGTGCAAATACTCCAAAATAAATGACCGCTCAAGGTCACAAAGACAAACAAATATTTGACTTTGTCTTTCCAAAAACATGGAAGAGTTGTGCCAGCGCCGGTCAACCTGAATCCAAACCTGACAATGGCTTCTCACACATTCTGCTGTGAGAGACAGTGGCAGAAGAATTAAATCCTTTCCGTTCTGTTGTTCGCCTTAAAAGACTTCCTAATCTTTGCGAATAGGGAATAGTGACACAGCACAAACATTTTTCAAAGGCTTCAGCTTCGATGTGGAGATAAGCTTTAAATTGTGCACTGAAGGTTTACAGCGATTGTTTTGCTCAAAGATGGCGGATGCGGGCAGCACATCCTATCAAAATGGGGAAGTAAAACCGCTATTATTGAGCTCAGCAGAGGACAAAGATTAAATATTCCAAAAAGAATGAATCAATTCTAACAGTCTCATTAAAGTACGAAATAAAAATCAATTATATGAAATACAGCCGTTAAAACTAAAATGAAGGACATAAAAGGTGTAAAATTCTTACGTGTCTAATCCTCAGCCATGAATCGTTTTCTTCATTGAACACTTGCATTGTTTTAAAAGATCACAACCATTCTGTTTATTTAAAAAAAAGAAAAGAAAAAAAAACATAAATGAGTAAAACCTATATAAACAAAATAGTAACACTGGCGCTCCTAAAAGAGGAAACCGACTCTCGAAAGCAAAGATGATTGAATTTCCTTGTCACGAACTTTGGAATTTCATCCGCCCCACAATTGGCAACTTGCAAGTCGTCGCCTTGCCCTTTCTTCACATCCATTACGCTAATTGATGTGACTCAAAGGTTGCTGAAGTACAGAGGGCCGAACGGATAAGCACAACCAATTACATCCTGTCGGAAATTACGGCATCGAAATGTAGGCTCAACCTTCCGACTGCACTACAAACACTCATTTCTTCTTTAGCGTATTAATTTATAAATCAAACTGAAATTGGGGATGCTTACAACGCTGTATTGGTAATAAATTTATGGATAAAAATTAATTAAAAAGTATTAAAGGGAACACCCACTGATTGTCACTATTCTTCTGTACAGAACTGTTAAAACTCATTGAATGTACTGTATAGAAAAAAATAACATAAAACTATAGAATATGGGATATACAAAAATAAATAAATACATATACAGTAGCGCTGTATATGTAAAAGTATTTTTAATATTATTACTAATATATATTGTATATTTTAAAATAATATTTTACAAATTTTTTTTAAAGTCCCGTGAAGTGCTTTTCGCACTTATCTACAGATGTTTATAGATTACAAAAGGAAAAGGAAAAATACAAAAATATAAAAAGAAAAAAGAAAAAGGTACAACTTTGCCAATATAAAATTTAATAGTTTATTAGTTAATTATTTTAACTAATAAACTATTTAATTAATTTAATTGATAAAGTTAATTATTTTACTATAAGATTTTATTATGGTTGTGTATATTTTAGGGTTGTATTATTGTAATATTTAGACAGTATTATAGTTTTATTGTATTATATAGATATATCATATTATATTATATTATTGTATTTCACGTTGTAATGCTCAGATAAAAGCGCAGATAATTATGCATTTGTATTCTTATTTATTTCCATAGTTTATTAGTTGATTCTTTTACTGTAAGATTTTATTATGGTTGTATTATTTAATTGTCAATATTATTAATAATATATTTGTCCGAATTGAAATAACGAAATATACAAATTATAACATTCTTTTTAGTCTTCTGCTTTTTCTTTAATACTATTACTTAGTCTTCCGTCTTTTATTAGTAAGTATAATTATTGTATAATTCTAAAGATAAACTCTTTGTTTCTTCTGTTATTTAATTAATATTATATTTATAAATATTGTAAAGCCAATGAAATTTCACTTTGTAAGTAACTCTTACGGGTGGAAAACTAAAACTTTTCTATTGTCAAAATACTTTTGAGCGCTACTGTATATCGTAAAAATAAAATGTATAAAAATAAGAATATATAGAAACAAAAAAACATAAAAACTGTATAGAAACAGTTAAAACTCCTTAACCCATATCTCTTCTCTTTATTAATCCTTTTCTTTTGAACTGTTCGTTCTTCTTGGACGACCAAACATCCATCTTCGTTCTTCTTCTCCTTAAGAATTTTATGTTTCGACTTCCCCTCCAAATTCAATCTCTCTGTGCTTTGTCAAAAGCTCACTTTATTTAATAAAAATTAAAAAAGTTAGATCGGGAATTTTCCCTCCGCATTTCTTTTCACAGCCAAAATTTTTCCCGTATCTCTTATCGCTTTTCCTGTCAGCACTGTTGAAGTGGGAGAACCACAACAGTAACAATCCTCATTACTCTTTCTTACTTTTCATCTTTTTTGGTGCTCAAACCCACGCTGTAAATTAGTCCTCTCACTCTCTGTGAAAATCTATCTTTACTTTTTCAACAAGAAAAGCGACTTAATACCTCTGAACAAACACTATGGAATAGGATTCGAAGGATGCGATCTCGGGCTCCCATGTTTAGCTCATGACGAGCACCCATAATCTGCACAATGAGCGTTTCGGGAACTGCGAGCCTGAATGGTTCTGTATCAGTCGAAGATGATCGGTCGGGTTAGCGGGAGTCTTAACATAAAAAACTCCTAAAACATGATGGGATTTCTGTTGTTGAGCGCGTGTTTCTGTTGCTGTGTCCTCCGCGTGTCCGCACTGCAGTCGTGGGTGACCGACCCCCAATACTCGCTGTTCCCCACGCTGCCCAACGTCTCCCCGCAGTCCCAGGACGGGACATGCAGCACCCACAGCCACATGTTCCTCTCGGAACTCCGCAACAAAACCCTCTGGGCTGTGCAAAGTAGGGACAAAGCTCACTTCCCGTTCCGAAGACGTCCCTCTTATACTTTCGGCTTTTATTAATATTTCAGTGTGGGATGCGTCTGCAAAAGCTCCTGTGGGAGTGATTTCCGGTAGTATTTACCACTTCGGAAACTTCGATGAGTGTTTGAAGACAGAAGCTCCTTTTCAAGTACAGTTTTGTGTCGCATATGTGCTCGCCAACATTTCTTCGGCATTTTGGGGGTTTCCTTTGAATGAGAAAGTGCCCCCCGATGCGAGTGCCTGGAGATTCATTGCGGTAAGTTTGAATCACGACGCGGACGTTTGTCCCGATTTTTGTGCACTTTTCACGAGAACAACCTGTTCGAAATTTATCTTTCAATTGATTTAGGGCCACCAGGTCGCGTTTTTACTTTCAGATGACATAAATTACAAACTCCATCTTTTCATACTGAGATGATGACATTTAAAAGCTCGTTTTAGACGCAGTCAGACATTAATGCTTTAACATTTAACGGAAAAAATGTTTCCAAATATTAATTAAGCATTGAAAGCTTTTCATTTCTAAAAGCCGAAACCTTTTTTTTTCACTCAATCAGGATTTGAATATCATTTTTACGTGAAGGAAAATCGATTCGCTTGATTGTGTAAGACATCCGGGAACCAAACTCTTTTCAATGCCCGAAAAGTGACAGTCAATTGACAAGGGAACACACTGTCGCAGTTGACGCAGAGAGTACATAATAACTACCTTTTGTCATGTGACTATTTATTCTGAAATCCGATTATATGTGTGCGGTAAATTCGGCCATTACACTCCATTTTGCAAAATATTTCGTCACCGGTGGAGAGTATTTTTTTTTATTTACCAATATATTATTTAATTTGCTCTCAACTTAATCATGACTTCGCTTAAGCTGCCATAAGAGTTCTTGAAATTTTTTTTATGAAATTGTGTTACCGTTAATGAGCGAAATTGGAGAATGTCGACTTTCACCGGTGAATGTCAACAGATACGAAATGCGTTCGTTATATTGTTGTATTAATGGATAGATAATTATATGTATATTTTGGACTTTCGGCATTGAATACAAAAAAAGACACATATTTTCCTTCTCCTTTCTCTTCTTTTTTCTTTTCTGATGTTTTTATATCTTTTTTGTAATTGCTTTTGCTTTTCTTTATCTCTTTCTACAAAGTTTTCCTTTATTGTTCCTTCTCCAATATCGTTTCCTTCAAAATATTTTCGCCTTTCCGCTTTCCATTCCGCTTTCAGCTGCTCTTTGTCTATTTCCGCTTTACATTCCTTTTACATTGTGTACATTCGGACAATCACAGATATGGCGAATGTCAACATTCAGAAATAAGGGTATTTAGCAAATATTTCGTATATACACCAACCGAATATGTCAATACTCAAAGCCGACATTCTCCAGATTTCAGTGTAACAAATACAAAAACGAAAGCCAAAACTGGATGATATTCTCGTTTTGTAAGAGCACCGAAATGTCCACAGAAAAGCAGAAGCGACGTGTCAAAGGTTCCTCGTGACATGTTAGCCTGGGGACTGTGCACCCCCGCGTCTTGTTCCAACAGAGACCTGGAGACAACCCTTTCCTCCCATTTGGCGTCGATCAGCAGTAATCTTTCCGATGAAACCACCTTCCGAGTGATGGTTCCCGAAGACTTCTGCACGAAATCTACAGACCGAATCGAATTCTCCCCGGGGGAAATCGCCTTTTGGTTCGTATTTACATCACTTCGGTGTTCGCGAACGATCGCGTTAAACGATTCGGTATTTCCAGGGTGTTTTTTTTCGCGTTGATCCTTCTCACCTCTTCCAGCACTTTAATGGATTTGCTGCGGAATACTGAGGATACTAAAAGTGAGCATTGGTCTGAATTAAATAAATTTTTTTTTGGTAATTCTGTTAGTGTGATTCTTTATGGCAGACTCGAAAGGCTACAATATCTGGATGCTATTCTCCATAAAACAAAACTTCGGTCATGTGGTCCCACTGGAGAAGAAGACAACAACATTCCTCGACGCCTTCCACGGAATCAAATTCTTCTCCATAATGTTCATCCTCTATGGGCACCGAATCGGAATGGCCGTATCGCTCTCCACTATGAACTACGACATAATAGAAGAAAATCTCTTGAAAAACCATAAAATGTTCTTCGTCCACACGGATCTCGTCGTGGACACTTTCTTCTTCGTCAGCGGACTTCTCGCTTGTTACGTCCTCATGGACATCTTCAGCAAGCGATTCGTGAATCCCCTCTATGTGGTGTTGGTCCGCGTGTCAAGGTGAGCCTTATTTGGGAAAACTCGGAAGGATTGTCCACTACACTCGTCGATGTTTTCAGGTTGGCACCATTGTATTTCTTTCTCGTGTGGTTTCAAAGCACTGCCGCTTATCGCATGGGTTCCGGTCCTCTGTGGAAAGCGATCGCGAGGAACGAGACGGAGTACTGCGTCGACCACTGGTGGTCAAACATCTTTTTCTTCAGCAACTATTATAAAACGGACGAAATGGTGGGTGGGAAGCAATCAAAGTTGTCAAAGTTCCCAAAAGCAATATTACGAAAGACATTGCTGAGGGATTTGTTTTCCGTTTAATTATGTGACACAAAAGAGAAATATCGCCTCAATCAAACGTCATTGCTGACATTTTCTAATTGGCCGTCCTCGATTTGGCCCTTTTTTGCAGTGCCTCCCGCATTCGTGGTTTCTGCCTTGTGAAATACATTTCTTCACGCTCTTGGTCATTTTGATACCCATCTTCGTGAAATACCCCACTGTAGGAAAAGCTCTGTTGGGGATTCTCACTGCGATATCCGCCATTATTCCATCCATTGTTATCTACCTGGGCAAAATACAGCCGCTAATCCTGTTTTACTATGAGTAAGTTGGATAATGAGAAGGTCGGATGAACTGTAAATCAGCAAAAAAAGAGTGTCCCTGAAAGACAACTGAAAGCGCCAAATGCAGCATTTTTTGCAATTTCAGGTTTTTAACTCAACCGCGTAAATACGACGTATTCAATGTGTTATACGTAAAAAGCCACAACCGCGCGACGGTATATCTCATTGGAGTGGCCGTTGGGCTGTTCCTTTATCATAAAAAAGACAGCAAAATGCGGCTGTCAAAGGTAACTTCTTCAACCAATAAAATTAGACTTTCAAGGTTGTATAAATTTCTAAGAAGTTGAAACTTGGCCAATTGTTCAGAGTATAATTATAAATGAAATGTCAAAAGTCCTGAAGAATCCGATGTCGGGAAAAAATGCCGGGGTCAAAGGTCAAAATTAGTTCTTCACAATTTTCAGCAAAACGGTAAGTTTTTTAGTAAAAATAGCTCAGATAAAAATTGTAGAGAATAAAATTATCTACAAAAAATGCATCAACACTTTTTTCCTAGGAGCCACCGTTTCTGAGATATAACGATTCAAAAAGTGGAATGAGTTGTAAAAATTCGCAATTAAAGAAGTATTGATTTTTCAAGGCCCCATAACTTTTTTTTCAAAGCAATCGATTTCATCCAAACTATGTACGGTTAAAGAGGAACATTAGGGCTTTAAAATGAGCCATGTTTGACGTACTCAGCATCAAATCTTTGGAGACTATGGGAGTTCAAAGTTGTAGAGAAAACGCCATTTTGGCCATTTTTGTCATTATGTCTTTGAGGTCAAATATCAAAATAGTGACTCTTTGGATTTCTTTCTAATTTTGCTCGTTGAAAGGACACATCTTGAGCTTTCAAACGCATCCAGTTAGATTTTAGAGAAATGATTATGAGTGGGTAAAATTTGTCCGCCAAAGTTGCATTGTTTTAAATGGCCACAAATGTGTCATCCAATTTTTGGAATCGTTATATCTCAGAAACGGTTACTCTTAGGAAGAAAAGTACTGATACATTTTTTGTAGATAATTTTATTCTCTACAATTTTTGTCTGAGCTATTTTTACGATAAAACTTACCGTTTTGCTGAAAATGGCGAAAAACTAATTTTGACCTTTGACTCGGCCTCTTTTTCTCGACATCGGATTCTTAGGACTTTTGACATTTTATACATAATTATACTCTGAACAATTTGACCAAGTTTCAGCTTGTCTGGAATTTATGTAACTTCACCCCTCATTTTTGAGCAATTTGACCGGATTATCTCCACTCGTGGAATCCTTTGAAATTTCCAGAAACTTCTGTGCTTTGGGGTTCTGGCTTGGTTCGCCTTCTTGTTCGCCCCAATGGCCTACGGCAGCCTTTACTACAATGTGGAAAAGCCCTACAACGCTTTAGAATCAGCCGCGTTTGGCTCTCTTCGAAGGATATCCTGGGCAGTGGGACTGGCCTTCTTTATTCTTACTCATCGGTTCGGAACAATCCGTAAGAAATACTCTTATTTTTGTGCACTAAAGCCCACCTGCACACTGTAACTTCAGCTCCTGTTCCTTTCAGCACTAATCGACTTGGCTTTTTCGTCGAGGCTGGCCATTTTCTGCAGTAGAATCACATACGGGATTTACCTGATCCATTTTAATGTAATCACAACGGAAATACTGAAAACTCGATCGGCGAGAGTGTTTTCTCTGCACGACGTGGTGAGCTGAATTTTGTCAATGAGGAGGACTAATTAATGGCCTCGCGAATGACGAGTCAATCAAGTGAATAAAGTTTTCCGCCATTTGAATCTCTCCCGTAAATTTAATTTTTTTTTCATTACAGATTGTTGAGGGTTTTGGAGATATTGTCAAGTCCGTTTCGATCACTTTAATGTTAATTTTTATACTGGAAATTCCACTGAAAAGAATTTTGAGGGAAATTCTATTTGCAAAACAAGTGAAACGACTGCTGAAACCTCAACAGGTTCAGAATGTTTTCACTGTAAGGCTGTAACTTTAAATTTATATTCTTTTTACAAATAAATTTATTTTGGCTTTAAAAAGTACAAATTACTTCGCTTTATTTTAGAAAATAAATAATTGTTATAAATGCTTTTAATTAATTTTTTACCGATCGCTTTATTATATTTATAATTTTTATAATCTAAAAATAAAAAGAACATAAATGGGGAAAAAAATATTCATAAATATACATATTTTATAAAATGAAATATATGAAAACGAAAAAATGACAATGACAATAGAAAGTAAAACACTCAAATAAGAGATCAATGGCTGCGTTACAATAAAAACTGATTAAAATGACTACAACCAAAATAATAGCAACACTACAATACTTAAAAAGTAACAAAATAAGCTGGAGAACTCTTTAAATAACTTAATCGAGAGAATATTTAGTTTAGTAAAGAAAAACTGTATTTTCGTTATAAGTAAAACCTCGAAATCATTTACCTTATTCAGACTTTAATTTTTGAAAGCAAAACAGTATCTCTTATCCACCTTTCATAGTAAGGGACGAGAGTGTACACTCCAGGGGCATTCTTCTGTCCGCATCCGATTCCAAAACTGATTATCCCAACCTGAAACCACTGGCCTTCCTTCTGGCACACCAGTGGCCCTCCACCGTCGCCCTGAAATCCAAAAGTCACCCAAAATAAAAACCATTACAGAGGACCGACATCCCAAGCTGACACCTACGTCACAGGCATCCTGTTCCTGAGACCCTGCACATACAATGCTGTCTGGCAGTCTGTAATTAACGCCGAATTCTTTCTTCAGAGATTCCTCGCAGAATGTTTTATTCCAGAGGGGAATTATGATCTCTTTCAAAATATCCGAATACCTGGAATCTGAAACATTCGGTTTAAGTCGGAGTTACAAAAAGCTGAAGCATAAAATGAAGGCGTTGGATTTAAAATAAAAAATGGATTTCTGCACAACAGTTCAGTCAAATTAGCTCAGAAATGAGGGCTGAAGTTACATAAATTCCAGAGGTCAAATTGTTCAGAGTATAAATATGTATAAATTGTTAATAGTTTTCAAAAATCCGATGTCGGGAAATAAAATGGCGAGAGGTCAAAGGTCAATACAATTAGTTTTTCGCCATTTTCAGCAAAACGGTAAGTTTTATCGTAAAAATAGCTCAGACAAAAATTGTAGAGAATAAAATTATCTACAAAAAATGTGTTAATACTTTTCTTTCTAAGAGTAACCCTTTCTGAGACATAACGATTCAAAAAGTTGGATGAGTTGTAGAAATTGTCCATAAAACAGTATTGATTTTTCAAGGCCTCATAACTTTTGTTCAAAGCGACCACTTTCGTCCAAATTTTGTACGGCCAAAGAGCAACATTAGGGCTTTAAAATGAGCCATGTTTGATTTTCTTAGAATTAAAACTTCAAAGGCTATGGGAGTTCAAAGTTGTAGAGAAAACCCCACTTTAGCCAACCGGTTTCCTTATAGAAAAACCATTTTGAGTTGGTAAAATTGGTCAAAGTTTGAGCTTCTTGGAATTTATGTAACCTTGACTGTGTAATTCGACTGAATGATACAGAAGAAAGAAATGAATAGCAAACCTTCGTCGGTCTTCCCCCACCCCGTGATTACACATTTCGACTGAAGAGGAAATTCCTCTGAAATTTTCGGGAGACAAACGACGTCGATATGTGGCCTCTGTTTGGCGGGAAACTGTAGTTTGAGCAGAGCGATATCGTGCAAGAGCGTCTCATTGTCGAATTTCGGATGAAGAATGATTTTGGTGACGATTCTGTCTTCGTGACGTAAGTTTTCGGTCGTTTTCGTGACGTCGTATTCGCCCAGGCGAACTTTCAATTTGAAACTGGGGTTTTGATAACTGTCAACGAGGGAAGATTTTCTTCAAATCGAGTCCAATCATTTTTTTAAACGATTATAAAAAATTCCATTATGTCAGTCTGAATATTTGAAAAGTAAAAGTGAAATGCTTACTAATCATGGACGCAGTGAGCGGCAGTGAGCACCCAGAATTCGTCAATGAGTGTTCCCCCACAGACATAGTAAAAGCCGGGCTCTTCCACTATGGCTACCTGTAATTAAAAACAATACTGTGTCTTGACCCCGTTTCTTTTCGAGTGGTTCAAACAATCAATTGACAGCCTTATTGAAAAAATTAATTCTTGGAATTGTTCTCAGTTATGTAAAAAGCACATTGCAGTCTGATATTTCTGATTCTGCTGAGAAAGCGACTCATTAGTGTTATGTCAATGAATCCATCAGAGATCACTTCATGATTTATAATTAGTTTACAATTCAATACAGTTTCTTCAATGTTCATTGTGAAGAGGTCAAAATGGAGAAATCAAAGTTCAATTTTTTTCCAATATTGCGACACTTCCGTCGTTTGATTCGAAATTTAATTTGTTATTTTCCAAAGCAATGAGACAAACTCTCCGTTTCTTTGTCCCAAAACTGCCACAATTGACAATGCCACACTCGCCGGCATTTTATTCGGAAGACTTTGAAGCCGAAATGATGGATACTTTTCGTGCGATGTCAAAAACATCTCAAGGGAATTCCGACTCAAAGCAAAAGTGCACATGAAAGGATGATAGAAAGTGCCCTGCCATGAATCGGAATCATGTGGGCAATAGAATGTGTGTCAGGCGAAGAACCGACGTCTTTGCGTTGGCGGTGTGATATCAACCTTTAAACGGGTTTCAACTTTCCATTTCGATTGCTTTTTAATACTCAACGAATTATCTTTAAAAAGTACGCACCGAATTCCCGTAAAAAGGGTTAACACATACTTAAAACATCGCTCACCACTTAACTTAAGCTAATTCTTATTTCTAACAGAAAAACTCACATGCCAAGGCCACTCAGAGGGTTCTGCGAATCCTTCTCTTCCGCTGTCGTACCCTTTCAACCCGCACCTGGGTTTCCCCCTCAGTTGAGAGGAAAACCCCTCAGAGACTTCGGTCAGTGGTAGCAGACAACACACACTTGACTCTGAAAGCCCGCAATAACTGTAAGGATTTCCGCCTCTGAAATTAATATAAAATCAAAAAAACTTTAAAATTCCACCGAAAGTTCTTAAATGCATTACACAAATTCTATCTTCAGTATTATCAAAGTGTGATTTATTTATGACTTGAATTTCAAGTTAAGATATTACGAACTATTAAAATTTCCTACGACTAATGTTTTGATAAATTAATTAAGTTGTCGCATTTTTTTCAGAATATAAATAATTAATGAAGTTAATGTTGAAATGAATAATCTCACCTTGTAATGCACGACCAATACTCCATACAATCGCAGTTGTCGCCCCTATGCTCAGGTCTCAGTCGCGAAGACGGAATCTCCTGAGCGAAGACCACCGCCCCCAAAAAGAAGCAGAAGACAAAGAGTGGTCTCATGACTGTCACAAATTCATTGTCCCGCTGAGCCGCAAATGCACAACTGCTCAAACGACGAGCACCGCTCTTGGAATTGCCCAAATCCAATCTCTCCGCAGGAGCCGCCACTCTCTCACTCAACTCGAGTGCATAATTTCAGATGGCCACACTGAAACAAAAGAATTTTAAATTGCGAGTAAAACAAGGTCGAGTGAACTTCCATCCCTCCTCTTAATCGCTACTCGTTCATGTAAGGAAATTCCATCCCTTCCAAACTTGTTCTCAAGTCTGATTCGCAGACTAAAATTTCTCAAAGGAGCTCATTTACTTATCTCTCGTTATGCAATTGGCCCGAGCCTGTTTTTAATCGCAGGTTTCGTCTCAAATTGACAATTTATTTTAAGGAATGACATCAACCAGACGGAGAATGTGGACCTTGACCCCGAAAATCTGCAGTCTCTTCGTTTCAAATATTTATAAAACGTTTCCTAAATCGATGAACTGCTCAACAATGGCAACTCCTTTTCTTTCACCCTTATATTAAAAGTAAGTGAACCCTCTTGACCAATTACGATGTTTTCATGGCCGTGTTCTTGGTTTACTCTACAAAGAGATTTAAAATTACAATTAAGCATTTTATTCTTATGAGCATCTTCCAAAACTGAATTTGTAGAAGGTCTTACGGGTTTGGATTCCTTATCCAAAGGTAATATAAGGAGAAACTTGCCGAAGGTGGGACTGCATGAAGGCATTCATCCCCAGGTGGATGAGAAATGGTCACTACACAAGATATAAATAACGATTAAGCAGCCAAAAAATCAACATTTGTTGTTTAATTAAACTTTAAAGCAAAGGTACAGAAGTCCCTGACCTTTAAAATTTGCTCATTTTATTTCCTTGGGCGTGAAACCATATTTGGGAAAACTAACAGAAAAAGAAACAGATAAAACATAATTATTTGGAGCGCAATGCAAAAGCAGATTAATAATTTTATGATTTTTAGAAAATAAAAATTCAAATAATATTAAGAAGTTTCACTAAAGGAACATAATTTTTTAATGTTTAATTAAACAATAAGCAGTCCCAGATTTAATATCTGATCAGAAGTATATTATTTTTTTTAGTACTAATTTTAATTTTGATGGTGAAATCTAAGAGTTCTGAATCGGTAGACACGATATTAAATTACGGGTGAACAGTTTTAAAAATAATTTAAAAATAGTTTCAATTCAAACATTGCATCATACAGAAAATGAAATAATTTTTTAAAACCCCAAAAACTGTGGCAAACGCCGAGTGAAAACCCGCCTAATTTACCTTAAGGTTTTAACAGCGCTATCTGCTGATCAAACTCAGTACTTTATAGAAAGATCGAAGTCGTAAAACTCCAAAAAACAACCCGCAATGCTTAGCTTAAAGCTCGAGGAGTCAGAGAAATAATAGTAAGCATTTTCATCAATTCATCTCGACTATTCTGAGCTTAAGAATACGGCACAAAACCAACCAACCGATCAACGCACCCGAAATATACTCTTTCAACTCAATTAAATCACATTAATTATGAACTGCTTATGCTGGTTATAGTGAATGTATTTTTCTCTTCGCTATTCGTTTTTTAAAAAGTTAGTAAAGCTACGCCCTCAGTTACAAAATTTTCAGGATATGAGCTTTCGTTTAAATAAAATAATTTTTTATAACGGTACCAAAATTAAAGGAATTTAATTAACAAATTAGACAAAAAAATTAACAATATTTTGAAGAAACTCGTCGATACATAATAAAACTAAAAAACTTCTTGAAATGATTAACAATATAAGTTGAGGATTATATCTTTATAATATTAAATGAAATCAAATTTTGCAGGTGCGAAATATAAAAGAAATTTCTTCTTCGCTTTTCTTAAGGCAAAGCTGAGATAAAAGATCTGAGTTAAAAGGATAACCGTGATGTTCCCAATGAAACAATTCGGAAATCTTAATGCAGGAATTGATCTGTTTCATCAACTGGCAACTTCTCTCTTCAGGTTCGATTTCTGGTACGGGAATTTCCCCGTTTTTGCTGCAGTTACATGACAAAACATCATGCGTCAAGCAGTCTTTTTCCAAAGTGCACGAAGAAAAAATATCTTTAAGTTCTTCAGTAGACAGTTTAATGGATTTGGAGTTTTCGGGGTCGACTGTTCCCTCGCAAAGCCCTTGTTTACTGATTTGCCGCTGATAAATCTTTTCTTCAATTGTACCCGCTGTCAATAGTCTGAAAGTATACAACAAAATCTTAACAACAGCAAAAAATCAGCGAACACTTTATCCCGAATACAAACATAGCTCTGAACGTTATAAAATTCTAAAAATTCCCAATTTACATACCTGTATATGTAAACCGGGAATTTCTGGCCATCTCTCCATATCCTGGCGATCGCTTGGAGATCAACAGCAGGATTCCAATCGGAATCGAACAAAATCAATCTGGAAGCGCCCGTCAAATTCAATCCTACGCCCCCAGCTTTCGCACTCAGCAAGAAAACAAAAGCTTTGCTATAAGAATGATTGAAACGGTCCACAATGTCGCTTCTTTGATTTGCCGGAGTGCTTCCGTCTAATCTACAGCTGCTAAACCCCATTGAATCTGTAATTTGCTCTGTCAAAAAGCACACAATTTATTCTTAAGACTGTGTAAAGCAAATCCATTGGCATTTTCAATATCAAAAACACGTCTGTTATGCCTTTCTTAATCCCAATTATAAAGTTCATAGCTGAATAAACGCGAAAGAATTTACCAATATTTTATATTAATTTCCTTAAGCAACTCAAAAAACCTCCAATGCTTATGGGCGAAATACAGGAAAAAATATATTAGTATCCTTTGTTTAACGCAATCCATTAAAAGGAAATTTTTACCTAATAAATCTAAAGTTTGAGTCGAATTAGAAACCAACACAATCTTTTCTTTCGGCGAAGTTTCCTTTAATTCGTTAAGAATATTAATCGTGACTTTGACTTTACCACTAATCTCAGTCGAAGATAATGTCATATCCTGCAAAAATATTACTCTTTGAGTTCTAAAAATTAAATTCGATTACAAACTTGTTCGAATGGGTTTCTTACATTAGATAATATCTTCGAAATGCTTTCTGGTTGCTCATAATTCTGGTTCTTCAATAAACAGGGATGATTGCAAACTTTCCTAAGAACTGTTATCATCTCAAGAGGTGCAAATTTATCGGAAATTCCCAACAGATTTTCCTTCGCTCCAATAAATGAATCGATTAATGAATTGTAAATTTGTTTCTGTATATCAGCGATTCGGCAAAACACGACGACTTCGTGCCTGGGCGGTAAATAATTGTTGAGAATGTCCCGGGTTCGTCTGAGCAAAAACTTGCACGTCACTCTCTTCAATTCCTGAGAGCATTCTCTTCCCCTCATCAAAATTTCTTCATCAGCCCCGGGCTGACGGGAAGACATTATAGGTTCCATATAACACCTGCGAAATTCGGAAGGGGAACCAAGAATGTTTGGATTGACAAAATCAATTAATGAATAGAATTCCTGGAGGTCATTCTGGATGGGCGTTCCAGTTAGGAGAATTCTCTTCTCACAGTTTAAATTCTGGAGTAAATTAGTGGTTCTTGTGTTGGCATTTTTCAAGCGATGAGCCTCATCACAAATGAGAAGATCAAAATGATGTTTTTCCACATCTTCATAATATCTGTAAACATAAGTAAATTAAATAAATAAAAACTGAATCTCAAAAATTTTTAGTTTCAACTTTGTTTAATCACCAACCTGACCAACATTTCATATGAAATAATCATGACAGGTCCTTTCATTCTGGAAGGTTTGTTCTTTTGATTAACACAAAATGGTTCTAATCTTATTCTGCCCAACCATTTGATGAATTCATTATACCAATTCATTGTTAAACTACTTGGTGTTACAATTAATACTTTTCTCACAGTAGGAATGTTTCCATAGGGCCCTTGCTTCAAGAGTGTCCTGTCAATTAAAAGATTTAAGATTTTCACAGCAAATAACCGTCAGGAAATTACCCATTCATTCGTTTTCTTTCTATAGATTCTTTTGTGATGTTTTGGTCACCAGCGAAATTAAAAAAGGGAATTACTGCCTACCAAATCAAAGTAATACACTGAAGTGTCTTTCCCAGTCCCATCTCATCAGCAAGTATAGCACCAGTGCAGTTGCAGTCCTTAAAACCCATTACACATTCATATAAGAAAGTCACACCAGCTCTCTGATGTTCCCTTAATTTGTTGGACAAACATGCTTCAATATATACAGATGAAAGAGGCAATCCTTTCTTATTGAAGTGCCACTGATGTTGAGCATTAGGTTCAGGTAAAACTATTCCAGATGAATTGTTTATTGTTGGAGATAAAAATCTCTTACCTAAGCCTAAATGAGATTTAATTAACCCTCCAGAAGTTCCACCTGTTTTTTCATTTCCCCCATTATTTTTATGAATTTTGTTTTCCTCATCCTGTTTCTCCAACAATTCTACTTCTTTATTTCCAACAAATATTCTCACACCTTCTTCCAGCTTTCTAGCCTTAGGACAGGGAGCTGTGCCTGTAAATGGAGTAGGATTTTTTTAAAACAGTAAAATTACAAGTAAAAATGCTTGAAAGGAAAATTTTTTACCCAAAACTTTTCCATCTTCATTTTTTAGAGTCAGGTATTTTGAGTGGATTTCCAAAACGCCGTCGCCTTCCCATGTTTTGTGTTTCTTTTTACTCGGTTTCCCATAAACGACATTATATGTAGAAATGCAGGACACTGAATTTTCAAGTATTTCTTTATCGTTTTCATTAGTAAATGGTGGTGAATGTATTTCTTCCTTTTGATCCGTGTTTGTAAAACCGTTAATTTCATTTTTAAGGTTTGTTGGTGGATATTCGGTGACTTTTTCTGGTTCAATTTTATTATTAAATATATCATCTGAATTTAACAGCAAATCTAGGACACTTTCGGTACTTCTGGGAACTTTATAATTTTCTGAAAATTAATTTCATAACTTCTACATAAAGTAACTGACTTTCATTAAGATGAAAAACGTTAACCTTACCTGGGGATTCGTTATGTGCTTGACCAAATATCTTCTCTTTATTTATCGTAATTGAAGGAGATTTTATTTTTAATGATGGAGCTTGAGATTTTCTCATTATTATGTTAAAATGCTGAGCATTATAAATAATTAATACGAAAATTGGATGGACTTACGGGAAATTTAAAAGGCGGTAATACTACTCGGGCACTGCTTTGAAACTATTGGTTAATTCAAATTAATGACGTCATGTCAACTACGCTAATGAAACCAGCTTCCCATAGAATCTTTAACAAATAAAAGAAAAAAGTTTTTAAGTTGCAGTCTTTTATAATAAAAAACGCACTAAGAGGTAAAAAATAATAAAAATTAAGTGCACACATTCATTACTCTCTCGTTGGTATACATCAAAATAAATTAAGAGAAAACATTTTATTTAAATAAAAGATGGCTGAGTGCTTTAACGTTTTATATTTAACACACTTTGTAGTGGTTTGTATATTTAATACACTTCAGCCTTCTTTTGTTTAAATAAAATCCTTTTTTTCTTAATTTATTTGATGTGCATTACGAGAGAGTAATGATTGTGTGCACAATATCAATAAAAATCACATCTATAAGAAATCTAAAAGAAATCTATAAGAATAAAACGAAATGCACATAGATCTATTCTTTATGAAGTACAGAAATGGAAAAAAACCCCTCCCGAGCTCTACCGTCGCCATTGTTCATTTTTATTTGAAAAACTAACTTTTTCAAACTTTTTCAAACTTTTTTCTGTACTCCCAAATGTACCAAAAATCGAAATCTATCAGAATAAAACAAAATACACATAGAACTATTCTTTAGGATGTAGAGAAACGGAAAAAACCCCTCCTTAGCTCAGAGGACGCCGTTGTTAAAAGTTATTCGTAAAACTAACTTTTTCAAACTTTTTCAAACTTTTTTCTGTACTCCCAAATGTACCAAAAATCGAAATCTATCAGAATAAAACAAAATACACATAGATCAATTCTTTATAACGTAAATAAACGGAAAAAACCTCTCCTGAGCTCAGAGGACGCCGTTGTTAAAAGTTATTCGTAAAACTAACTTTTTCAAACTTTTTCAAACTTTTTTCTGTACTCCCAAATGTACCAAAAATCGAAATCTCTCAGAATAAAACAAAATACACATAGAACTATTCTTTAGGATGTAGAGAAACGGAAAAAACCCGTCGGAAACTCAGCTGACGCCGTTGATAAAAGTTATTCGTAAAACTAACTTTTTCAAACTTTTTCAAACTTTTTTCTGTACTCCCAAATGTACCAAAAATCGAAATGTGATTAATTAAAACAAAAACCAGACAGATCTATTCTTTAGGATGTAGAGAAACGGAAAAAACCCCTCCTTAGCTCAGAGGACGCCGTTGTTAAAAGTTATTCGTAAAACTAACTTTTTCAAACTTTTTCAAACTTTTTTCTGTACTCCCAAATGTACCAAAAATCGAAATCTATCAGAATAAAACAAAATACACATAGATCAATTCTTTATAACGTAAATAAACGGAAAAAACCCCTCCTGAGCTCAGAGGACGCCGTTGTTAAAAGTTATTCGTAAAACTAACTTTTTGAAACTTTTTCAAACTTTTTTCTGTACTCCCAAATGTACCAAAAATCGAAATCTCTCAGAATAAAACAAAACACACATAGATCTATTCTTTAGGATGTAGAGAAACGGAAAAAACCTCTCCTGAGCTAAGGTGACGCCGTTGTTAAAAGTTATTCGTAAAACTAACTTTTTCAAACTTTTTCAAACTTTTTCCTGTACTCCCAAATGTACCAAAAATCGAAATCTCTCAGAATAAAACAAAATACACATAGAACTATTCTTTAGGATGTAGAGAAACGGAAAAAACCTCTCCTGAGCTCAGGTGACGCCGTTGTTAAAAGTTATTCGTAAAAAAAACTTTTTCAAACTTTTTCAAACTTTTTCAAACTTTTTTCTGTACTCCCAAATGTACCAAAAATCGAAATCTATCAGAATAAAACAAAATACACATAGATCTATTCTTTAGGATGTAGAGAAACGGAAAAAACCTCTCCTGAGCTCAGGTGACGCCGTTGTTTCAATTTATTTTTCAAACTAACTTTTTCAAACTTTTTCAAACTTTTTTCTGTACTCCCAAATGTACCAAAAATCGAAATGTGATTAATTAAAACAAAAACCAGACAGATCTATTCTTTAGGATGTAGAGAAACGGAAAAAACCCCTCCTTAGCTCAGAGGACGCCGTTGTTAAAAGTTATTCGTAAAACTAACTTTTTCAAACTTTTTCAAACTTTTTTCTGTACTCCCAAATGTACCAAAAATCGAAATCTATCAGAATAAAACAAAATACACATAGATCAATTCTTTATAACGTAAATAAACGGAAAAAACCCCTCCTGAGCTCAGAGGACGCCGTTGTTAAAAGTTATTCGTAAAACTAACTTTTTGAAACTTTTTCAAACTTTTTTCTGTACTCCCAAATGTACCAAAAATCGAAATCTCTCAGAATAAAACAAAACACACATAGATCTATTCTTTAGGATGTAGAGAAACGGAAAAAACCTCTCCTGAGCTAAGGTGACGCCGTTGATAAAAGTTATTCGTAAAACTAACTTTTTCAAACTTTTTCAAACTTTTTTCTGTACTCCCAAATGTACCAAAAATCGAAATCTCTCAGAATAAAACAAAATACACATAGATCAATTCTTTAGGATGTAGAGAAACGGAAAAAACCTCTCCTGAGCTAAGGTGACGCCGTTGTTAAAAGTTATTCGTAAAACTAACTTTTTCAAACTTTTTCAAACTTTTTCAAACTTTTTCCTGTACTCCCAAATGTACCAAAAATCGAAATCTCTCAGAATAAAACAAAACACACATAGATCTATTCTTTAGGATGTAGAGAAACGGAAAAAACCTCTCCTGAGCTAAGGTGACGCCGTTGTTAAAAGTTATTCGTAAAACTAACTTTTTCAAACTTTTTCAAACTTTTTCCTGTACTCCCAAATGTACCAAAAATCGAAATCTCTCAGAATAAAACAAAATACACATAGAACTATTCTTTAGGATGTAGAGAAACGGAAAAAACCTCTCCTGAGCTCAGGTGACGCCGTTGTTTCAATTTATTTTTCAAACTAACTTTTTCAAACTTTTTCAAACTTTTTTCTGTACTCCCACATGTACCAAAAATCGAAATCTCTCAGAATAAAACAAAATACACATAGAACTATTCTTTAGGATGTAGAGAAACGGAAAAAACCACTCCTGAGCTCAGAGGACGCCGTTGTTAAAAGTTATTCGTAAAACTAACTTTTTCAAACTTTTTCAAACTTTTTTCTGTACTCCCAAATGTACCAAAAATCTAAATCTCTCAGAATAAAACAAAATACACATAGATCTATTCTTTAGGATGTAGAGAAACGGAAAAAACCTCTCCTGAGCTAAGGTGACGCCGTTGTTAAAAGTTATTCGTAAAACTAACTTTTTCAAACTTTTTCAAACTTTTTTCTGTACTCCCAAATGTACCAAAAATCGAAATCTTTCAGAATAAAACAAAATACACATAGAACTATTCTTTAGGATGTAGAGAAACGGAAAAAACCCGTCGGAGCCTCAGGTGACGCCGTTGATAAAAGTTATTCGTAAAACTAACTTTTTCAAACTTTTTCAAACTTTTTTCTGTACTCCCAAATGTACCAAAAATCTAAATCTATCAGAATAAAACAAAATACACATAGAACTATTCTTTAGGATGTAGAGAAACGGAAAAAACCTCTCCTGAGCTAAGGTGACGCCGTTGTTAAAAGGTATTCGTAAAACTAACTTTTTCAAACTTTTTCAAACTTTTTTCTGTACTCCCAAATGTACCAAAAATCTAAATCTATCAGAATAAAACAAAATACACATAGAACTATTCTTTAGGATGTAGAGAAACGGAAAAAACCTCTCCTGAGCTAAGGTGACGCCGTTGTTAAAAGTTATTCGTAAAACTAACTTTTTCAAACTTTTTCAAACTTTTTCAAACTTTTTCCTGTACTCCCAAATGTACCAAAAATCGAAATCTCTCAGAATAAAACAAAATACACATAGAACTATTCTTTAGGATGTAGAGAAACGGAAAAAACCCGTCGGAACCTCAGGTGACGCCGTTGATAAAAGTTATTCGTAAAACTAACTTTTTCAAACTTTTTCAAACTTTTTTCTGTACTCCCAAATGTACCAAAAATCGAAATCTCTCAGAATAAAACAAAATACACATAGATCAATTCTTTAGGATGTAGAGAAACGGAAAAAACCTCTCCTGAGCTAAGGTGACGCCGTTGTTAAAAGTTATTCGTAAAACTAACTTTTTCAAACTTTTTCAAACTTTTTCAAACTTTTTCCTGTACTCCCAAATGTACCAAAAATCGAAATCTCTCAGAATAAAACAAAACACACATAGATCTATTCTTTAGGATGTAGAGAAACGGAAAAAACCTCTCCTGAGCTAAGGTGACGCCGTTGTTAAAAGTTATTCGTAAAACTAACTTTTTCAAACTTTTTCAAACTTTTTCCTGTACTCCCAAATGTACCAAAAATCGAAATCTCTCAGAATAAAACAAAATACACATAGATCTATTCTTTAGGATGTAGAGAAACGGAAAAAACCTCTCCTGAGCTAAGGTGACGCCGTTGTTAAAAGTTATTCGTAAAACTAACTTTTTCAAACTTTTTCAAACTTTTTCCTGTACTCCCAAATGTACCAAAAATCGAAATCTCTCAGAATAAAACAAAATACACATAGAACTATTCTTTAGGATGTAGAGAAACGGAAAAAACCCGTCGGAACCTCAGGTGACGCCGTTGTTTCAATTTATTTTTCAAACTAACTTTTTCAAACTTTTTCAAACTTTATTCTGTACTCCCAAATGTACCAAAAATCGAAATCTCTCAGAATAAAACAAAATACACATAGAACTATTCTTTAGGATGTAGAGAAACGGAAAAAACCCGTCGGAACCTCAGGTGACGCCGTTGTTTCAATTTATTTTTCAAACTAACTTTTTCAAACTTTTTCAAACTTTTTTCTGTACTCCCACATGTACCAAAAATCGAAATCTCTCAGAATAAAACAAAATACACATAGAACTATTCTTTAGGATGTAGAGAAACGGAAAAAACCACTCCTGAGCTCAGAGGACGCCGTTGTTAAAAGTTATTCGTAAAACTAACTTTTTCAAACTTTTTCAAACTTTTTTCTGTACTCCCAAATGTACCAAAAATCTAAATCTCTCAGAATAAAACAAAATACACATAGATCTATTCTTTAGGATGTAGAGAAACGGAAAAAACCTCTCCTGAGCTCAGGTGACGCCGTTGTTAAAAGTTATTCGTAAAACAAACTTTTTCAAACTTTTTCAAACTTTTTTCTGTACTCCCAAATGTACCAAAAATCGAAATCTATCAGAATAAAACAAAATACACATAGATCTATTCTTTAGGATGTAGAGAAACGGAAAAAACCTCTCCTGAGCTCAGGTGACGCCGTTGTTAAAAGTTATTCGTAAAACAAACTTTTTCAAACTTTTTCAAACTTTATTCTGTACTCCCAAATGTACCAAAAATCGAAATCTTTCAGAATAAAACAAAATACACATAGAACTATTCTTTAGGATGTAGAGAAACGGAAAAAACCCGTCGGAACCTCAGCTGACGCCGTTGTTTCAATTTATTTTTCAAACTAACTTTTTCAAACTTTTTCAAACTTTATTCTGTACTCCCAAATGTACCAAAAATCGAAATCTCTCAGAATAAAACAAAATACACATAGATCTATTCTTTAGGATGTAGAGAAACGGAAAAAACCTCTCCTGAGCTCAGGTGACGCCGTTGTTAAAAGTTATTCGTAAAACTAACTTTTTCAAACTTTTTCAAACTTTTTCCTGTACTCCCAAATGTACCAAAAATCGAAATCTCTCAGAATAAAACAAAATACACATAGATCTATTCTTTAGGATGTAGAGAAACGGAAAAAACCTCTCCTGAGCTAAGGTGACGCCGTTGTTAAAAGTTATTCGTAAAACTAACTTTTTCAAACTTTTTCAAACTTTTTCCTGTACTCCCAAATGTACCAAAAATCGAAATCTCTCAGAATAAAACAAAATACACATAGAACTATTCTTTAGGATGTAGAGAAACGGAAAAAACCCGTCGGAACCTCAGGTGACGCCGTTGTTTCAATTTATTTTTCAAACTAACTTTTTCAAACTTTTTCAAACTTTATTCTGTACTCCCAAATGTACCAAAAATCGAAATCTCTCAGAATAAAACAAAATACACATAGAACTATTCTTTAGGATGTAGAGAAACGGAAAAAACCAGTCGGAACCTCAGCTGATGCCGTTGTTAAAAGTTATTCGTAAAACTAACTTTTTCAAACTTTTTCAAACTTTTTTCTGTACTCCCAAATGTACCAAAAATCGAAATCTCTCAGAATAAAACAAAATACACATAGAACTATTCTTTAGGATGTAGAGAAACGGAAAAAACCCGTCGGAACCTCAGGTGACGCCGTTGATAAAAGTTATTCGTAAAACTAACTTTTTCAAACTTTTTCAAACTTTTTTCTGTACTCCCAAATGTACCAAAAATCTAAATCTATCAGAATAAAACAAAATACACATAGAACTATTCTTTAGGATGTAGAGAAACGGAAAAAACCTCTCCTGAGCTCAGGTGACGCCGTTGATAAAAGTTATTCTTAAAACTAACTTTTTCAAACTTTTTCAAACTTTTTTCTGTACTCCCAAATGTACCAAAAATCGAAATCTTTCAGAATAAAACAAAATACACATAGAACTATTCTTTAGGATGTAGAGAAACGGAAAAAACCCGTCGGAACCTCAGCTGACGCCGTTGTTTCAATTTATTTTTCAAACTAACTTTTTCAAACTTTTTCAAACTTTATTCTGTACTCCCAAATGTACCAAAAATCGAAATCTCTCAGAATAAAACAAAATACACATAGAACTATTCTTTAGGATGTAGAGAAACGGAAAAAACCAGTCGGAACCTCAGCTGATGCCGTTGTTAAAAGTTATTCGTAAAACTAACTTTTTGAAACTTTTTCAAACTTTTTCCTGTACTCCCAAATGTACCAAAAATCGAAATCTCTCAGAATAAAACAAAATACACATAGAACTATTCTTTAGGATGTAGAGAAACGGAAAAAACCCGTCGGAACCTCAGGTGACGCCGTTGATAAAAGTTATTCGTAAAACTAACTTTTTCAAACTTTTTCAAACTTTTTTCTGTACTCCCAAATGTACCAAAAATCGAAATCTCTCAGAATAAAACAAAATACACATAGATCTATTCTTTAGGATGTAGAGAAACGGAAAAAACCTCTCCTGAGCTCAGGTGACGCCGTTGTTTCAATTTATTTTTCAAACTAACTTTTTCAAACTTTTTCAAACTTTTTTCTGTACTCCCAAATGTACCAAAAATCGAAATGTGATTAATTAAAACAAAAACCAGACAGATCTATTCTTTAGGATGTAGAGAAACGGAAAAAACCTCTCCTGAGCTCAGGTGACGCCGTTGTTACAAGTTATTAGTAAAACTAACTTTTTCAAACTTTTTCAAACTTTTTCCTGTACTCCCAAATGTACCAAAAATCGAAATCTCTCAGAATAAAACAAAATGCACATAGATCTCTTCTTTTTTTGTGATTTTTTTGTGTGACAATATACTTTTTATTTTTTTTTTACCTGTTAGTTTTAATGTAATTTTTATTTTTTATATATTAGATTATAACTTAAAATTCCTAAAAAATACCTTTGTAATTCGGTTTTCTTAATAAAATGCAAATATGATACAAACCCCATCTTATTTTTAAATTCAGATATCAACTCCGGGTCACAATAAAAGTAAGAAATGACAGCTGTCATTATGGACTCCTCCTTATTTAATTCTTCTTTTTATGTTTTCTGAGGCACAAACTTACACCACTTGTGCGTTACAAAATTTTGGAATTAAAAGATTGCAAATACTGCAGTAACGCTTATGGAGAGAAAAAATTTAACGTATTTAAATTCCGAAACTTCGAAAGCATTAACGTATTTGAACTGAACTCCATACAGTTGGTTCTTCTTTTTTAGAGTTAAAAGCAATGATCCCCCAATGAGTAAGAAGTTAATTTCTGTATGGAATTCTCTTTTATTATTGGCAAAACTCTTTATGAGAGATAAACAGCGGAACTCATTGAAAAATCTAACAATTTCTCATTCCTTAACCCTTTTTTCTCTTGAATAATGACCACTGAGTCAGCACTACAAGGGGGGGACAATGACCACTGTCATTTTTGGAATAAATTAATCATTAAATCAAATATGTGTCATTAACTCTTTGTATACTTCGTCGGCGCTGAAAATAGCGGGAATTTTTCCCCCGCATTCTTCTCAATTTCCCTGACCGAAAAGGCGGCCATTTTTCCCCTCATTTAGTCAGGTATATAAATCGCTGCGGCAGCCGTTTCCACTCATTGTGGTTCGAGATTTCATCGAGTGAAGGTGTCAAAGTATGAGAGTATAGGTGACAATTAATGATAGTGAGTGTGGTAAGTGATAGTAAATGATGATTGAACCACGAAAAGTTTTTTTAAATAAATTTTTGCCTTTCCATTATAATTAATTCTGCTTTTTAAGTATTTTTTACTGTTATTTAATTATCATTTCTGTCGTGATGCGACTTAAGCCTCATATAGATAACTATTTTAAAAGTTTTTATGTGATAATTTCGGGGTTCATTCATCACAAGTGTGAATGTGTGAAGTGTGTCAAAAGGTGGATATTTGGATATACTCTACACACTGGATATTTGGATATGCTCAACGCAGTATGTGGATATGCAGTACGTCTGTGATGTACGAAGTGAGTACTGGTTCTTATATTTATAAAGTGACATTATAACTTTGGTTATAAGATAATATATAACTTATATATTTAAATAGAATTATATAATAATAAAAATATATTAAACAGTATAACTTGTATAAAGCAACTGCAAACTTATATAAAACATAATTATAAAATTATAAGTTTATATTTAGACTGGTTTATATTTCTATAAATATATTATTTATCATTTTATAAATATAAAAAATACATTTATATTTAAAAAAATAAATATATTTTTATTATTTATAAAGCAAAAATTCAGCAGTTGCTAAAATTTATTCGGAATATAATTTTTGAGTAGCTCAGTATATCTCTAATCATTTTCATTAAACATTTAATATTTTTATTTATTTATTTAACCATAATAATATTTATTATTTAATGTTATTTTTTGATTTATCATTTTTGGCATTTATTATTCTATTGTTTATTTTTATAATTTAAATTCATTTAATAATATTTTGATTTAGTTTTTTAATTATTTTTATAAGTTTGAAATTATTGTTTGAATTTATTTTTTTACTTTTATTATTACCTTTTTTTTTGTTTCGGCCTTTCTTTAGGCTGCGATTATTTCAACTTATTTTTAATTTTTTTATTATTTGATATTTTGATTTATTTTATTATTTTATTGCTTATTTTTATAATTTAATTTCATTTAGTAGCATTTATATTTATTTTTTATTATTTTAAAAACTCGTTTTATTATTTTAATCTTTATTATCTTTTATTTACTTTTATTCTAGTTTTGATTGAGTTATTACTAATATTTTTTAATTTTTTATTTTGATCTAATTCATATTTTTATTAACTATAAATATTTTTAATTTTTACATTTTTATTATTTTATTTATATACAGTAGGGCCCCCCAACGAACGGTTTTCGTAGGCGAAAATGCGACTCCGTACAACGAACCTGTCCCGTATAACGAACCATTTTTGGGGGATTTCCTACAATTTTTTCGTGGGGCAATCGATTTCTTCGAAAGGACATGCCGCCAAATTCTTTTCCGCGCATTCCGCCGACTTCTGCAAACAGTCCTTTTCCAGGAAATTTTGAGGAAAAATCCTGAAGTGACTGTCTGAAGAAGTGTACATGAGACTTTACAAGGCCTTAAATAGTGTGTGTTCCTCCTTATTTCACCTCCTCATGGTCCACTAACATCATCTCTTGTTCTTGCTCCGTTCATCCCTCAGATAAGGGAAGAACATGGGAAACTGCACATTGATTTTTGGCAATTTTTTGCCGCCGCTCGGAACGGATTAATCGGTTAAACATAGAAGTATATGGGAAATTCTGTTTCGTACAACGAACCCAGTCCGGGAACGAATTACATTCGTTGTGCGGGGCCCCACTGTATTTATGTTTTTTATATTCGGTATTAACTATTTTTTATTCTTTCAATAACATCATTTTAAATATTACGAAAATACAATAATATTGTATTCATTACATTTTTAACAGTACAGTAATTTCGATATAGTCGATTGTATTTAAATATTTAAAAAATTGGAGCAATGTTGTATAGATTCAAGGAAAAGGGTTAATTTTTTTATTTTTTCTTTTCATATTCATCTTCGCGCCTGTGGAAGAGCCCCTTTGTGGGGCACCAAGACTGGACTCGAAGGAAATCAGCGAAGGAGGACTGCATGTGGACATTCTTTAACAAAAGGTGAGTTTATTCCTTTGTGGTCTTAAGAGGAAGACATTGTAATGGAGCCAACAACCGAATGAAATTTTTTTTGGGAGCCTCGGTAGGGACACCATACATAAAATGGGTTACTTACAATGATTATTTTCAGATTTTCACAAATTTTTTTGACGAAATTTTCAGGTACAATAAATTGTGAGTTATGTGCACGACTGAGAGAGAGCAGCGGAAAACGTCCAGGTATTTCAAACCGGCAGAAAAGGTGAGTTTTGTTACAATATTAATATTTATACGCGTCATCCAAAATAATACCAAGGGTGATTTTCACCTGAACATTAATAATATACAGTGGATTCCGATTAATTGGGACAAATCTCAAATAACGGAAACCTAACCAAGAAGCCAACAGTAAATTTCTATGTTTAATTGGGACTATTTATCTAATTTAAGATTTTAGTACAGTAGAGTAACCATAAAACTGAATTCCGGTTTAACCTCTAAATCCCGGGAAAGCCAGAAAGGCAAATCGACATTTACTTCTGTTTTTTCGTATTCAGTTATCTGTGACAACTATCTCAATTTTCTCCTCATACATATACCTCGCATGTGCACAGTGCGTCAAATTATTTTTTGGTCAATTGTATTTTTCCAAAACGTGAAATTCGCATAATTGGGACAAAAAGTCTCGGTCCAAATGTGTACCAATTAAACGGAATCGACTGTACCGCATAAGTTTTAAATGAGCTCCAATGGGGCACCGGTATTTTAAATATTCGATATAGTTTCGGTGAAGTCCCTCAGTGGGACACTACATTTGAAAACAGAAATTTTGTAATGATGCTGCTCTTCAGTGTGTCACCAGAATTATGCGAAGGAATACTGGACGTGGAGATGCTTTGCAAAGGGTGAGTGTATTTTTTTAGTTTTATGTTTTACTGTGAACATTAATTATTTAGGCTGATATTATAAATACTTTAAATTCTGTTGGTATATTTTCAGGCGCAACACAACGGGAACTACAGTAATGGTATCAGCGAAGAGAGGTTTCACCGGAGAATTTCCAAATAGTGGTGAGTGTATTTCTTTTAGTTTATCTATGTTATAATTATTATGTTTTTCGTTGCCATAGTTTTCAGGTACATCAGAACGTGAATTATGCCAGCGACTGCATTGAATTCCACCAAAAAGGGTAAGTTTTTTAGAATCGTCGCGCCCGTGCAAAGGAAACGAATAACTCTGTCAGCTAAGGCACAAGAACCGAGTTGCCAGAATATTCTTCAGTCGTCGAGAGAGTTCGCCTTTGCGGCAACAACATCACGACTCCTGGCCCCATTCCCACCCCACAACACCCTTTCCGAGTAATGCCCACCACACGAGAACTCATTCCATTATCACCACGGTACCTCCTGTCTCCCCCAAAGTTCGACGTCTCACACCGGAGAAATACGCCTCTGCGAGGGTGAATTCCCCATTTGGCAACATCTCCCACCACAAATTCGCCAAGAGCCATCTGGTGTGTATGATTACCGGAAGTAAATGCCCGCACGCTACCGCACCGCTATCCAGTACCCAACGTACTCGACTTCAAGGCTGCCCTCCATGGCTACGAAACTGGACATCGTTCGGGCGCACCAGCATTTCCACCCATTCCGGTGGCAGAAGAGAGAACACACCGAAGACAGCAGTTACAACACCATTCGGTCCCTACGAGTACTTACGTATGCCATTTGGCCTACGCAACGCTGCACAAACCTTCCCGCGTTTCATCGATAATCTTCAACGAGAATTCGACTACGCATACATCGAAGACATCCTGATCGCTTCCAAGAACATAGACGAACATCGCATTCATGTTCGCAACGTTTCGGCAAAACTACATCCTGCTGGAATTCGACTCAACACCTCCAAGTGGCAGTTCGCTCAAAGAACGACGAAGTTTTGGGATACAGACTGTCCCAGCAGCGTCAAGGCATCCAAGACTTCCAGAAACGGGAAACAGTCAAACAACTCAGCGTCTCTAGAAGTTCACTGCCAAGAAATCGGCGGTCTGCCACGCACCATGCACACTCAACGCGTCCTATTAAAAATCACTCGCACTGCGAAGAACAACGATAATCGTCCACTTCCAGAAGCTGCTCTCCAGTCATTCAAAGAAGTTCTCAGTAACGCGGGCCTTGGCTAACTAATTAACCAACCAACTAACAAACTAACAAACTAACAAACTAACTAATCTTGGCCCATCCAGGTCACGGAGTTCCCTTGATCCTATCCATAAGCGCATCCGATGAAGGAATTGGAGCCGTTCACTGACTTATTTTTCTCGGAAATTGAGCCCGCGGAACAGCGATACACCACGTATGACCGCGAATTCCACGCATCTATGCTCCTCTCAAATACTTCCAACAACTCGTCGAAGACCGGAGATTCGCTGGCTTTACGGCAACCCGCTCACATACGGCTTAGCCAAACTTTGGACAAAGCATCGCAGAGACCATCGCAGAGACAAGCACCCCACATGGATTATATCTCACAATTTACTACGGATATCCAGCATTAAAGGGCCACCTGACGCTCTCTCCAGAGCTTTCCTCGTACCTGCACTCTCCACAGTACCCTAAAAGGAACTCGCCGAGGCGCCGCAGAAGGATTCGGAACTTCAGACCATCTTATCCGATGCCAACACTTCCTGGTGGGAAGCGACATAATCAACCTCCCAGAAGACCTCCTTGACTTCCCCATTATCCCTCCCCAAAAAGCCTCCCCAACACTCCCGAGGCGGTCCGCCGACCTCGGGAGTGTTTGGGGAGGCTTTTTTTGGGCCACCGACCTTCGAAACTTTCTCCATCGATCTCCTGCATTCGCCCAGAAGACTCCATCGGTCTCCAGCATTCGCCCAGAAGACTCCATCGGTCTCCAGCATTCTCCCAGAAGACTCCATGGGTCTCCAGCATTCGCCCAGAAGACTCCAGCGGTCTCCAGCATTCGCCCAGAAGACTCCATGGGTCTCCAGCATTCGCCCAGAAGACTCCATCGGTCTCCAGCATTCGCCCAGTAGACTCCAGCGGTCTCCAGCATTCGCCCAGAAGACTCCAGCGGTCTCCAGCATTCGCCCAGAAGACTCCAGCGGTATCCAGCATTCTCCCAGAAGACCTCCTTGACTTCCCCATTATCCCAGAACCTCCCCAACACTCCCGAGGCGGTCCGCCGACCTCGGGGGTGTTTGGGGAGGCTTTTTTTGGGCCACCGACCTTCGAAACTTTCTCCATCGATCTCCAGCATTCTCCCAGAAGACTCCAGCGGTCTCCAGCATTCTCCCAGAAGACTCCAGCGGTCTCCAGCATTCGCCCAGAAGACTCCAGCGGTCTCCAGCATTCTCCCAGAAGACTCCAGCGGTCTCCAGCATTCTCCCAGAAGACTCCAGCGGTATCCAGCATTCTCCCAGAAGACCTCCTTGACTTCCCCATCATCCCTCCCCAAAAAGCCTCCCCAACACTCCCGAATCGGTCCGCCGACCTCGGGGGTCTTTGGGGAGGCTTTTTTTTGGGCCACCGACCTTCGAAACTTTCTCCATCGATCTCCTGCATTCGCCCAGAAGACTCCAGCGGTCTCCAGCATTCTCCCAGAAGACTCCAGCGGTATCCAGCATTCTCCCAGAAGACCTCCTTGACTTCCCCATCATCCCTCCCCAAAAAGCCTCCCCAACACTCCCGAATCGGTCCGCCGACCTCGGGGGTGTTTGGGGAGGCTCTTTTTTGGGCCACCGACCTTCGAAACTTTCTCCATCGGTCTCCTGCATTATCCAGTAGACTCCATCGGTCTCCAGCATTCGCCCAGAAGACTCCATGGGTCTCCAGCATTCGCCCAGAAGACTCCATCGGTCTCCAGCATTCGCCCAGAAGACTCCAGAGGTCTCCAGCATTCTCCCAGAAGACTCCAGCGGTCTCCAGCATTCTTCCAGAAGACTCCAGCGGTCTCCAGCATTCTCCCAGAAGACTCCAGCGGTCTCCAGCATTCTCCCAGAAGACATCCTTGACTTCCCCACCATCCCTCCCCAAAAAGCCTCCCCAACACTCCCGAATCGGTCCGCCGACCTCGGGGGTGTTTGGGGAGGCTTTTTTTTGGGCCACCGACCTTCGAAACTTTCTCCATCGGTCTCCTGCATTATCCAGTAGACTCCATCGGTCTCCTGCATTATCCAGTAGACTCCATCGGTCTCCAGCATTCGCCCAGAAGACTCCAGCGGTCTCCAAAATTCGCCCAGAAGACTCCAGAGGTCTCCAGCATTCTCCCAGAAGACTCCAGCGGTATCCAGCATTCTCCAAGGAGACCTCCTTGACTTCCACATCATCCCTCCCCAAAAAGCCTCCCCAAACACTCCCGAGGCGGTCCGCCGACCTCGGGAGTGTTTGGGGAGGCTTTTTTTTTGGGCCACCGACCTTCGAAACTTTCTCCATCGGTTTCCAGCATTCTCCGGTAGACTCCAGCGGTCTCCAGAATTCTCCAGTAGACTCCAGAGGTGTCCAGCAATCGATTCGTCTGGCCTAATATGCTCCTGGACTCGTTCGTTTGTCAACTGTCAATGCGCCGAAGTCACTCGACGATTCTCTAATATACAAATCGACTTGGTCGGACCCATATTTCTGCGCCACAGTCACTGATCAACTGCACACATGTCGTATGAGACTGCACAGCGGTCCATCCGACGAAGTTCTCACCCTGGACTTTCAGGGAAAGGCTACGGCAGTCTCCACTGATAGGAGGAAACCAGGTTTTGTCTACCCCGCCGAGGACTTTGCACCGTCGCACTCACAACCTGCAACAGCGCCTCTACGCCGCTCTCCACGCCTACAAGTTTGTTCAGAGGCTCACTCGCCCAACAATTTTCAAATTCATAAGCTATACTATTTAAATTTTTATAAAAAAATATAACTGAAAAATATAACTCTTGTTTTTTTTTAGGCACAAACATCGTCCGCCCGTAGGAGTTAAGTAAAAGATTGTAATAAAAATTTGAGCTAATAGTTTGCTAACATTGTTCATTTCCTTTTGACTTACCATTAAATTATTTTTAAATTAAAATTTTACTTTCCTCCATTTTCTTCCCATCCACCTTAATTATCACCTCACATTTTTTCACCAACACTACATTCCTTTAGCTTCTTTGGGTGTCTTCAGTATTACAAAAAAATAACAAAGTGATAAAAAAATTTCTAAGCAGCGGACAAAAACTGCAAATGATTAAATTTATGGCCAAAAATTGCTTCTTCCTAAGAAATGGCCACACCTTAAAACAATAATTACATCATGTCGATGATTTAAATTACAAATTATTATCCTCCCGCAGCATTCTCATGAAATGGTCAAGGTCCACCATTTGAAAAGCAATAAATGAATAAAAAGGCCAAATATTTCTTTTTAAACATTTTATTATGTACGTTACACCTAACGCTTGTAGAAGCACGGTAACTACAACGTAACTCAAATAATAATCATCCATTCGCTCAACACTCATAAACTTTATTTTTAAGTTTACTTTTTCTAATTAAACTTATTGAGATCCTACCTAAATTTTCGAACTGAAATAAACGGAGAAAAATAATTACCTCACTTGTTTCGAAAACTATTATGACTATTTTTATATTGGCAATATATTTACCTGGATATCTGCGTGCACCAAAGGCCAGCTCTTTTAACTCGGGACTGATGATTTGATTGGAGCTTTCTAACACGTTAATTAAATCCACCGCTAATGCAGCGTCCCGACGTGTAAACAAAGTGTGAGACGTTCCGGAATTGCCAAACCTTGCCGTTCTCCCGATTTTGTGGACGTATTCCTCCACATTTGAAGGAAAATCAAAATTGATCACATATTTGATGTCATCAATGTCTGAATAAAAACAAAAATTCGTCAACATTGGCTTCGTACGGTCGGGTTTCTTTCTAAAACTCTCGCCGTCATGTGAGGGTAAATTAAATACTCACCTATACCTCTTCCTGCCACATTTGTCGCTATTAAAATCTGAGTGTGTCCATTTCGAAAACCTGCAAAATAATATTTCTCTGTTTAAATTTGAATATTTTATCTTTGTAGTCATTCCCATCCTCACTGATAAATAATTCTATCTTAATTGTTTGAATTATCAATATAACTAAAGATTTCCTCTGTTTGGGGATTACACCCTTAATAAAAATCCGGAGTTCTTATTAAGAACGCCTTTCCCAGTTTACTCTCGCACTCATCAGTACGATATATGCAATAGAAACAAATACCGTGGACATCAGGTGCAATCAGGTCTAAAGGGCAACTAAGTGAAAAATACTTACCGTCCATAATCCTATTTCTCAGGTTTTGAGAGTGATCGCCATGTAAGGTCCTTGCACGAATCCTTAAAATAAAAACAAAACAATTTCTGTACAACCAGAAAATAAACGTGAATCACAGTATAAAATTAACGAGCAAAAGTTCAGTTCTTCTTAGAGAAAACAACACTGTTTATTCTGAATATATGGGTTGCATCATTACGAAAGATTATTAAGTATAAATACCGAAATATACTAACGAATTTTGGTCAAAAGAAAGATCAAAAAGCATTAAAATAATTTATGTATTAATTACAAAGACCAAATAAAGCTTACTAACCCTAACGAAAATAAATATCGATTAACTCTTTCCACGTTATATTTTGTCTGGGCAAAAATCAACGTTTTATGCTCAGGTTCTTCTCTTATTTTTTTCAATAAATCAGCTAATCTGGAAAAAATAAAATCTTTATTAGAATCAACCCGAAGTGAAAGAAAACCAAAATGACCATAAATGTACAGCATCAGAGGTTCCTTAGCGTCGACAGTGCATTAATCCGATAGAGCTAATTAAAGGCATCACTTGCTGTATATTTTAATGCCCAACATGACAGAAGCATAGTTTTTATTTAGCTTTTCTTAAAAGGAAATAAGGCATTAGCTTCTGCCAAGGCAAACATTAAATAATGTTTAGAATCAAAAAGAAATTATCAAAAACTAAAATATCCAACTCACAAATTTAATTTTTCATCTTCTTCGCACACGTGTATGACTTGAATGATATTTGGATTGGCTGTTAACTCTGTTGAACCAACAAGGATCTTGACATAATTATTTAAAAAGGAATTCGCCAAATTTCGTATATCTTTCGGCCAAGTGGCAGACCACATCAAAACCTGCCTGTCTGGCTGCAAATAAAAAATCCCTGTTTAGTTTTTATTTGTCAACCCATATTCATATACAATTTATTAACGATGTCTCAGCCGAATAAACTCAAACTCTGTGTCAAATTTGAGAAATAGGAGGCAGACTTTTCTCTCGCAACGTATCAAAATGTCATTCGTCCACTTAAGACAAACACTGAGTGCAAGTTGCTTCATCAGCTCCTTCGAAACAATAAAACTTCACTGGCATCTTACCCGAATTCTATTAATTATACTCGTTATTTGCGGTTTAAAACCCATGTTAAGCATTTGATCGGCTTCATCCAGTACAAGGTATGTACATCGTTTTAGGTTCGTCACCCCGTCTCCAAGGAAATCTAAAAGTCGGCCGGGAGTCGCAAAGTAAACTTCCCTTCGACTACTAATGGTGTCCATCTGAAATTGCACACCGTCTAAGTTCCATGAGAAAAATTTATAAATCCAAATTTATTGATTTGTGACCATTGATAATTACCTGTGCAAGTTTGCCTGAACCGCCAAACAGCGCTGCTGTCCGCATTCCACAAGCTTGTACAATCGGATTGGCAACAGACTGTATCTGCTGAACCAACTCTCTTGTTGGGGCGAGCACCAGAGCAACTGGTCCTTCATTCTGTTCTAATGGAGGCTGGTTTTGAATGTGCATTACTGCTGGCAAAATATACTAAAAGTTTAATAATAAATAAGTTTAAAAATATTAACTTAATTTTTAAAATGTTTATTATTTCAACTAATGCATTTTGAAAAAGTTGACTTCTTTTTAATTAATAATTAAATAAAAATTAAACGAATAAAACAATTATATTTACTTTCATCAATAGTATAGTTTGTGACATTATTTATATGTAATATAAGTCTTCATTGAAGACATCTAAACTTGAAACTCAGCAATGAACTCCCTCTTCCCTTGAAAATCTTCATCTGATTTATAAATAAAAAACTGAGAAACTTACAGCTAGTGTTTTACCGGATCCTGTTCGAGAGATTCCCACCATATCTCTCCCACTTAAAGCTATTGGCCAAGTCTGTGACTGAATTGGAGTTGGTTCCTCATAATTTAATGTACTAAAATGAGATATATTTTACAAATTATTTTTATGGGTTAAATAAATGTTTACAGTGGATTGAAAACTGGCATGTTCAAGTTATTATGTCCTTTGATTTTGTTAACAGTTTATGAAAATTTCAAATCTGAGATTACAATTGGAAACCAAAGGTTTAATTTCCCACTAACATTTCCCCCAAACCAACAAAAAAGAAGTTAGCTTGGTCTACTTTAGTGATAAAATTCGAGTAATTCTAAGAGCAGAATGCATCAGTTTAGAATTAAAAATTTTTTACATTGCATCACATTGGTTGGCATAACACACAACTTTTGTACTTTATTAGAATTTACATCCGCTTTTCTTTCCAATGAAAACTGCAGTTTTATAAATGTATAAAAATTCTAATCAATTAACATCTGAAAAAATTTATAATGAAAATAATTACCCTAAATATTCAGAAACCTTTTCAGGTAATCCAAGTTCATGAAAATTAAAAATTGGAGCAGGACAATTCTGTCCAAAGACTTTAATTTCATGCCTGGCGCGAAACTCTTCTATTTCGTTTTCAGATCTGAAACAACCAGCACAATTTACTTACATTAAATGGAAAACTTCAAGCATAAAAATATTTAAAAATAAATTCATTGCATTTGAATTGTCCACTTCAATTAACTAGGACATTATTTATACAAAAAGTAACATCCACTCTCAAAAGCAATTTAATCTGCCACAGGTGTAACACCAACACTGTTCATAAACTGAAAGTGACAGTTGACTCCATGTGGCCTTTGCTCCAAATAAGCAAACTCTTACCTATTTAAAACATCTGGATGAGGTTTATAAAAATCCTTTTGAAATGTTTTCAAATGTTCAGAGCTCCAATCAATTCCTGGATCTTCTGTCAAGAAGTCATTTGAAAACCTTTGGTAACCGTATTGGAAGTTATCTCTATTTCGGCCACCAAATCTGTTGTTATCATATCGTCTATTAAATCTTTGTTCAAACTGGTATTTCCTTGGCCTTTCATTTTCTCCAGCAAAGTCTTCTTCATAATAAAACTTTGTTCCAGAGCTGCTAAATTGTCTTTTTTCTAAGAAAATCCTAGAAAAATTCAATATTAATTTGCAAAACTAATTTTCACATTTACAAAGTTGTAAAAGCGGGTAAATGAAAAGAAAGAAAGAACAAATGAAATTGTTTAAAATTATTATGATTAAATTTAGGTAAATAAACAAAACATATTTTCTGCAATAAGGACCTGGTTCATAAATAATGTATTGATTCTGTTTGGAAAAAATTACAAGATAAACCAATAAAGCTTGTTATTGTTAATAACTTACCATAACAATAACTGTTTAGTAGCATCATGAAAATTATCACACTTTAACTTTAACTTTACTGTTCTGGCCAGCATTGTCTCTGCAACCAAAAGTTACATTATTTTAAAACTACATCAGATATTTTTAAAGTTGCGAGCTTCAAAAAAATAAAACTTACAGTCTTCAATGCCGGCAGCAGGCCCACGTGGAAGTCAAACTGAGGTACTGACCCCAAAATTAAAGTGAAATTCGAAAATCCAATTGCCTCTTTTAGAAAATAGGCTGTAATAACTTTAAAATTCTACCTAAACGAAATTTTAATTATTAAAAAAATGTCGGTCTATAAATGTGTCTGATGCAATACCCGTTACTGCATTACGGAGCTCATTTTTTTCGGTAAAACATAACTTATAGTCAAAAAATTGAAGTTACTTCCAAAGTATTGTAGTTTTTCTTCTTTTTTTGAGAAATGCTAATTTTTTCCTTTTTTTTAATGCTAATTTTTCTTTTTTTTTTAATGGACAACAAACTGAAGACCCACCGCCTAAACTATTTTATAAAATTTGTTAATATTTTGTTCAGTACTTCCCTAATAAAAGTTCGAACGTTTCTCAAAAGTAAATTGAAAATAATTTACAAAATCCAAGAATTTCAAACATAAAAACTTATTTTAGAAACTTACATTTTTCCGAGCACATTTTCTAAAATCGTGGAACGATTAGCGAAGAGTTACAACCACATTAAAAGAGCCGGCTTATAAGTCATTGATGGAAAAACTAATACTGATCATAGAGCTGTAAAAAAATATAACATTTCCTAAGATTCACTGGTTTGGTTAATTAATAAATTATTTTTATTAAACAACACCCAAACCTCGTGCAAGGTCCTCAGAGCCGGAATGAATTGAAAATGGCTACCGGAAGTACGTCATTTATTTTGCGGGAGAATTATATCCTAACATTTTTTACTAATTTAAAAAAATATGAACGAAAAAATGATATTTTTGAAAACATTGGCCTTTTATTTTAAAAAAATATGAAAAATCTATTACCTTTGCTGCATTATTATAGATTATCAAGATAAAATACCGTGTTTAACTGACAGAGGAGAAATAAATGAGGTCTGAAATTACGTAGTAAGCAGAATTATGACGTTGAACATTTGTTCTTGATCATTTCCGGTTTTATTCCTTGCCTGTGAGCCATTTATAAAGCTGATAGAAAAAGGTGATTCTTTTGTTTTCCTTTTTTTAAACACTCTGTATTTATTTTAATGCCGAGTTAGTTGTTTTGCTGAGGTAAATCGGGGAATTTAGTGCTTATAGTCTTACAAGATTTTTGTGCTTTCAGAAATTCTTAATTTTGAAGTCCAGGATGTATTCCGGTGGCACTTTTAGTTCCCCAATAATGTAAGTTTCACTAATATTATATTCTAGACTACATTTATTTTTTTTGGGTTCAATACAATAGGCTAAAGTATTCGCATTATGACATATAAGGGAATGCGCCATTATGGCATAAAGTACATAGCAAGACACGAATTAACACGCCTCATCCAGCTTGTTGCAAACTCGTATTGAGTTTCATTTTTTTCTTTTTTATAAGCAGCTCTCAGAAAATATTAATACTTATTTTTAAAGACAACTGCATGGTTAAAGAATTAAAGCAGATGTTCCTTCTTATTATCATTTTTATAATTATTTCTGTGATGAATAAATACGGGCATTAATTTTTTGACATTCCCCTTCAATTCTCGAACTTATTTGATCCAAATATTTTACGCATTTAAACTAAAGTTTTTCCATTTTCTAAAATAAATTATTTTTTGAGAATATGAAAAATTATTTAAATTAAATACTGTATTTGTATTAATTTTTGACAAATGCGTTATAAAAAAATTGCTTCCTGTACTATTGAACCTGAATTATTTGAATTTATTAACCGTTATTTGGTTATTTAAGTTTATTTACTCTTAATTTTAAGGTAAATGAATTAATAATTTATTATGTTCCAAGCTTTTACCAAATAAATTAATTAATTCCTCTAAAAAAGTATAAAAAAAAAATGCTTTCTTGATGTATAGTGCAACATTTATTTTTTTTTATTTTTATGCTGCAGGGATTCATATAAGAATCAGAGAGGTATGAAGGACTTTCATCAAGTACAAAAGAAAATGTTTTGGAATAATAATCAACATAATTACAATAACTTGCAATATCCCACAAATTCATATGGTTTTAATAAGCCTCAAAACTTCAGATCCAAACAGAGAGATTTCAGTAAGGATAATGATAAGCACAGCTGGTCAAACTCAAGTGATGAAGGCAGAGACAAAAATGACATATCTGCTCTCATAGTGAGTTATCTGATTCTATGTTTTAGGCAGAGTTTGTTAAGTCACATTGGTAATTATTAAAGCAAACTTAAAATTTCAGCCTTTTGCAAAAAATTTCTACATTCCACATCCGGATGTTTTAAAAAGAACAGATGCTGAAGTTGTTGAATACAGAGAAATGATGGAAATAACAGTAAATGGCAAAGATGTGCCAAATCCAAATCAGACATTTGAAGAAAACAATTTTCCTCCAAATGTTTTGGCAGTTATAAAGAAACAAGGGTAAAGATTTTGATTTGAGTTTTCTTATTGAATTGGACAATTTTATAAAATTTGTTTTCTGACTTTGAATAGATTTGTCAAACCTACAGCAATTCAGGCACAGGGTTGGCCAATAGCACTTAGTGGCAGAGATATGGTTGGAATTGCACAAACTGGCTCTGGAAAAACCTTAGCAGTGAGTTTTTCTTTTTAAAAAAGCTATTGTTATTTTATCTTAAAACTTGATTTGAAGAAATTGATGTAAGGCATTGATTGCTCTCATTTATTATTGATAAACTCATCATTGATTGAGAAGTTTCATTTTTTATATAAACTTAAAGATTAAGATAGATAAACTAATAATTCCTGGTAAAAGAACTATAGTTTGAAAATTAATTATAATACACATAATGGGTTTTTCTGATACCTTTTAATAATTCTGCAGTATGCTCTCCCAGCCACTGTTCATATTGCACACCAAAAACCATTATTAAAAGGCGAAGGACCGATCGCCCTTGTTTTGGCTCCGACTCGTGAACTTGCACAGCAAATTCAATCAGTTGCAAAAGATTTTGGCTCTTCATGCTCCATCAGAAACACATGCATTTTTGGAGGTGCTCCTAAAGGATCCCAGGTAAATTGTTTTATCTTTGGTAGTTTTACATTTTGAGCACTAAATGTATGGACCTTTGAAGTACTCCAAGTTAATTTTGAGGTACCGCTTCATTAAGTGCTAAATTAACGAAAGATAATTAGCTTTGCTTTTGAATTAGATTGCAGAGTCAGTCTCCTTTCAACATCGTTCTGTTGGTTTATTAAAAAGCCGATGATTTTACACATGTTGTCGTTCATTTAGAAAATTTGAAATTTTAGGCCCGTGACTTGGAAAGAGGAGTTGAAATTGTAATAGCCACGCCTGGTCGCCTCATTGATTTCCTGGAAAGGGGAACCACCAATTTGCGGAGGTGTACGTATTTGGTTCTGGATGAGGCAGACAGAATGTTGGACATGGGCTTTGAACCTCAAATTCGAAAAATCATCGCTCAGATTCGAGTAAGATGAAATGTACTGACTGTAATTGTGTTTATGTATGATTTGTGATTGTAAAAAACACACATTTGTTTGACAGCCGGATAGGCAAGTGCTTATGTGGTCCGCGACTTGGCCCAAAGAGGTGCAGGCTCTAGCAGAAGACTTTTTGCATGACTACATTCAGATTAATATTGGATCCCTATCGTTGGCCGCCAACCATAACATCAGGCAACATGTCGAAGTCATGCAGGTGCGTTTTCACGTCAAAGAATTCTTTTTAAGTCTCTGGACAGCGGTATAACGGTTTAATTTATAGGATAATGAAAAAGAGGGACGATTGACGAATTTACTGAAGAATATTGCCGGAGATAAAAAGAATAAGATTTTGATATTTGTGGAGACCAAAAAGAAAGTCGATGACATAGCCAAATTGGTCAAAAGGGAAGGTTTCCCTGCTATTTGTATGCACGGCGATAAATCTCAACAGGAAAGAGATCACGTCCTTAACGAGTTCAGAAGTGGGAAATGCGCTGTGCTCGTGGCTACAGACGTGGCCGCAAGAGGTACGACAAATTTCACGAATAGAAATCCTCCCAAATATCCGGAATAATTTAATAATATATAATTCCTCTTTAAAGGTTTGGATGTGGATGATATCAAATACGTAATAAATTACGATTATCCAAATTCATCAGAAGACTACGTTCACCGAATTGGTCGTACCGGTCGTTCCAACCATGTGGGAACAGCCTTCACGTTTTTTACTCCGCAAAATGCTCGACAGGCAAAGGGTTTGGTGGCTGTTTTGGAAGAAGCTTCTCAGCCAGTCAATCCGAAAGTCGCTGAGCTTTTGTCAGTATCGAAAAATTCAATGACTGGTGAGTCGTTCGGTTTCAATTGCTCATCCTCAATGGAAGACCAAACCGTTTATTATATTACTTTCAATTCGGATTTATTAACAGGTCGTCAGAAATGGAACAGTAAACGCAGAGAATCAAACGGATACTGGAATTCGAATTCGAATACGAACATTTTGTGGCAGCCCAGTGCTTTGCCTCCCTGTCAGGAATACAATTTTTCAAAGAAGCAACGCCAGCAGAATGAAAACGGTCACAAAGGCAAACCTCAGACGATTCAAAACCAAAATGGAAATGCAAAATTCGGCGCCAACTATCAGCCACGCGGTAATAATAATTTTTCACAAAGGCAAAATGGAAACGCAAATGGTTTTACTCAGCACTGTCAGCAGTCGAGCGATCACAGGCAAGGTAAGCACACGCGAATGAGTTTCCACTCGATGAGCTTTGTCGCTGTAGCAAGAGGGTGACAAATGTTTCCCTCTCGAAGCACGGCTCTAGAAAGATTGCAACGCATAGTGCCTCATTCTCAGTTCAGTGGGAATCGAGGTCTCCTGAAATTGCCACAGATTTTCCCTTTTCTTATTTACGTCAGACACATAAAGAATGTTTCCTTGGTTTAGGTCAACAAAATGGCTTTGAGAATAATGCTTACAACATCCAACAATTCAGTCAGAATCACGATAATAATCATCAGTTGGGATATGATTGTAACAGAGGTCAAAGGAACAATTATCAAAACGCCCCTCGTTTCAGGAGGTAAGTGTATCTGTTACGATTGTGTATGTGAAAGCATGAGAATGATAACGATTTGTTTCCAGCAATGCTTACAAGCAGCAGCAAGGGAACAGGGACCTCCCACCCAACATGGCTTCTCAGCAAGTCCACACTTGGCCTTCGAACGGTCAGATAAACGCAATGTCCCCGGCGTATTTCTTCTCCGGAGGACCCGAGTCGACGATGCCGTTCACCGGCAAGTATTACATGGCGCCGAACATGCCGCGGCAGAACAACCCATGCGGAAATCAGTATCAGCAGTACCAGTACCAGCAGGTACCCTACTTTCCCTACAGCCAGCCGGCTGCTGTCCAGCAGTAAACTTGAAGTATTTCTATGTTAGAGTTTAGGAACACGTTTTAATGAAAAATTTTAACTCGTTCAGGCGTGAATAATTGACGTTTTTTTTGTCTGCTTCTTTACACGGATTGATCTTGCTGGGTTTTTAATTGTTAATAATGTATTATTGAATCTGGTAGGCTATTTTTTTTTTTTTTAATATGGTAAAATTAAGATGTAACAACCTTCATTTGATTCAGACACCCCACGAAAGCGCATTTTACAGATAATATTCAAAAGGCAAATGTTGTCTGTGTTGTCAGTGCGAATACGGCACAGAGTTGCCGTCAAAAAGGGAAATCTTAAATTCTTTTGCCATTATTACAAACGAGACTGTGATAGAATTTTATTTTAATTGATTGGGGATGCCCGTAACAATGTGACGAAGAATCGTCGGCCATTGGGGAGTTTCTCAATTTTCATATTTTCAAAAACTTCTTAAATACCATCGGTTGGTCCTTATTTTTTTTTTTTTTTTGTTGTATACGTTTTGAATGAAAAACGTTCGTACTTGTGATATTTAATTAGTCAAAATTTCATTTGTAAATGTAGGAAATACGGAAACGAGCTTAAGTATAAGCTTTTAAATGGGATGCTTTCAATTAACGGTACAATAAAAAATTTGACTGATATTTTAAACTCGTTCAGCCGGAGAATAAAAAATGGGTCGAAATGATTGCAGAGTTAAATTGGAAATAAATTTCTTAATTTAATTCAGTCGATGAGCGATAGGAATGAATTGGATCTTTTTAATTGGATTGATTCGGTTGCTGGAAAAACGTTTCGGGGCCTTTTCCTCCGTATGTATGTATGTATAGAAGTCGTTTTTCAAGAGTAAGACTGTTAGATTTTTAATTTTTGTAGTAGGGATTATCAAATTTACACTGATTCCCCATTATTTAAATTGATAATAATTTTCCAATTTGAAAATCCTTAAGGATTCTCAATCTTCCGATCGGGAAAAAGAGCCTCAGTTTGGATTTAGCGTCAAAGTTTACAAAATTAATCGAAATGCAATCATAATTTTGGCCGTAATTCTATTAAAAAAAAAAGAAAAAAATAAAAAAATAAACATTGAGCGTCCCGGATTGTATGTAAATAGGTTTTTTACATTTCCTATGTTTAGAAGAAAAATGCTTGGAAAGGCATTTCGTATTCGCTCTTTTTTTTAGACTAGTCAACGAATGATTATGACCAAATCCAAGCGGTAAAACGAAAACAGTATTAAAATGTAGATTTCGTTTAAAGTACGAAAACAAATTCAAAACGAATATAAATATTAATTTTTGCGAGGAACTTGCGTTCTTGTGTTCAAAATGAAGATTTTCTCAACTCAGGGTTTTGTTCTAACATTCAAATATTTATCGCAATTGTTGTTAAATAAACAAAAAAAGGCTGTTATTGCTTTGCATTGTTGATATTTTCGAAGCTTTAAAAATGTGTTTATTTTTTTTTTTTTTTTTGTTTTTCAACTGTGAAATGTGTGAGTGAATGAGAATTAGACTTTTATAAGTTTGCTCGAGTTTTTATAATAAAGCAAACTGTAGCGGTCACTTAATGATCTGTAATTTCTTATACTTTATAATGTAAATAAATGGATTTTATCAGCGAACAGTGGTTTCTGATTGGGCCATCTGAGTTTGGATGGAACCGTTCCGATGAAAACCGAAACCACTTTTTGATAAAATTTTAGAAGTCAATTGTGGTTCGCGAAAAACCCACCGAAAAATGGTGAGAAAATGAGGGAAAAATTGAAAAGGGACACTGAATTCGATCAGTGCGAACCGAAGATTTTCCGATTTGAAGCCTAAATTATGGGCTTTTCCTTAATTAAAGAAAAAAAAATCAATAACAGCCGTTGAGGGGACAGTTTTAAGTGTGTTAAAATTTTTTAAAATGATTAAAAAATTGGGAAAGTTACAAAAAAATTATTTGAATGTTTATTATGTGGTTGAAAATTTATATATTTTCTAATTTTTTCGCTGAAAGAAAAATGTCGAAAGAGAGTATTAGTTTTTAAAAAGTTGTTATTTAAACAAACAAACAAACAAACAAAAAAAAACGTCCAAATTCAGTTTTTTTCATGAGACTGATTTTTAGCTGTGATCCAAATTTAAATTTAATTAATAGGAACAGCAATATTCGTTTTTTTTTAATTATTATTAAAAAAAAAAAAGAAAAATAAAAAATAAGCCACATAATAGTTGTAATAAAACCCTAAAAACGATATTTTTTGAGTGTTTGAATTTATTAACATTGAAAATTTTTTTTTTTATTTGAAATTCTCCACTTTTTTTTTTTTTTAAATTCGGTCGTATTAAGGAATAACCTTTTTGTTTTTATTATTTTTTTTTTGTTTATTTATTTATTTATTTATTTTGTGGACAGTGATTTAGTGGGGGAATTCAAGAATTTGGAAGGTGTCAAATGATTTTTCGTATGCATTTGCGCTCCGAGATGTGTTTAATCTTTAAAATTGACTTGCCGGATTTTTTTTTTTTGGTGGTTTGGTTTGGATTTTGAAAATTGTCGCCGGAAAAGTTAGCGGTGGTGATTAGACCTTTCGATTTTTTTTTTTTTTTTGATGATGATTCAGAACTCGCAGTCAATCGGGCGGCGATATAATTGTGTGCCCACGTCCGATGTTATTTTTGGGGGTTTTCTCGCCCACTTTCGAGTTTTGATCGCTAACTTTGAAAATGGCGACTATTTTTGAACGATGCGGATTAGAGTTGACGCAATAATAACAATCTCGCGTGACGGCCTCGACAGAGACCTTCGATAAGAGATTTTTTTGCCTTTTTTTTTTTTGAATGAAAATGAGCGTTTGTTTCATCCGGTAAATTAATTTGTTAGATCATTAATATTATAATATGTACAAGCTTTGGTATTTTAAGACTGAATGTGTAACGTTTTTTCCTTTTTTTTTTCTTTTTTTTTTTTTTTTCATTTCGTTCGCTTAAGAATTTTTTTAGATTTGAACACATCAAGTTCCGCCGGTAGTCGAGGTATATTTTTTTTTTTTCGTTTAATATATATTAGGCCTATGTGTAATAAAATTCGAACAAGATCATTCCTTACTTTGATTATTTGAAGAGAAAAAAAAAATAATAATGAAAATGGAAACGTCAAAAATGATAAAATTGTACGTTCCTAAACAGTTAATTAATTACTTTATTCGATTATTTGGTAATGATATGAACTTTTAAGTAGATTTTGGAGTTCTTTTTTTTGCTTTGCTTAATTTTGTAACATTACGCGAAGGGAGTAAATGAAAGTTGTCGAAAGTGTCGGTAAATGTCACCCTTCCGGCTCAACTCTTTTTAGTTTCACGTTCATTTGAAAAGTTTTTGGAAAAAGCTCACGAAAGGAAACAGATTGAATTTTATTCGAGAGGTAATATCGTATTTGAGAATTTCAGGTTACCCCTTCGCAAATTGAGTGAATTTTTTTCTTTTTCTCAAGTCTTTGATTTTTAATGCAATTAACTTTTTTCTGTGAATGTTCTCTCGAGTTAAGTAAAATTGTTTTAATACAATTCCTTTTTCTTTTTTTTTTTTGCTTTGTATTAGAGTATGGTAGTGACATAATATTATGAATTAATGAGTATCGTATAATTAATAAACGAAATTATGATTTGATCTGTGGTCTTCCGTTTTTTTACTTTATGGAATATTGTACCCAACTCAGGGATTTATTTTATTCGTGTAACGGTTTTTGAATGTTTTGGCGCAGTCTTTTGAGGTGCATTGACAGAAAAGAAAGCTCAGTCGGCGATCCTTTTGTAATGGCCACTGAAAATGTTTATGAGATCGCCGTTTGCAGTGTAAACATCGCACACTTTCACACACGAAACACTTTGGTTTTATTTGAAAAGATATTTTGATGTTTTGAACCAAAATTCAGGTTGGCGAAACTGTGCGCGCTCTGAATGATGCAAAAATCTGAGCTGAGATGTGTTCATTCTAAATTTAAGGAGAGATTTATCCGTTTTGACTTTGTCGATTGAATGAAAAAATTTCCAGTGTGGAAAATCCCCAAAAAGTCATTTTGAATCGAGTCAAGTAAGAAAATAAAATCACCGTCGGACGAAATGAGATAAATAAGTTTTTTTATTTGAATTAAACCTCAGAGGCAATAAAATTCTGTTGGCAGCCCTTAATCAAAATGGGGCCTATTCTTCGGCTGGCACGCAAGATTTCTTCAAGAAATTGAAGATGGTGTCTTCTGGGCATTTACGAAGAACTGGTTCTCCATCGATGCATTCATAGTAAATCGTTTTGTCTTCGGAATCTCTCAGCAATCTTTTCATTCCTTCTCTCATCTTCGGTGGGCAGCGGCCAATCATTCTGAAGGGCTGTATTTTGTCTGAAACTAAAAATACAATAGGAAGGTAAGGGGTTGCGAAATAAAAATAAAAATACAATCAATTCGAGGATTATTACATATAATTTAATAGTTAACATACCTTAACATATAAATAAAAGGGTGAAGTGGAAAAGGAAACTAAAAATATGTCAGATAATTACCGACAATACATCCAGACAATCCGGGGAAATCGCAAACCTTAAGCGTCGGATTGAATTCCAGAGGGAAGGTACAGGTCATCCTGTAGGGGACTCCATTGCTGCATTGGTAGAAGACGCTGCAGTTCTTCATGTCGGATAAGTAAACAGGGAATTCTCCATCCGGGACCGGGCAGTCTCCGTCGGGATAAGATTCTGCCAATTCAGGTACTTGAGTCGCTTCTATGTCAGTGTCATCATCAAATCCTGTTCTCGTTAACAAGAGAAATTGGTTACCCCTTTCCTCCCCACGCAATAATTATTTTTTGGGTGTAATCATAGTTAAGACAATTTTTTTGATATCCACGATTTCGGGTGTCTCCGTCTCCCTATCCATCTTTACCCGTTTTCCCAGAATAACAATTCATTCCGACTAATGTGAGAATTTTCGAATAACTTATAGAAATGAATAAAATGTCGGGCCTAATCTTACCTTCTTCTTCAACTGGATGTTGAAGAGAAAAACCGACCGCCAGCAGTAAAAGAAAAGCAAGTTTCATCATTGTTCTGCGGAAAAAGAAACAAAATTACACCACAGCGAACTCCCCCGAATTGCACTGCCATATTATCCCTAAATCGTCTGATAATGGGCTCACAACGGCAACAACAATTCACAAATCGGGAACTTTAATCGAATTCTCGTTGAAAAAATCCCAATTTACCGTACCTGCAGGTTTTGTGAAGCTTTAAACTGATACACAATATTTACTTTCGGTTTGGAGTATTTATACTCCTTTGTCATTTTCCGATGACGTCCTTTTGTATGTTTTCTTATCAGTAAAGAGTTTAAGTGCGAGGAATTATATTTATGGTGTGTACCCGTGTCTTTCTCGCTAAAGCAAACGGACAGAGGGCTTAGAATCTCCGATTCAACATTCCGGAAACCTTTGGCAAAACACTGAAGAAGGAACCGGAAGTGAGAGAAGTCATTCACTCTATTTTTAACGGTTTTCTTTAATACAATCGTTCATTTAACTCCTACGGGCCGGCGGAGTTTGTGCCACTAAAATAACATAAGAAGAAGGATCAAATAACGGCCAGTTTATGATGGCAACCGTCATTTTTGTTTGAAAAATAAGAAGAAAAGTTTTACATGAAGCAGTCCATAAGGACAGCTGTCATTTAATAGTTTTATTGTAACAGCGGGGTTGGTGACTGAATTTCAACGTAAGAAGATGGGGTTTGTGTCCTAATTGCATTTTTATTAAGAAGACTCAATTACAAAGGTGTAATCGTATGCGATTAGGATCTTTTAACAGTTCTTTTGGAATTCTTTTTAGAATTACTGATTTCGGGGTATGAATAAATGTGACGTCACAATATTTTGGCGATTGTCTTTTGTTTTTTAAACGGTTTTTTTACAATGTGTATTAATTGCAGGTTAACTTTTTAGTCTATTCATGACTAAAAGGTTAAAAAATAAGTAAGAGAAAAAAGTTTTTATATTAAAACGGCACTAAAAGGTAAAAAATAATAAACAGTATGTGCACACATTAATGTATTTCCACAAAATAAATTAAGAGAAAAAAGATTTTATTTAAATAAAAGATGGCCGAGTGTTTTGTATAACACACTCTGCAGTGCTCTGTATATTTAATGCACATACTTACGCATAAAGCAAATGGCAGAACAGAGAGAAATCAATTTAAAGCCGAAAAGCGTATTATGTGAAATGACAAAATGAATCCGAAATCGATTATTAATTTATACTTTTATAAAATGTTGTGAGTATAAATGGGAAAGTGCGTTTGAGCAGAGGTTTATCTTAACATATGACAAACATTTGTGCAACAAACAATTTAAACAAATTACTCAATGAAATGTAAATGATAAACGTTTGCTATAAAAAGGTTTTATTTATTTTCAAGATAAAAACGTCGGTTCAGTTCTGTTTAATTAAAGGCCAAATGAAAGTTCCTCGACGAAGAACCGCGTCTTGTGAAGAGTGGTGACCACCCCACCGGAAGTGACGGGGCACCGGAAGCAGTCACAGAAACTGCGGAGGACTGTGGGCGAAAGGTTTCCTCACTTAAAATGGGGCGAAGGAAGTCCGGCGTTTAGTGCTTTTTGCTTTCAGGGTGTGTCTGACGATTTGTTTTTTCATCCCCATTGATTGAACCCTCACTGTGGCGATGCCTCCCGAGTTCATTTCATTATTAACATTTCATTATGTTTTCTAATAACTCCTCGTCCCTCTCCCATATTTTATTTAATCTTCATTCACTCTTTTTGTAAATTCATGTTTACTGCATCTTTTATCTGAAACATGTCTTCTTCCTCTTCTTCGCCTTCTGCTTTTTTCTGTTCTCACCGAAATGCCTTCTGCTGCCCTATGACATTTCCACTGTTTTCTGCCGTACCTGACTTTTTCCTCCAGGTGTATTCCCCCATGGAGGAACAGTCAGTGATATTTTTTCTGGCGATTTCCGAAACATGGGAAGCTTTTCTGATTCTAAGCCGCGCTTATAAACACCCTAAAGGGAATATCTCTTTCAGACATTTTAAAAAGTGCCAATAATCTGTTTTGCTCTTTTAATGAACACTTAATTCGTTGCGAGAAAAGTGAGGAAGAGCTGTGTTGCATAAAAGAATAATGCATCCGATGATGAAATAATGAGATAATCGCGTGAATTTATTAGGATTAAACGATAAATAGATAAGATAAATAAGATTAACAGAGAAAAGGTTAGAGAGGTCAACAAGTAGCCGAAGATGAGTATCAGAAGTCTCTGCGAAATGATTAGAATGTCTCCGTCAGCTGTTCTGCTGTCGATTTAATTAAAATTAAATTTCTAAAGAGTATTAACGAGTTCGATAAGAGCCGGAAAAAGAGTTCCACTTCTTTGGCTCTCGATCGACAGGAAATAAATTGTTAACACTTCCGCCCTTTTCTCTGACAATTTTCCAAAGAATACTCATAGGAAAATCCGAATTTAATAAATCACCGTGATAAAACTCGCGGTGTAATTCGATTTCTTTTTAAAAAGAGAAACTCTGAATTTTCTGAGTGCGTAACTTCCGAAAATAAAAGTTTAGCGCGGGGGAGGAAAGGGAAAAGCAAAAACAAGCAAATTCGAAAGCATAATTTTCCTTTTAATGGCGACACCCTTGAATGTTTTACGAGAGAACAGTTCGCGATGAAATAATAAAAAAAAAAGTAACACTAAAACTGGTTAAGAGAACAATCCGTTTAATTTTCCAAGAGACATAAAATTCATTATAACTTTAATGGAATTGCCCAAAAAAACACTTATTCTTAACATACGGCGGTGTCTCTTTCACCTTTCGTTATTTCGAGATTAAATTCAATACGACTTTTTGTATTTTTTTCGGGAGAGAAAAAGTCCCACGGGAGAAAGAAAATTAAAGATGTGACTTCTGTCATAATCACACGAAATTGGAGTGACAAAATGTCCATAAAAAGCACCAATTTCAGATGAAACCCAAACAATTCAGACATAACTTACCTCTAAACACTCTGAAAAAATCTTTTAATTAGTTTAAAACCCCAATAAAACAAAAAAAAGGAAAATAAATTCAACCCTTTCGATATTAATTATATTTATATTGCAATCATCGAAAAATCAAGATTTGATGAGCTGATCATTTACAGACACAAACCGGAAATTGTTATTTATTAAACTTCTGAGATTATTAATTAACTGTTGTAATTAAGTTATCAGATAAAAGAGGAATTATTAACAGAATAAAAAGTGATATTTAGGTTATAAATTGTTTTTTCCTTTAAAATAAATGTCTGCGATGGGAAAATTTTTAAGTCTCAGAGGTTTAATAATGACTACCAATTGTTTTGGAATAATTGGAAATTTATATATGTTATATAAGGAATATTAATATTCTTTTTGAAGAAGTTCATCCGAAGAAATGTCGTCGTTCCGATTTACGTCAATGAATTTCTTTAAAATTGCTTTTGCCAATTTCGGATGTTTTGAAAGCTCCTCGGAAAACCAATCGATTGAAAACCTAAAAAGTAATTTGTTTATGATATTTAATGAGAGGAAGAAGGGAAGGAAAAGAATGGAACTCACCCCTGAGGAACCGCCAGATTGTTGGCGTCCTCCTTGGCGTACTTCTTCGGCTCGAAGCCCTGATCCATTGGGGCCTCTGACATTCGAAAGTAACCGTCTCTTTTGCCGAAGCCCCTCGCTGTTGAAAGGGCGGCGTTTTTGAACCCTCTCGTGGACCTCGCCCTGTTTCGGAATGTCGAAAGTGCCGTCGAATCGATGATAATTACGCAGAGGGTCACTAAGAAACCCAACAGGTATACGTTGGAAAGTGTTTTCATTCTTCTGAGAAAATAAATATATATGAAAAATCTTTGGTGGTTTCCACAAATATTCTTTCGTCAGCAGTGACTGCCGTTAAATTCATATGTTACACCGAAACACCCTAATCTGGAGAATGTCGACTTTCACCATTGACGTAGTAACTGGTTGGTGTCTGTACGAAATATTTGTATAAATATTAGATATAATAGAAATATTGTAGAAATAAATGCCCTTATTTTTGAGTTACACCGGTAAATGTTGACATTCGCCATATCTGTGATTGTCCGAATGTACACAATGTAAAAGGAATGTAAAGCGGAAATAGACAAAGAGCAGCCGAAAACGGAATGGAAAGCGGAAAGAGAAGATATGAACAGAAGTAATGAATGACGTGTTGAAGGAATCTGTAGCAGAAATAGACAAAGAGCAGCTGAAAACGGAATGGAAAGAGGAAAGGCGAAAATATTTTGTTGGAGAAAGAAAACTTTGTAGAAAGAGATAAAGAAAAGCAAAAGCAATTACAAAAAAGATATAAAAACATTCAAAGAAAATCATCAGAAAAGAAAAAAGAAGAGAAAGGAGAAAGAAAATAAGGAAAATTTCGATGTCATGTGCTTTTTTTGTATCCCAAATGATGTAAAGTCCAAAATATACATATAATTATCTATCCATTAATACAACAATGTAACGAACGCATTTTCCTATCTGTTGACATTCACCGGTGAAAGTCGACATTCTCCAATTTCGCTCTTTCACGGTAACATATACAGTAGCGCTCAAAAGTATTTTGACACTACAAAATTTAATAATTTCTTAATTATTTTACTGTAATAAATATTACGACTGTGTTTATTTTAGGGTTGTATTTTTGTATTATATAGACAGTGTTGTATTTCATGTTGTAATGCTCAGATAAAAGCGCAGATAATTATGCATTTGTATTCATATTTATTTGCATATTTATAAATTTTTTCTTTTATTTGTTGTCTGAGCATTTATACTTTACATTTATATTACTTAATGCATATACAGAGACCGTACTTTAATCGTCGGTGGGAATTGTTTTAAAAGAAATACAAAAGAAAAGAGCACTTTCTGCGGTTCTCAGCAGATTTTCAATTTGGAAAGTGAGTCCTTTCTTTTTTTGTGGAAACCCGCTCATCCCTAAGGATCTTAATGAAAACAAACTCGACCCCAGAAGTCATTACATTTGTTGATTGTGGAAATGAGTGAATAGCGTCTGAGATTTTATGATGATTTGCTTTTACAAAATTTATGAGAAAAGGCTCCGAAGTTTTAGGGCTTATGACTGCAACAGGAGAATGAAAGACAAGTAAATATTGGAAAGAAAAGCTGTTTCCTTCGTTCAGATCATCTCTTCCCATTTAACCAATTCTCAGTGGATGAGTCAAATTGGAAAAATCCATAAATAATGTGCGCAATGAAGTCAATATAATAATATACTTTTGTTCACCCCAAAGCCTCCCTTACGATGACCTCCACTAATCTCTGGGTTGTTTTCCAAGAAGAAAACCACATTAATCTGCTTTTTCATTTTACACAGTTTCCCAAGTTGCAATTTTTCATTCATTTTCAAAAAAACAGAATAATTTCAGTTTGTTTGACGGCGTATTTCCATATGATTAATGAGTCTCAATTCTCCATTTTGTAGAAAAGACAGGAATATCAGTATTTTGTGTATTCGGAAGATCGGAAAAATCAAATAAAATTCAAACCTTTTGTTATTTCTCAATATTTTATATTTGAAATACTTCAGATTATTTTGATATGCCGAACGACATTCAATTCATAATTTTATGAATAAATAAACATTTTTCCTTTCTCAGGATATAGTTCAGTCAGATTAGACATTCATGGTTGTATAAATTTCTAAGAAGTTGAAACTTGGCCAATTGTTCAGAGTATAATTATAAATAAAATGTCAAAAGTCCAAAATTCGATTTCGGCAAAAAAAATAGTTTTTCACAATTTTCAACAACACGGTAAGTTTTATTGTAAAAATAGCTCAGACAAAAATTGTAGAGAATAAAATTATCTACAAAAAATGTATGAATACTTTTCTTCCTAAGAGCAACCGTTTCTGAGATATAACGATTCAAAAAGTTGGATGAGTTGTAGAAATCGCCCATAGGAAAAGTGTTCAATTTTCAAAACCCAATAACTTTTATTTACAACCACCAATTTCGTCCAAACTATGTATGGTTAAAGAGCAACATTAGGGCTTTAAAATGAGCCATGTTTGACGTTCTTAGCATCAAAACTTCAAAGGCTATGGGAGCTCAAAGTTGTAGAGTAAACGCCATTTTGGCCATTTTTGTCTGAGTTTGAGACCAAATATCAAAATAGTGACCTCTCGGATTTCTTTCTAACTTTGCTCGTTGAAAGGGCACATCTTGAGCTTTCAAACGCATCCGGTTAGATTTTAGAGAAATCATTCTGAGTGGGTAAAATTGGCCCGCCAAAATGGCGACCAAACACAAATATCAAATGTGTCATCCAACTTTTTGAATCGATTTATCTCAGAAACGGTGACTCTTAGGAAGAAAAGTATTAGATACATTTTTTGTAGATAATTTTATTCTCTACAATTTTTGTCTGAGCTATTTTTACGATAAAACTTACCGTTTTGCTGAAAATGGCGAAAAACTAATTTTTTGACCTTTGACCCACGCTATTGGATTTTTGAGGACTTTTGACATTTTATATATAATTATACTCTGAACAATTTCGACCAAATTTCAGCTTTCTTAGGAATTTATGTAACTTCATCCCTCATTTTTTAACTGATTTGACTAATATTCAAAGTTTCTTTTTACTCTTCTTTAGCTCCGATAAATTATAAAAGCCGCATTCTTCGGACTTCTGTTTTACCACAGCCATAATTTGTTTCCTTTACCAACTTTCGACTGCTTTAAGTTAAAGGATATAATTGAAATAAGAGTTGATTTTCCAAACTCATGACTGCTTAATGCATTAGGGCAGACTGGTGCACAAATTGGGCGTTACAGAAAACCATTCTCCCGCTGTAATTCAATATGGTAATCAGGCGAAGAGGTGCCGGTGAACATTAAATTCGGCTTAGGGGAAAACCGCTAATCTGTTGGCTCTTTGGGGGGAAAGCGCTTTTCTGAAACGCATTCGCAAAATTAAGCACACATTGAAGCGCCACAAACTGTGTATTCTGTTTTTAAACGGTTTTTTCCTCTTTTAAGATTATTTTTTCACTTTGCCGACGATAAAAGCCGACTTGAGTCAATTGGTGAAAAATACTGAAAACGCATTAAGTGTTTATTCGGAAAGCATGCGAAGTTAATTAACGCGAAGAGTTCATCTCATTTTAATAAAAAAAATTGGATTTTTCATGAAAGCTATTAATGGAGGTAGGCGTAACCCGCTTTCATGAACCCTCTAACCCCTCTTACATTTATATTTTATGCGCTCTCCCCGTTCAGGTTCGGGGAAAAACTCCGATGAATCTTCATTCATTCGCTAATTAAGCTGCGTTATTATTGAGGGCGATAAATCAGAAAGTAACGTTTCTTTTCTTTTCGGTACTTCTCCCCACACAATCCGGAAGCTTTTCACTATAAATTAAAAGTCAAATGGAAAAGTCGGCCTAAAAGAGTCATCGGGCGGTGAATTCCAATTTGTTTCGACTCAAAAGAGGGATTTATCGCTCAACTCTTGAAATACTTATTAGGAAAGTCACAAGTTGTGCGAGTAATGGCAAACCTCTTCAAATCAAAGCCTTAATTATGTTCTGCGGGGCAACGAATAAATTCTCTATCTCCCATTGCTGAGAGGAAATGATTGGTTGGATTAGTCCTTGGATTCTTTCGTCAAGCACACTTATCCCGGAAAAACTGCTTAATTATGGGAAAAATGCGAAATTACTCCAAGAAACATTCCCCTGGATTTCGAATAACTGTTTCATTTTATCTGAAATTTATTTATTCAAACAAACGGATTCTTTTATCTTCCGATTCTAATGGCGTTAAGATATGCTCACAAAATGGCCGCTCTTTTCTTCCTCTTTCTTAATTTTGAGTTAATATTTTATCGGTCAAAATTAACATAACTTTTAAGTCCGTTTCTTAGATTTTTTTAGATCAATTATGGCCAAACTTTGATAATATGCGGGCCAAAGTTGAGTTTGGTGTAATTTGGGGGGGCACAACGTATAAGCAAATTAAATATGGTAATTAATTATGGTAAATTAAATTGCCTAAAAATAAGAAAGAATTTTAGTTTTTTTATTTACATTTGTTTTTTATTTACCATATAGATATTTTATTTATTTATTTATTTTATTTTATATTTTTTATTTGTTTTTTACATACGTATAAACATTTTATTTTTATACTATCTTTTATACTATATTTATTATCTATTATACTATATTATCTATGCTATTATTATCTGTTATACTATACTATTTATTATCTTATACTATATTTTTTATCCATTTATAAATATTTTATTTTATATATAGATTATTTACATTTATATATATATACATTATATACATTTTTAAACATATATTTAGATTTTATTAGTACTTATTTATTATAGATTTACTTATTTAACCCTTTGCGGTCGTATGTCTACTCTCAGCCACCACAGCAAGGAACTATACGAATATATACGAATCTTATACTGTATGCATTCCTATATCAGTTTATACTTTTCCTCAATTTCTATTAAACCTTTTCATCAACTAATACAATTGGAGATAACAACATCTCTCCATCTAAACAAAAGTTGTGTATGATAATGAATATTTTATAAATTGTATTTAGCAGTACTTAGAGATTGTCTCTTGTTAAAATATGACTAAATATTACTGAATATTATGTATATGTATCCCGGCTCTTTCCAAAGAAATTAATTCCGACCAATAGATACCCATCCCCAAATTTTATACAACCGCAAAGGGTTAATTTAAACAATTTATACAAATGTTCCCTCATTTTAAACTATGGCATTTTTTACGAGAGAAACGGTCTCCCACCCCCGAAGCATGTCCAAAGACATTTTCAGGACGAAAAAGAAAGAATTTAAAGAGCAATAATTGGGGTTAATAATAATAAATTAAAATGGACTAAAATCACCGGTTTAAATAGTGGAAAAAGATTATCTAACCGAAATCGTAAATATCAATGCACAAATCCATTATTAAAATCATTTCTGAGATGAAAATTCCATAAATGATTCACCCGTTTCATTCTTTGAGAAACAGATTTTTTCGCAAAAGGTTTTTCTCAGATTATCATTGTATAAAAAGGAAAATTAATTCATGCAAAATCACATCCATCAAAAAACACACACAATAAAAGAGACGAGATTGATTGATGCGATTATCTCATAAATTGAATTGAGGAAATTGATAAAAAATGAAATAATAATTTATGTCGGCCTCATTTTCATTCTTTTCGCTCAACTTTTTGTCTTCGCCCACTTTTCTGCTTCCGCTTCATCCCTTTGCGGCCTTTTAAAAAAGGAAATGATGAGAATAGAATGTTTCGCTCTGCTATTTTCCACTTATTAAAGTCCTTTCAAAGTGAAAATTACCTTTTAATGCTAAAAAATAGAAAGCTTTCATTCCTTTCTATCCTTTGCAAAGGCCAAATATTACGTTCATATGTAATTTATTTTCAGTTGGAAAAAGAAACTGAATTTAGACTCAAAACATTTATTTCTGTTTTATTAACTATTCAAGAGTGTATTTATATTATCGGCCCGCTCACACTGGTATTGTTACGATGTATTTTTACTGCTGTCAAAGGTAAGTTGAAAATTTATTGAGGAAATGCGCTTTTGAAAAAAGAAAAAGAAAGAGAAGATTAAATTGTAATAAAAGAAAGTGGGGAAAGTATAATAAAAATGTATAAACAAATGTGTAAAAATATGTCTAAACAAAAATAAATATAATAAATAATAGTATACAGTATAATAATAATAATATAAAAAATGTAGCGGCTATAAAAGAATTAGTATGATTAGAACATCAAGTAAGGGCAAATACAGAAGAGGAGTTACAGAAAAAATGCTTAGAATGATAACTTTGTTGAAAAAATAATAGATGAGCTAAAATGAAGTAAAAGAGCAAGAGATTAAAAGAATAATTAATAAATAAATAAGAGTAAAAAGCAGCAAAAGGATGGGTGGAAATAAAGAAGGAGAAAAATACCCAAAAGTGTTGAAAGATAAATAGAGAAAAGTTAGATTGGAAAAACCCCCAGGAGTAAAGAAGGGGAGGAAAATGTGCTTACTGGGCTTCTAACACTGGATGAAGGACTGTCAGGGAGTTGCAGATTTAAGAAAAAAACGGGAGAGGGAATATTGGGGTATAAAAGAGGACTATACAGAAACTATTGGAGTTTCTGCAAAGAAAACCCAAAAAATGAACAACTTGTGACTACAAAGTGAAAACTTTGTATTTTTGTTTGTTATGTAAAATTGATTAGCCGGAGAAGGCATATCAAATATAATTATATTAGTATAAAAATAGTAATAGTATAGTATAATAAATAATACAAAGTAAATAATATTTTAAAACATATTTATTGTATTTATTCCTCGTACCATATTTATTTTATAGTCCTGTATATATATTATTATTTATTTTTGTCCGGTGTATACGTCATATGTTGTTATCTATCTACATACCGTTATGTGTATTATAATATAAGTTTAAGTGTTGCTATGTTGAGCGCTAATTTGGCTTTCCTCGCCAGAAGCTGCTAACCCGACGATACTTTATTTTATTTTATTGTAGTATACGTATTTAGTATTTGGTAAGATGAATTGTAAACCCCTAGAAGGGAACAAGATTTAACATAATATAATATAATAATAGAATGTAAATAAGTATAATAAATAAATATAAATAAGTATAAACAAATAGGAAAAGAAAGAAAAAGGATATAGTAAAAACGCGACGCCTTATGTGAAATAATATATATATTTATGTGTAAATAATAATTTAGGTATAAATAATGTAGTTATGTGTTAATAATAATAGAAAGTAAATAAGTATAATAATTAAATATAAATTAGTATAAATGGATAAAAAACGCGACGGGTTATGTGAAACAAATGATAAATCAAATAAAAAACGATTGTTGATATTTTTTAAAAAAACGTTGTAATTTCTAATTAACTTTCTCAACTCAAACAGTTGAAAAAGGCATTTTCGGTAATTAAAAATTAAAATCGCTTTTAAAGAGTCCCGTAGCCTCCGCGTTTCATTAACTCTTTCATTTAATTTATTGATAATTTATCAGCATAACTGAGGAAAGCAGAGAAAGATTGAGTTTCTTTATTTGATTTTCCTGGAAAAACCTTCTAGATAAATAATTTTTCTGCTGACCAGGAGAATGTTTTAAGTCGTTACAATGCGGTGCAGCAGCCGCTTTTGTAGTTTTGTTATTTTTATTTGTATATTTTATATTTTGTATATTTGTATTTATATTTTATTTAAAATTCTGCGCCGTAAATGTAAACGGGTTTTTCTTTCATCTTTAGTTTTCCCTTATTCTTACCCTTTTTTTGCGAAAATAAAATCCCTTAACCCGTTAACTGTTTTAATTATTTTTTATGTCGTCTGTTCACTTTAAAATAAGAGGAAATTATTAATAAATAAGTCGTATAGGAACAGAATAAAATTAATTATTTGTTATGAATTAAAATAATAATTATATGCTATATACTTTTATGAATTATAAAATTAATAACATATTATATAATTAAGTAATTATTTGTTGTGTCATCTGTCACTTTAAAATAAGAGGAAATTATTAAAAATTGAGTCTTACAGAAACGGAATAAAATTAGTATTCACACTTTTCTTTATTTATTAATTAAAATTGACAATTAGTTATCCAGTCTAATTTAGAAATTTCAAATTTCATTTGTTATGTAGATAAATCTAAACATTTTGAGAAAAATAATGTTCGTATTATCTTTTTTTAACTTTTAAAATTATAATTAATTAGTGAAACTCACCTTAAAAAGTCGGCCCAACTGTTTGTGAGCTCAGCAGTTCAACGAATTCTCAAAGTAATCAAATTCAAACCAATTTTTAACAAACTCTCAATTGAAAGAAAACTTATAATAATTGAAATAAAATAATTACGTATTTAATATTTGTCCGAGATTATTTCGACTAATTTAGGAAAGTTATAGTCGCGGATATGCTGACATTTCCAATCGCCGTTGTAAAGTGAGTAAAGGGGAGAATTTTGGGGGTTTATGTAGGTTGGCAGCAATGATTCCGCTCAGATAATCGTTAGAAGACTTTGAATTCAGTCTTCAACGTGCGCGCTCGCCTTTTTCTCTGGAATAAACAATTTACCATGCGTATGAGACTTTCCATATTAACTTTACTAAACTTTTTCAATTTTTTAATTTCATTTTCAAAAGGGGCTCACAGTATTCACATCAATCTAAAAAATTACCCCAAAATTAAATAATCGCATTAAGCAGATGAGTCCACTTAGAAAAAAAAAATACGATAGCCCAAAATTTTTTATAATTATGAAACCCTTACATTGGGCAGATTTCAAATTTAGAGGTTTACCATCAAAAGTTGTGCCGTAATTAATGAAGTGAACAAAATGTAGATATGAAATTTGATTACCTTTTCCCCACCGGTTTAAACCCCTGGGAAGAGTTTATTCCAAAATTAAAGCGCACAATGTGAAACATAATTGCGGCTAACAAAGGACGTAATTAGTATCGCTTCTATTATGCAAAATGCAAAAGGTTTTCAAAGGATTAACAGAAAGAAACGAAAAGATTCTTTCCAGTCTTCTATGGACGTTCGAGGGACAGTAAAATACCCTCAATTATTTTGTTATCAATTTTGAAACGTGGATACTGTAATACTCATTTTTTAGAAATGAAGAATATTCATTTATTAGAAAAGGAAAATACTCACTTTTTAGAAATAAGAAACACTCATTTTTTAGAAATAAGAAATACTCATTTTTTAGAAATAAGAAATACTCATTTTTTAGAAATAAGAAATACTCATTTTTTAGAAATGGAGAGTAATCATTTTTTAGAAATGGAGAATACTCACTTTTTAGAAATGAAAAATACTCATTTTTTAGAAATGGAGAGTAATCATTTTTTAGAAATGGAGAATAATCATTTTTTAGAAATGAAAAATACTGAATTTTTAGAAATTAAAAAAATTCATTTTTTAGAAATGGAAAGTACTCGTTTTTTAGAAAGAAAAATACTAAACTTTTAGAAATGAAAAATACTGAATTTTTAGAAATGGAAAGTACTCATTTTTCAGAAATGAAGAATATTCTTATATTAGAAATGAAAAATACTCAATTTTAATAGAAATACTAAATTTTTAGAAATAAGAAATACTCACTTTTTAGAAATTAAAAAAATTCATTTTTTAGAAATCGAATATACTCTTTTTTTAGAAATGGAAAGTAGTCATATTGTATAAATAGAAATAAAGGGTGGACGTTTGTTATAAAGAAAGGGGTAAAATTATTGCTTTGTAAAATTTTTCACTCGATTACTTTTTAATTTGATGAAAGAGAATATAGACATATTTTGTGTGGGTTCTCGTTGGCTATAAATTGTAATTAACGGATATAATTAAATTCTTTTAAATTTTTGCATTGAACCCGGATATTAAAAATGAAAATGAGCTGAGAAGAGTACCAATTTTCGGACTTTTTTCTGTTAAATAATACTGCGCAAATTTAGCGTTAATTACCAATTTGATAATATTTTTTATTCCATAATTATGATAATTCCATTGAACGATATATTGGCGAAACACCCGAATTGACGTTTAATATTAATACTAATCCTTCAGTTTGATCCGATGGATTTATGCTTCGAAAAACACTCATCAAATTGTAAACAAAATTTTTTTAATCTAAAAACTCTTTCCTAGAAGATTGTCAAGACATAAAAAGGATTACTGATTATAATAGACTCAAGAAATAAATTAGATTATTTTATTAAAAATAGTTATTCAGGAAAATGGCGTTAGGTTAGTGTGATACACTTTTAAAATGAAGTCTCTTGATGAGATGTAATAACCTTACACTCAAAAACTCAAAAAATAAATATGGATAGAAAATCATTCTGAATATATTCCCATAAACTAATGGAGAGTATTATATTTGCAAAGTCAACACCATTCGTTCGAAATTAAATATTAAACTTTAGGGTAAATATCGACCAGAGAAGATTACGTTCTGTAGAGGAATTAAAGGGTTAATCTTAATCGAAAGCGCGATGGGGTTCCCAGGAGACATTATGAACACAATGCAGTCCACCTTCGCGCCCACTAAACCCGACATTATTATTAGGACCAATAATCAATTAATTTATGGAACGCCAAAATAACTAAAGAGCTTCCAAAAATGGTCGGTCTCTTTGCAATCCGAGATTTCAATACTAATTTGGATTTGTAATTAAATATTATAGAAAACATTATAGTGCTGATGCCACTGATTCAGCACTGGACTCTCACTTTTCATAATAAGTGGGAGTTATATAATATTTTAGTCAAACGTGGATCGTTATTCATAAAGCGGAGCTTTTGTTAAAATACGTGACGAATTCTGCGGGGAGGTGTGTCAGCAGGTGCATTCAATTATTGCTTAGAGAAGAAATTTTCAAATTCATTTCGCATCCATTTGGGGAACGGAATTAACCCAACTGTATGCTTTTACTTTTTTTCAGGATTAATTTTCTTTATTTTTTGAAGCTGAGCTTAATGAATTGAAAATATTATGTAAATTATATACTGTGATAGATACGCAATGCGACACGCAATGCTCTGATGGGAGTTGTCAGACGCCCCCATTTCACAGTCAGATATATAAATCTAATTGTTAATCATATTAATATATAAATCCGTTTAAGGAATTTGTGTGTGTGTGTGTGTGCACACTGTTTTTGTTACCTAAGATCTAAGGAACCAAAGAATTATCTGCGCTGTCTCATTTCTCGAAAATAAGCAAAAACCAGATAACTTTACGAATTCCTTTCTGCTGTTAAAGGGTTGACTGAGTACAGTGGGCGAAGTATTTGATTAAGAGGTGGATATTGTATTTCCTCAAATACTGAATGCATCCACGTTGCACATTATTACTAAACATTTTTCACAATTTTATGTAATTTTCAGCGAACTGTTTTTAGATATGATAGTAATTAGTTAGTGTGGATTTAGGGTTAATAGTTTTTTAGCGTATTTGTCAGACTTTCTAAGATTTTGTTGTAGAATTGATAGAAATTAGTCAGCGTTGGTAATTTTTTCAGAGAATTTGTTGCAGATTTGATGTCTAAAGTTAGTATTGAGTATTTAGAGTTTAGAATAAAAAATAAAATACAAAAAAAATTAGAAATAAAAGTCTTACGAGAAACGGGAGATGGAGAGAAGAAGAATATATAATATATATTTTATAATTATATTTATTATGAATCATTATGAACTGCACCTTTTTTGATTCTTCTTATTTTCGTAAGGCACAAACCTCCCCTTCACAAATTTCAACTGGAAGGGGTCTGTGGGCCACATTCAACACTTTCACGGACCGAAAATGGCCCGCGGGACGTAAGTTGAGCATCACTGAATAATTACAATGAGAACCACAAACCAACAAAGCGAAAGTCATTTATTCTGCACAAAGAATTTAAATACGCATTTCAAAAGCGTAATTATAAAATTACAAAATGAAAACTCTGTCAGTGGTGAGTCAAATTCCATTGGGAAACCAATTTGGAAATGGTTTGTAAACTTCTTTGGCCTCAACCAAAAGTTATCTTTTGCACTGGGTCACAACAAAAGTCAAATAATTGCTTTAATTAAAAAAAAAACACACCATAAAATGAAATCCCTCCTTTTAAATTAATTACAGTTGAGTGTCCTGAATAAGAATTATTCAATTTTTTCCTTACCGTTTTGGTCTCCAAAAAAAAAAATGGAATGCAAAGTATCTTTCTTATATTTGAGTCGGAAAATGGAATTGATTATTATCAATAAAACGGATTCAGTATTTCACGAAAGGAAAATCGGGAATTAATTTTGAGGGCTGAAGTGTCACAGTGCAAATGATTTCTTGTTTTTCTCAATTTTTTCTGTTTATCACTTCGGAGAATCTCTTCAATTCAAATTTACACGAAAAGTATTTTGAATAATTTTGCAAAGTGAAACTCGTGCAGTTTCTCCATTGCTTAATTCAGTTATTTTCACGGGTGATATGAATCGCTTAATGAGGAGGTTTTCCATTATTCCACAGAAAATTAAAAAGAAATATTAAAATGGAGGGATATAAATATATGGAGTTCTTCCTAAATTAGATAATGGAACCCTTAAACAAAAGGGTATAATTTAGGATGAGAAACTCATTTTAGAAAAACCCTAAAAGTCTGCATAACTTTATTTTGAGTAGGAAAAACTGTATTTTTAAATGGGTGAGAGATTTTAGCTTTCTATTGTATTTATGAAATATTTTGAAGGAATCATTGACATAAATCAGACAGAAATTTGAGGCAGTTTATTCCTTAATCACATTATTGTTTGTTAAATTTTCAGTAACTTCAATGATGTACATCACTGTGAGATGTCACCCCAAAAGAACTGCCGTCTTAAGGGAAATATCCAAAGATGGGGATGCAGCCCTGACAAGTGTTTATTTGCCAGCCACCCTCAAATCTCCAGCTTCCCTCCATTCTCTGAAGTACTGCTTGAAAGTGGACGGTTCGCCCCCTTCAATCACCCTCGTGATTCTGGTCCAGGAAGGGTAGTTCTTGCTTTTACAGAATTCCTGAGCTTTTTTCAAAGCTTCTTCTTTTTCAGACTTTGTGGATTTCTTACCGATCCATGAAAACAGTCCCGATCCAACTGTGTCGAGGATGAAGGAATCCTGAAATCAAATGACGGTTAGATTCTGCCATTTTGTGGGGAAATAAAAATGTGGAACTCACTTCTGATTTGAGGTCGATATTGGAAAGAGGTTTTTCACCGATTTTATCAATTTTGAGCGATCCGGAAGCATCGCTGACTTTGTACAACACAACATTGGCGTCAATGTCCTTTTCGAATTGCTCATCATCTCCACCGGCGGTTTCATCAGCCAAACTGGCAACGGATCCAGATCCGAGTTCATGGAAGAATTCCTCGATTTCGTCCTCCCTCGCAGACTCATCTAAAGAAATGAAAATCAAGTGAAAAACCTCGACTTTTACTAACGTCACTCGGAAATGAAAAATTCCAAACCCAAAATCTTAACGGGCGCTCTCCCGGAGTGGTCTTGATCTCTTATTTGGTTGGCTGCACTGACGGCCTTCAATCTTTCCGTTCTCTTACTCTTGGGACCGTAATAAACAAAAATGGTTTTTCCGGTGTCCAAAATGAAGCAGTCACCCTTGTTCATGGCAGATGCAGAAGGCTCTATCTGTTTAATTCTCGCATCCTTTTTGCCTTTGACCTGATAAAGCCTCTTAATTCCGTCCGTTTCGTTGGGGTTGACGTGAGTGAAACCGCTCTTCACTCCACCGGAGAGATATCTAATGGCTGAAAAGAGTTTCCTCATTGCGGGAAGTCTTTGCTTGATCGAGAATGGTTCTCATTGAAGTACTCACGTCCGGGGAAGTAAGACAGAAACTGTTCAGACTCATATCCTTGGGTTTCTCTGTGCTGAACGGGGGCACCACCCAAAGAGTCGTCCAACTCCACAGAAAGAATGGCTGCTGATCCGGACTCATCCTGAGTGGTCTTCTCCCCCAACCAGAAGTGGATGTCCCAGCTCAGCTTACCACCATTTTCTTTCGTTTTCAGCACAATGTAGGAATCTCCTTCATAAAACTTACCAAACTGGGTCTGCTGTACTGGAACCGGAGTGAAATTCTAAAAGAGAATAACTCATTTCAGAATTTTTCTACTTTCACCAAATTCTCATGAGAAATTCGGACTTACTTCGATTCTCCAAATTTCGAGACCGGCTTTCTTTCCAGCATTTGCAAAAATATGTGCGGCTTCTTTTCTGTTCACAGGCAAATTATTGTCCGGAGAGACAGAATCAGTTTGAGTTCTGCTGACTGGACTGCGGGATCTGTCACGAGAACTTTCGAAAGCAGCTCCCTGGACAGTGAGGAAGCAGCACAATCCTAAAAGGAGAGCTTTAGAAAGCCCTGTTGAAATCATCGCTCCTGAGAATCCTAAAATAACAGAAAAATAACGTTGACCTTCCTTTTTAACTCTCATAATTCCACTTAAAAACGTTCCATTATTAATTTTAACACCACTACACTGAAAATCCACATAAAATCCAGTTGAACTCGAATTAAATTCAAAAACTTTGTTTAACCATCAGATTGAAAATTAATCTTCGAGGAAAAGATAACTTACTGCAAAGAACTCTGTCACTAAGCTATCAGAATCAAACTGAAGAAAATCCAATTTAAAATCTGCTTCCTCAGCTTCGAGGACATGAACCGCGACTATAGAGGAAAACAAAGTTTGACTCTTTTATACTAATCATAATTAATGATAATTAATAAATTACACATTTTTAAAATTCCGACTAATTTCTTTTTAAATGAATTTTTTAAATTCTTTATTGCTCCATTGACCTTTATTTCCTTTCCGAACGGTTTACAGGAAATAAGAATTCCTTTATTTTCAAAAAGATAGATAATATAATCAGTCGGTTAGCGAAAGAAGTATTAGGGGTGAAGAAGAGTACAGAAAGCCTGGCAGTTCTGAAAGAGTTGGGATGGGAAACTACTTCAGGAAGAGGAAAATACAGAGTGCTAAGATAGAGAAAGAAGAAGAGACACCCCAGAAGAAACTGTTAAAAGAGTTCAAAAAAAAACGCAGAAGAAAAAAATTATGTGACCAATTTAGAAGCACCACTAGAACAACTGGGATTAAAGAAAGAAGATTTGAAGAGCAAAAGGAAGATAAAAGAGGAAAAAGAAAGAGAAGGAAAAAAGTGTTTGGAAGCTGTGGGGAGATTAGGAAATGAAAAAGGAGGGGAAAGATACATTCAAATATTAAAGAGGACATCCGAGAAAAGTGATGGCGGACTATATGTGGAAGGCCCCTAAAGACGAACATTGGATGAAAGACTGCCAAAGGGCAGAAAAATGGAGAGAAGAATGGGAAACAAAAAGCCTGGAGGAAAACTACAACGGAGGAAGCGAGGAAATTAAAAGATTAATTGGTTTCCTGAAGAAAATAATGGAAAATGGTTAATTGTGAAATACTGTGGAAATGTCCAATCACTTTTATTTATAAAAAGATGATTATTTTGTCTAAATATTGAAACTATCATTGATCTTATGTATGCTACGTCAAATAAAGAATTTAAATATAATTATTATTTTGAAGTTTATAAAAAGCTCATATTCTTGGTTTTGCAGTAAATTAACAGTTTTTAAAATTTACCTGGACGAATTTCTTCAAATTCATAAACCGACAATGCGTTGTAACCAAAGTGAATGCAAATTATTAAGGAAAAACTTCTGTTCGAAAAAATTGTTAAATTAACTACAATTTATGTGGAGCATTGACGAACTGAAGCTTTTCGACAATTACGAGTTCCAACGTGTTTTTACAATTCTTTCTTCTCTCAAACTCCAGAGTTTTCTCATTTTTCTTTATTTCTCTCAATATCCTCGTACCACATACTTTCCTTCTTGCTTTATCTGTGTTGGAAAAGGGGAATAAGGTATAAAAAAAATTTAATATTTGTGCCTCTTAATTCATCTTTATTCGTGCCTCTTTTCTGGCCTAACTAATTCTTTTATTATCACCATCATACTGGAATTAACTTGTCGTTTATGTTTTTTAGTCTTGGTAACAACGAATAAGCGATTCGCATATGATAATTATACTCCGGCTTTATACTTTATTATAATTTCATAAATCCCGAATGCGGTTAAGGTATATACTGTGGAAAATAATGTACCTAGAAAGGACCTTAACGTGCATTACTTCAGTCCCGCTGCCACCTTCCAAGGAATTTACTCATGATTTTATTTAAAGGAATTCCCAAAAATCTCCTTTCATGTGAAATATAATATTTATTTAGAAAAGTCAAACTTTCAGTGTGATTAATTTTTCTTGACTTTAAACTTGTGACATCTCGTAGGTTTTGATAACATCAAACTTTTGACCTTCTGATATCGCTTTTGCCAGAATCAAGGTTACAGTTTTTGTAATCTCTTCGGTCAAAGAAATTTTAAGAGTCAAAGAAACCGTTTGGACATTAACAACATGGGAGAGGTATGGCGACTTCATTTAAAGGACCAACGGCCGAGTTTATGCCTACAATGGACAGAGTACTGTTACCAAACATTCTCAACTTCCAAACTGACAATGCGCCCATTCACACAACCAAAAAATTTCCTGATTGGTTTGAGTGTTATTAAACATCTTTGGTCAGCACAATGCCCACATCTCAACATTATTGAACCATAATAAGGAATTTTAATGCTAAATCAATAATTCCATAATTTTTAATTTGTTTTAATAAAAATAATATACAAAAAAATCACATTTTCTTCGCAAACTTTATACTAAATGATAAAGTTTATTGATCTGACGCTGAGCGTAACGCTTCGAAGAATTTTATTCCAGGTACGAATTATTTTCCTAATCAGCCATATTCAGCAAAAGATTTCTGAGGACTTATAAAATACCTTGCAGCTTCAATTTCCTCATAACTGGGGTGATTGAATGCTGAGATTATTTTATCCATATTTATCGCATACAGAGAATGAGATGGTATTGCTGATTTATGAACCTGTGAATTGAGAAAAAGAATCTTTTTACTGCTGTTGGAACTTACGCCCCGTCGAACCTCATAAAAATTTTCAAACCTGAAGCGCCTGGAACACGTCATAAGTGGAAACTGGAGGTTTTAGCGGGGCTTCCATATTTGCATTGGCACATGCGAGCCTATACATTTCCTTCCTTTCTATGTCCTCTATCGTCGGTGGAACTCTTGGCACGTGAACATTTTCATCTTCTCCTTCGGTTATGTCCGTCATTTTACTGTAAAATAATAAATAAAAAATAAATAAAATGAAATTGCGGCGAAACTTCACCTGTGCATTACCTGTGCATGCTATCATCTACAATTCCAGCTGTGTTCCTTAACCAGGGATTTGACACAGGCGAACCTAATGAATAAATCATTTTATTCTCCCTTAATTTAAATCCATTCCGCTGGGCTATTATCATCGTAAGTATATTTTTCAAAAAATACTGTAAGAAAAAATTACACAATTAAAAAAAACATTTATTTTTAATTATGAAATAACTGTTGCAGTCAACTCCTGCTATCTCAGATTATGACATTCCAAAAAGCAATTTTAGAACCTGAACTTAATCTAAAATGGACCTTACATATCCTTATTGGATGCTGATGGAGACCTGATGGCAGAGCTGAATACAATAAATGGCCCAACCATACAGTAATACATCCACAGATAAACATTTAAAACAAACATCTGTTTGTGTCAATTCTCATTTTATAATTAAGAGAATTTCCTGAGCTGCTGTCTCAATCAGAATTGTAAAAAGTGACTCTGCTAATGTGGAGGTAATGATGAATATGAGATACTAATGAAAACTATGAAACTGATGACAGTGATGAAAATGGTAAAGATGATGATAAAATTAGTAAAAGAGGTGAGATGGTGTTCCTCAACCACCTCTGTTACTGTGTCTTTGTCACAAACACCTTCTGTCTCCTTGAGGTTCTCAAATGTTTTACTTGTAAAGAATTGTTCAGACTCCTGAAATTTATCATAATTAAACAGAATGCATATGAAATTGAAGGATAACAAGAGTTGACCACACTTTCCACAAACAACAACAATCACCAAACACTCACCTGAACTGCATGAACCAAAATCTCAGCAGCATTATCTTCTGCTCCTTCCATTCCCATTTCCCATGAGGTCAGCATAAGTCTGCCTAATATCAATGAATGATCAGGCAAAAACAGTTCCTGAACACAATATCTCTGTGGCTCATCCTGCAAATGCTGAGGAGGAGATTCCAACTGAGGTAAATAATTCACAGGGTCAGCCAACTGAAAACAAACAAAAATTCCTTCACCTGACTGCAGATAGAAATTCCCAACACCAAAAAAAAATACAAACCTGAAAAGCTCCTTTATCACTGCTTCTTTTGACTTTATTTATTTTTGATTTTTTGAAATCTTTTAGTTTTGCTTTAGATGTGGCTTTAGATAATCCTCCACATTTGTTAAAGAGACACAATAAGAACACATTATGGAGGTGAGTTTGCTCAGCATTCATCATCCTCCTTGCTTCAGAATCAAATTCTTCTTTAGTTAGCTGCCAATAAAAAAAAAATGTATATATGTTATTCCCATGGAAAAAACAGTTTATTGTTATCTAAGATTTCAAATGGAAGTTAGATAAAATCTTTAACATGACTGGCAAAAATTTTCAACTTTGGCCAAAATAATTATTAAACCTACTGACAAATACAAATTCCAGACACTTAAATGAAACATTTAAATAATTATTCAGATTTTTAGACAACTCGAAATACTAAACAATACAATTTCGTGTATTTTTATCTATTATAGACTAAATGCATGAAAATAATATCAATCTTACCTTCATTGAAAACCATAATTTCATGAGCTGACAATACCTGAAATCAAAAAATAAAGAAAATAACTTTTTACGCTTGCGAAGCAAATTTAAAAACCAGATTTTCATCATGAAAACATCAAACAAAAAAAAATATATTATACATCGAATTTTAATTTATTTATTTACTTTTTAGTGCTCTCTCCTAGGGACTCAAATAACTGCCTCCTGGCTTGATTAAGGTCTTCACAATAAGCCATTAATACTTTAAAATAAACTTTCACTTAGTCAAAAATTATTGGCAAAAAACTAAAAATAATTACGGGAAATATACAACTCCGAGCATTGTTTTTCTATGTATTAGCCCCGAAACTGGCAATATAAACATGAGATGTTGCCAACATTAGCTCCTAAAAATTATACTCTATGTGTTGTTACTCTATGGAGATAATGTTTTCAGCTCAGTGGTGTATTAAAAAGTGTGCGAAGAGTTATTTGTAAAAAAATGAAAATAGCAGTGCAGGGGTGCGCTCATGGAGAGCTTGAAAATATATATAACACAATCGAGCACATTGAGAAGCAAAACAACATAACAATTGATCTGTTGTTATGTTGTGGTGATTTTCAAGCCACCAGGAATTTAGATGATTTGAAGAGCATGGCAGTTCCGCCAAAATTTAGAAGTTTATGTACTTTTTATAAGTTAGTATTTTTACATAAATTTACTTTTGAGCTGCACGACAAAGCAGATGAAAAATTTCCTTTTTTTTTAGGTATTATTCAGGTGAAAAGTTAGCACCGAAATTAACAGTTTTTATTGGAGGGAATCACGAGGCTTCGAATTATTTGCAAGAACTGCCCTACGGTGGATGGGTTGCACCTAATATTTATTACCTTGGTTATGCTGGTGTTATTAATATAGGAGGAATTAGGATAGCTGGTCTTTCTGGTATTTTCAAGGGCTGGGATTATCCAAAGGGTAGATTTGAAAAACCACCTTACAATGAGGATTCACTAAGAAGTTGTTATCATATTAGAAATTTAGATATATTTAGGTTGAAACAGGTATAAAAAGTTTCTATCAGTTATTTGTGTTTTTTCCCTCTCATAATATTTGTGTTTATGCTTTGATGCAGCTTCATTTTACTGCTTTGTATTTCAGTTAAGTCTTCCTCTGAATATAATGTTATCACATGATTGGCCTGCTGGTATAACAAATCATGGAAATGTAAAAAGTTTACTCAAAGAAAAACCATTCTTGAAAGAAGACATTGAGAATGAGAGTCTGGGAAGCAAACCTGGTGCTGAATTGTTAGACTGCCTCAAACCAGATTATTGGTTTGCAGCTCACCTTCATGTCAAATTCTCTGCATTAGTAAAACACACCAATGTAAAGTTACTGCATTTGTGGAGTTTCACTTGCACAGTTTCACTCTGCCTCACTCAATTGGGTTTTTTTATTTTTAGGGTCCTCATCCCAAAATAACTAGATTTCTATCACTAGATAAATGTTTGCCCAGAAGGAAATTTCTGCAAATACTGGACATACCACATGACCCAGAATGTGATTTTCAGTTGAAATATGACTTGGAATGGTTGACAATCCTTTTTTTAACAAATTCATTACTAAGTGTTAGCAAATTAAACAATTACATGCCTGGGCCAGGTTCAAACCAAAGGTATCAGTTTCTCCTTTCCTTTATCTGAGTAATCACATTATTTGCAACTAACAAAGCTTTAAAAATTAATTGAATTAGAATAAAGGTTTAACATATAAATATTTCAAATTGTTTCAGGTGGGATTTCAAACCAACCAAAGAAGAATTAGATTTGGTGATGGAAAAATTCCAGAATGATTTGAATGTTCCCAAAAATTTTACTCCAACTGCTCCACCTCACAATTCAGAATCCAATTCAGTGGGAGAAACTGGAAAGCAGCCCAGATTAAATCCTCAAACTGTGGAGTTTTGTGCAAAATTAAGTAAGAAATCTACTTTTATCAGAGAATATCAACTGATAACTTTTCTGATTTATCCTTTCCCAAATTCCCGAGCACCAGTTTTAGCTGAAAATTTAATTCCAGATATAGACGATCCCATGACTCTGTTGCTGAATGAAGATGGCTTCCATAATGTTTCCACCGCCAATTTATCTTCCTTTGAAAGCAGTACATTTATCGGAGATTCGGATGCGGAAACTGCGTCGCCCTCAACGAGTCAAAGAGTTTCTCGAACTCCTTTGATACTTCCGCAACCCTCCGTTCAAATCTCTGACGATAAGTGTGAAGAAACACTTTCGACTGACTCACAAAAAGCTTCATCCGAATGCGAAACCCCCAAAAATACTATTCCTGATGATGTAACTCAAAATCCTGAAGAACGACCGGAAGAATCTGACGGATCTCTTAGAAAAAAGTTCAAAAGGCGAAATATGGCGTTATATGCTTCAACGGAGGATGACTGAACACAATTTTTTAAAAACCTTTTTAATTTCAAGATGGCATTATTTTTTTACTTAGAAAAATAACCTTTAATTAAATGACGATGTTATGTAATTTTAAAACTGCAAGGTATTGTTTTTTCATTTACATAATTTATAACTGCAAAGTTTCGAAATAATTTTTAATTGTAATTATGTATTTAAAAATTTTAAGAGTCTGACTTATAAAATGTAACTCTGGAGGAAAGTTTACTTCAGTTTCAATTTATGGAAATGAATTTAAAAAAAAAGAACAAATAAATAAATAATAAATTATCTATTTCGAAAACTGGCCACTATTTAAATTTGGGGAAACCAAACTTTGGTGTTTTCTTTTTATAAAAAAATTAAATAAATTTGACTAAATTTAAAAATATGAAACAATAATAACAAAACTGCAAACGACTTTCGTAGTGAAATATATAAAAATATTACAACCTATGATTTAAGACCACAGAAGTGTACCTCAATTGTACTTTACAAAAGTATGCACAATTCGAAAGTCTTTGGTTACAGCCTCACTTCGCGAGTCTTTCAATTTCCCCCGCACACTCTCCAAATGTGATGTCAACTTTCATCCCCCGATTGTGTCACCCCACCACTCTCGAATTCACTTAGAATTTCAAAAGGTGATTATAATAAATTCGAATCATCTTCGTATACTCGCTTGCTTCCCTATTTTAACGCAATTGTTCCCTCGAAAAGAAATGGGAATTACCTGTTTTGGCGAGAGCAGTAATGTCGACTGAATTATTTGAATTATAAAGGCAAAAAGCTGCGACACAAATAAAATAAGTCTTTGGCTGAGAATTGTGCTCAGCGCAGATGAGACAACCCTAGAGCGGAGGCTCCGCGCGACAGACGGCGCCACCCCGGAAATGACCACCCCAAAACGTTGCATAGTTTCCTCCAGCTCCACCTGTTAAAGGAAAAGAACATACGATCACTCTGGATTCTTTTCTCATTGTTCGGAAGGAACTGTTTTTAGTCGAAAACAGGGATTTTGGTTAGCATTCCTTTTATTTTATTTTATTTATTTGCGCAGTATTTAATTGAAAGTGGATGAGAGACACCTCAGTGCGTTCGTAAAGTTTCAAATTTATTACATTTTTCTTTTGACAGTATGAAGTCAAACCTAATAATTAAGACCGGTCGATGAACTTCTCATTCCTGTTTGGTTAATTGAATTGGTGACTTTAAAAAATCGAAAAAGAGTTATTATGAGAAAGTCACGATTGTGATTCCATCGCTTCGTTCTGTAAACAATTAAATGCGACGTTCCCATTGTGTCCTTCATTGCATCATTTAATAGTCAATTCAAAAATTGTTGCTTTACGAACGCTTCCGAAAATACCGCCCGGTTATCACCGACACCGCCCCGGAAAAATCAAAACTCGAATAAGACAGAATACACTTCTTTCGTTTTCTTTTTTTTTTTTTCTTAAACACCACAAACCTGCTTCGATCATAGTTGAGAAACGACGCCTACCGCCGCCGCCTATTCTTCAAGTCTTTTCTCTCAACATTTTCAGGTACTTTTTTTTAAATCGTTTTATATCAGTTTTATATCATTTAATCTAAATCCTCACTTTTATCTAAGTTTATTAATTTTCGAGATCTAGAAAAACAAAACATTATTGTATTTCTCCTTTGCTCATCTGTGTGTTTTCTCACCGACACAAATTTGCCTTTTTTATATACCGTTTCGACAAACTTCCCAATAAATAATAATAAATAAGTGCTCCCAGATAATTATCTAATATCTTTCGGGTGGGAATATCAACGGTACTTACGCGAATGGCTGACTATTATATAAAGCTTTGCAGTAATGCATAAGGTACTCGCAAGGTCCCCAAGGTGGGTGACCGCCATTAATGTATAATACGTACGTAAACCCGTCTTTACATGCCCCTTTTATTGAATAGTAGTATGGCAGAAAGGATTGCAACCTGAAAAAGGAATATTCCTTTCATGAAAAGGCCCACAATGAGGAGGATTCCCCTCTGTGCGGAGCGATCACTTACTTAAAATTTCGACTTTCGTAAAAGCGAATGGCCGGCGTGTTCGTCGTGAGGACGTGTAAGAATATGGCTCGGCAGTATTTGTGCTCGACAGTGGTCAAATGGGCGACCAAATTGTCCAATAAAAGGCTGGCTATACCGTTCCTTCTGTGAGGAGCGCTCACGCCCAGGCTCAAGATGTATCCGGCTTCCGTGTTTTTCGGGTTGAGAGGCATCGACAGAATTCCTCGATCCTGGAAAAAATATAATTCTGTAACGAATATTGGGGAAGAGATGATGTCAACGCAGATTTTAAGGTTCGAATGGATCGCCCATTGTTTTGAGAATCGGGGGAAAACATTTACCTTTTTTACACAACGAAACGGGGTTGAAAAAAAAGGGGGGAAAGAAAAATTAAAAGATGAATTTTTCATATTTTAGTGGCGAACAGAAAATCTGTTTTTATATGTTGAGCACATTTGTGTTGGCTGCATTCCAACAATGATTCTACAAATAAAAGGGTGGGAGGTAAATTTTTAAACTCTCACATTTTCAACTCAAGGAAATAATCCCGCCTTTATTTTTACTCATATCAACATTTACGATATAATTCATACTAAAAAAGGCTCATTTCAATCTCATTGGATCGGGGAAGAAAGCCTCATTCAAGAAAACACACAATTCGATAGCAATTAAACTTAACGTAACATTATAAACAATCGAAGACAAAATCTTTCCAAAGAGAAAAGGATTTCTCAGAGAAAAATTACATTTTTTAAAGGTATCTTTTTTTGAGAATAACTCGCCATAATATTAATCGTATAGAACCGAATATAAATCGATAGAAAAAATGAAAAGAGATCAGTTCATCATTTTATAACAAAGGCTTCCACAGTTTTGAACCCCTTTTTGGAAGAGACTTTGGGTGACGCTTCAGTTCCAAAGTCACCCTATTCTGACGATCGACTTCATAAAAAATTTACATTCTTAGGGAGTTCAAAAAAGCCGCTGTTTATTTTAGTTACTTTGCTTCATCGGGAGTCGATAAAAGAAGACCAACTCAAAAATATTCCCGCCGTTTCATTTGATTTTTCAATTTGATACCGATTAAATTCCACCGATAAAACACTTTATTTAATGAAAAAATAATTATTTTCAGATAAATACTCTAATTTAAGCATTTGAAATAGATTTTTATTGTGAATGCCCTTTAATTTAGTCTATTTTGAACGCTTCAAGTCCCATTGTGATACAGACGGGATCTAAAGTCCTCTAATTTAGTTTACACATATGAGGAGCACATTTGAAGAAATAAATCTCTTGGCAAGAGCGAATAACAACACAAAAGTTTTTGAATTTTGTGGTCGGTGTCAGCGAAAAACTTGCTTACTTCTGTGGTCTGTGCAGGTGTCTGCTTAATTTTCTGTATTCCTCTTTCATCGTCTGATGCAAAATAAAAAGCATCATCCACTTGGACTGCTTCCAGATGCAGAAAAAATTGATTACATTTTTGTTTATAAAATTAAAACTCACTAATAAACTCTGGTCTCATTGCCATTCGCTTAACACTTTTTGCAACGGCAGACGAACCACACAACAATTTCATCTTTATGGCGCAAAACTTCAATATCATTCCTTTTTGTTGTATCGCAATTGATTTCTGTAGTAATTTTCCCGAATTTCCTGTATTCATTTGCAATATTTATATCCCGTCTGCAACGGAAAGTCGGCAAAAATCTTCTTCCGAAGGCAAATTGCCAAGAAAGACAGTCTTTGAGAAAATACCATAAAAATAAAGAAAATTGTAAAATATTTTACAAAATTTCTTTTTCTATTTTCATTTAAATAAAATTTTATCGAATCTGATTTGATTAGGATAACCTAACCATCTTTCAGAGTTATGGTTGCAGTTTTTTGAAGCATATTCGTCATGGAAATAATATTGAGGTCCCTGAATTTCTTAACTTATGAAACACTACGTAAACTCTTAATTCTGCGTCCCGGGGAAAACCTGGAAAAATGCCAGAAAGGTGAAAATTAAGTGTCAACGAAGCTAATTAGGAACCGAGCCAAATAATAAAAAAGAAAGTAATTTTTTCGGAGCGAAGATTTAACGTCAGGGAAAAAATCCACTCGACTGTGTATCTCTTGTTTTGATTTTTAACAGATATTTTATCATATGCCGGTTAGGGCAGGCGATAATACTCAATTCCCTGAGTGGGACACTAACAGTTACCCCCGAGTTTAACGGTCAGGAACAAACATCTCCCGATTTTCATCCAGTCTTCCTTATAGAACTTAAAACGTTTATGTGGAATGTTACAATTTACATATGAGATTTCGTGTCAGTTTCACGACGGCAAATTTACACAAAAAGAAAGAGTAAAGCCATAATGAATTTACACCCCGATATATCCGGTAATTAGCGCCTCTTTTGTTAAATTTCTGTGTTCAATTTTCCATTTCAAAACTTAAGAACAAAATATCTTCAGCTTCTTCCCCAAGGCACAACAACAACCAATTTGGCCCTAATCTGTATGAACCAAAACAATATACTTTAAGCCAAAGTCATTGAATTACTTTACAGTAACAACCCCGAGTCCGCGGAAACGAACTCTTTCCAAGAACAGAGGCGAAGTATTAATCACTTGAAAAACTGAAAAGGAGAATAAGGCGGAGTCAGATTTACATTTACCGTAAATGACTTTTTAGAAATTTATGGCTGTTCAAATAAAATTCCTCCCCTCACCCTTTACTCCGTCCCTTTTTCCATTTCGCTTTTCCGAAACCCTTCCACTGGCTTTTCTGCAAATCTCACAAACAAACGTCCCTTGGGACCTTTGGGTGTTTCTGGCCGATCTGTGGGTTCGAAGGAATCAACAGTTTGCATGGCCACCCCGAGCAGAGGGAACAAGTGTTCCTCGCACAGGAGAGCGGATATTCAATAAGATAATCGTTAGAATCCAGCCTTGGCGAAGGTCTTTCTTTCTGGGCCTCTCGCCAATACTATGGTTGTATTATTTACGTTTTGCTCTCGATCGAATAAATAAAAGCTTTTTTGTACAAATCAGGGGAACGCAGCCAATTTCATTCTGAACTGAATGCATTTCCTCTGTCTGCCGATTGTTTCTTTTTCGATTACCGACTCTTAATGAAAATTTCTTTTGAAAATAATTTCAGTTTGGGGTGTCATAACATCAGCCCTTATGTAGCTAAAAAATAGTAAACCACCTTTATCCGCACCTTTTTACCCTCATCGAATAATATACATATATGTCTTTTCTAAAAAATTTCAGAAGTTAACGACTTAAGGGTATTTATTATTTAACGAATGGAAAGTCTGGAAATTCCAGTGGAAGATGAAATTCGGGAAAATTTAACTCTGTTGCATTGATCGCCTTTTTTTCTTCCGTTTTGGCACTTTATCAAAGACTTTTATGGAGAAAATAATGCGCTTGCTTTTCCCCTTTTTTTATGAAAAGTTCAGCATGGCGGGGAATCTCATTTAGACGTGAAGAAAGAAAAAACTTCCCTTTTTTTTCATTTTCGAACGTCGAAACTTAATACAATTTTTGAAAATTCTTCGGAAAAACTGCTTTAAGAGCGGATGGAGGATTTGTAAAGTGTTAAGTCTTCGTTTTTATTAGCCGATCATCAAACGAGACCGAATTGTATTATTATCTGTGGATAATTATACAAAAAAAACTTTATATTTTGACATCCTCACCCATATTTGGAGATTTCCGCTACAAATAAAACCAATTTATGCGGAATTTTACAATAATATTCTTCGATCGATGTCTCTTCAGCCTTATTTGAGGAGAAGAAAGTTGATTAAAAACAAAACGCGAGGTCTGCAAAGTCAACAAAAGGAATCCCGGACGAGAAAACCAAAGGGGAAACTATGAATGAAGGCCTACTACGGCTCTCGTAATAATTCAAATATTCGAGAAGCTCTGTTATCATTAAAGAGCCAAATTTTCTCTTTACAAGGTAAGATATTGGCATGGGATCAAATTTATTTTGAAAGTAAGCCAGTAGAAGGTGCACCGCGTCCTGTCAGTACTCTCCGGCTCAGCTGATCCACAACATTGCCAAATTCTACCAATCACATAAAACCAGCTGATTTCGAGTCCCGTTTTTTCTCCTCTTTCAATATGGCTTACGGCCAAATTAGGCCTTTTCCACTACTAACTCAATGCTTTCTTCGTATTAAACGTGAAAATCAATTACTCTATCGAGAGGTGGTCTGAATTCTCAATGAGGTTCGCCGTGCAGAATGCACAATTAGACCTCAAATATTTCCCTTCTTCTGATTTTGGTTCAAACTACTTCGAAAACTACTTTTCCTTATACACATTCACTCTTCGGTGTTTTTGCTCACAGACCTCATCACTGCATTATTTCTTCTTATGACTCCCATTTGTTTAAATTTACAATCAGTACCGTACCGAAATTCCGCCAAAAGAAAAGAAAGTTTTAAGCAAAATCAGGAAAGCTGAGTTTTTTTTTTTTTTTAAAGTAAACAAGAGAACTTTAGTCGTTATTTTAAGAACAAGTCAACCAATCAACTTTATCCCTCTGTGAAACTATTTTCAAACTTCATCGCCATTCAAAAATAGATCAACCGACCAAATCCACAACGGCAAAAAAAAATGCCTTTTTCATTAATTATGATGATGATAACGATGTCATTAGGGAAATTATGATAACCGATTATTGCGAGTGCAATAATAGTGGTGGTGTCAAATCCTTCTTGGGCGGGAACCCCCCATTGTTTCTTTCGTTATATTTTATGATCTAATTGTAGAGTAGAAGGAAAAAAGCTAAATAAAAGGTTGAATTTGTGAAGAAGTCATAGGTGAAGTCTTAACTTTAAAATTAGCGTGTCGGTTACTTCGACAGTTCTCGACCTAATTCACTATCTCCAGTTTGAGAAATACCTCAGATAACATAATCTAACTCAAACTGAATTTATTTTACAGAAATGTATACACTTGTCCAAGTGTATCTTCAGTCTGTACTTGTCTGATTAAACAAAATTTGGGCGGCAGAAAATTCACCATTGTTTTTCATTGCTGACTTTGATGAGAATACTGTGAAAAACTTACCTCTTTGTTAAGCTTAACGTAGGGTTTGATTTCGGCAACAATGAGCCCAATAATAACTCCATTGTAGACGGCCGCCAAAGAATAAAATCTTGAACTGGAGGTAATTTCTTCGTACCACGAATAGGGATAGTCGACTGGAAACCAATCTTGGCACAACTCGCGGACCTCTTCAATGTCGGAGGGGCAAAGGAACCTCAACTGAACGTTATTTAGATTGCATAGAGGAACAGGTTTCTTCATCAAGGAATGACTGCTGCCCGAGATTTCTGTTTCTGTTGCCGATTTATTCGGAGTCGTGTTAATTGCCGGCGTCGTGGCCTTAGATGTGGTTTCTTCTTCAATACGCCTGCAACAAAAATTATGCTGATAAAATCCGATACACTCTAATCCATTCTGCAGGCGAAATACCGCTCCTTACCTAAAGTTAATTGATTTTTTAGGGAACGAATTCATCGACAGATGTTTTTATGCATTCGTATTTGCAAAAAAGAAAAATCACAAATTAACCAAAATTTTTGATATTTTTGGAAACTTCAGGGAGGGTAGGGAGGGAGATAAGAATATAATACATAATGACATTATAAAAGAATTTTATATAAAATGTGCCTCTTTTAGTTTTTATTTTATCGATATTTGATATTTTTCCGGCCTTTTTCGGTTCCTTTTGTAATTTACTTAAGTTTTCATTCCCAAAATTTATACCTTAAATTAAATAATTCTTTTAGAAGTATATTCTACTAAAAATTTTTATCGCGTGGATTTTTTCTGTGAACTAAACCAAACACTAAAAAATGAGGAATGTATGGATATAGTTGTTTCAATATTGGGGCCAATAATTTCCAAATATAAAATTAGTTGTCAAAGAAATACTTCAAAAGCGAGCAAATTATTCTTCTGATAAACTTTCTCTGTTGAAAAACTCTACGGACATATTTTTATAATCTCTCATGAACACTTATGGTTTGATAAGAGGCACTTAGGAGAAAAACAGGTGAAAATGCAATGGACAACACAATTTCCCGCGGATCCGGAGACGTATGTATATTTAATTTCGATTTACACATGAAACGTATGTCTCCGATGATTTTTCGAAAAATTCTACACCGGGAAAGGGTGGCAGGACAAAAATAATTGACACAGCACTCAAGACCTTGTTCTCCAACCGTAAAAATCATTATTTAAATAAATCTGTCTGACAGAACACTCGCGGAAATCACAGTGTTTTCGTTTCATACTGCGGCGCGAAGTCCAGTTTAGAACTGAACACCGACCTCGTGACTCCCCAATGCGGTTCACAAAAAGAATTCACGAGTTGCGTACCATTTAATTGCTTTTTTCTCTTTTCAGACACTCAAAATAAATCCTTTGCTCCTAATTTTAATCGCTCATCCGTCTGTGAACTTATGAGATCATGTCTTATACTTTTGTTAAAATTTACATTAAAAATTATCTCCTATGAAAGTCATTAATGGGCTTCTTATTTATTGAGTAAATATGAGCTTTTAAATACATATTCTATGAATGTGAAAAAATTAAAGCAGTAAAACACTCATTTAAGTAGATAAAACAGCCAATAAAGGAACTGCAAATAAAGGAAAAAGATGAATAGTCAGAAGGCTCAGTTAATAGATAAAAGAAAAAGATAATAGATATTCTGAAAAGTGTTGAACACTTCATTTTGTTATCAACAAAAGAATTAAATTAAAGCTTTGATGGATTTAAATATTCCTAACTAAGACAAAACATGGAAAATCATTTTCCATTTCCCAAATTCATTCAATTATTCAATACTTTACAAAACAAAAACTCAATTTCAATAAAATCTAATAATACAATTTAATCCCCCATTGATAAGCTTTTATTACAAAATTATGTGACTTTGTTCAATGCTTTTCTGCTTGATAATAAATTTTATAACAAACTTTAAAACTTTTTTATTGGTAATTTATACTATTGTTCCTTAAATAATCAGTTTTTTACTTTATAGTATCATTAATTAGCAAATGTTTGTTCGGATTTTAAAAACTTTCAAAGTGATATTATATTGGAAAAACTCACAAAAATACAAATTAGAGGACATACAAAAATGGTTTTTATCATGATAAGTTGAAAAAGCCTAAATATGCAGAAATTCTTTATACTTTTATAAATAAGGCTGACTTATTAAATGAAATATATAAATTAAGAAATTTACCAGTTATTAATGATTACTACATTCCCCAGTATGTGCCATTAATTACACTGATTAAAATGAATAAAACCTAAATATAAAAGTATTTCTATTTGCTTGTAATTCCTATTTATAATAGATGTGAAATTTGTTTCCAAAATTCTCCAATCGGCCATAACAACGTTTTCAAACGGTTTTTTTCATAAGTACTTTTCTTAGTCGTTTTGATATCGAATATATATTAAGAATTTTCATTTAAATTTGGTGATTGAGTGCATTACTTACCAAATATTCAAGCCAATCAAACTCTTACTCTCTAGATGCGCACTAAAGAATATCTAAAGAGGTTAGATTTTTTAGTTAAAATTAATAATCATCCTCCACACCTATTTTGTCAACAGATAACTATTTATCACAGATAGTTTGAATGTAGTCTATTTACGGGTTAAAATCGTTTTCAGCACAATTTGCAATGAAATTGACATTTAATCTAAACGAATCAAAAATTTTACAAATTCTGGTAATATTCATAACCTTGATTTTTATTTAAGTTAAATAATTAAATATGTTGAAACGGTTTTTTCTGATCATTTAATGAAATCTGACAACAACGCATAACTAAATCATGTTTTTAACGACTTCTGGACATTTTTGGCGCGATAACGTCTGAGTAGATTTACTCATTAGTTTTTAAGTATCTTCAGTCAACTTTTGCAATTATTTTCAGAGTTAATTGTAATTTAGGTGGAAAACTTTTACTGTTTTATCAGAAATACGGTAATGGTACTGTGCTTTTCAATGTGATTAATGTCCATAATGCAGTTAAATTGTCTACATTTTGAAAAAATGCCCCATAAATTATTCTTTATTTTTATCAGTGATCATTTTCTTGTTGACTTTCAATGAAAGAAAAAACACCAATTGAAGATGTTTTTCCTTTTAGAATTTCAGAACTGTTAGTGTGGAGGAACTCTTCCTCATATGAACTTTTTCAATAACATGGTGATTTTCAAAAAATTTAAAATTGACAAAATTGAAACATGTAAAAACTTAAAATTATATATTTCTAAAAAAACAATATTTTATTACATGAAATGAGAATTTTAAATAAATCAGTGTAAATGAAAATGGTAAAAGTGCAGGCAAGAATGAAAATCAGTAATTAATTTTACAAATAAGAAAAAACAAGTACAAGAAAAAAAATCTTTTATATGAAATTTAAATTAAATAAGTTCAACTGACCTTTTCCTTCCACAATACAAATCTGTATTTAAGTTCACAGATTTGCTTTTAAATTTTGCTTATTCCACAAATGCAATATTAAAATTATCTTTATAATTTGAAATATGTTTACTTTCTATAACAACTGCTGACAGTTTTTTAAAACACAGTAATGTCTTAACCTTGTAACACAAAATTCAGTGATAATTTTAATTGCTTTAAAGAATATATATTTCCATTAAACAAATTCATGCACTTCTACAACTAAAGTTAAAGTAGTCTCTGATAAATTAGTCAGCATTTAAAAATAATAAATTAAAAATATTTCTACTGGCTAATTAATGAAAATATTTAAAGTATATCTGATGCAAATTTAGATGAAAAGCCATGAAAGAGTTAATTATGAGAGTTGATACTGATAAGGTTTTTATTACTAAAATCTGACATCAGGATTCTCATTAATCAATTGTTAAGAGTAAAATTTTTCAAAAATCAATTTGTATTATGAATATTTTGGTAATTGGGAGAAAATTCTAAACATTTTGAATAAATCATGGCAGGTAATTTATTACTTTGGGGAAAATTTCTTTAAAATCTTAAAATTATTAATTTCTTTCATTTTTCATTTACGTGCGAGCGAGCTCAGGAAGGAACATTTCGGGGAAATAAAATATTCTCTGTTCTTGCCTGTTTTACAATAAGTTTTACTCACATGAAAATCCGTTTTATATAATCTGCAACAAAAAAAACAAAAAATCAATTATATTCTCAATGTTGCAAATGATAAAACTTAGCAGCAACCCCCTGGAAGTGCAAGTATTTTTTTTAATTGAAGATCTCTGAATCTTGAAATTGAACTAATATTGATTCTATTTAGAATTAGCTCGAAGCAAGTATTATGTGTATTATATAAAATTTTAAAAATCAATGTTTATGTTGACTCACCTTAAAGATCGACATGATATTCTGTTCGAGCAGTATCGCGCTAAAAGTGACTTGAGGTCATCAGAAACGTCAAAAAGTTAAGCACTGTTGCCATATTTACGCCATAGAGCGGAATGCCCAGTTGAAGTACGACGTGGCAGCAGAAAAAACTGTGTCTGTATCGTGCCGCTGCACGTCAAAGTAGGCTTTGAATTCAAAGTCACCTTTAGTGAACTATTTTTACTGTGTATGTTAAAGGTGTTAATTCTATAATGATTCGAAGTTGCTTTTTAAGAAACCCCGCAATTCAAACTGTATTTAAAAAGGAAGTGAAAGATTTTAAAAATTTTAAATGCCTAGCAAGTATGGGTAGATCGCCAAGAAAAAAGATTACCTTAAGGTAAACTTTTACAAATTTTATCAACTGATAGAAGTAATTTTTTCTAGTTTGATTCGTAATTTCAGGCAAGGGAGTAATCTTACCGTGGACTTTCAGGGGAAGAGAATGAGTCCCAGTTGCAGATTTTATTGTAGTTACCCCAGTCATTATAAAGTACTACTTCCAGCTCTTTCTCCTACTATGGAGAGTGGTACAATAATTAGTTGGGAGAAAAAAGAAGGTGATAAGCTAAATGAGGGAGATCTTTTGGCTGAAATAGAGACAGATAAGGCCACTATGGGGTTTGAAACCCCAGAGGAAGGGTATCTAGCTAAGATTCTTGTACCTGCTGGAACCAAGAATGTGCCTATTGGAAAGGTTGGTGTTTGTAGATATCTGCTATTTGCAAGAAAATGATGAACAAATATTTAATTTTATAAATTAGACAATATTATAATACTTTTAATCTAATTAGATACTGTGTAGTTGCAAATTAAATCAATCTGTTTTAATTTTTGATTTTCAGTTGGTTTGTGTAATTGTTGAAAATGAAGCAGATATAGCTGCATTTAAGGATTTTGTAAGCACAGAAACTACAACTAAAAGTGCTCCAGACAAACTGCAAACTCCTGCAGCAGGAACACCTCCTGCACCTCCACCACCTTTACCCTCACCCCCTTCACAGCCAATGCCACCATCCCCCTCAGTGAAGCAACCTCCACCTACTTCAACCTCATCATCCATTGAAGGAAGAGTTCTTGCAAGTCCTTTGGCGAAAAAATTAGCTTCTGAGCAGGGAATATCACTGCAGGTTCAGAAAAATTGCATATTAAAATTTAAAACCAAGATTTTGAATTGAATTTATAATAAAAAATACTTTTCCAGAGTTTAGGGAAAGGAAGTGGGTTATTTGGTTCAGTAAAATCCAAAGATCTTTCTGGAGCTCCTCAAGCACCTTCAACTTTGGGAGGCTTTACAGAACACAGGTCTCTTGAAGATATTCCCATAAGTAATATCAGAAATGTTATAGCAAAGAGACTTATAGAATCTAAGCAGGTAAGCACATGCACATAATCAACTTGTTTCACAAGAAAATACTTTTGAAGTGTAATCAGTCAAATTATCTCTGTATAATACCAAAATCATTACAATTGAGTTAACCACACTAATTTTTATTATTATTTATTACTTTTTATGTAAGTGAAAATTAATTTAATTGGTTGATGAAATGCTTTTTAAAATTTTCAGACAATCCCACATTATTACCTCTCAGTAGATGTTAATGTAGACAATGTTCTGGCCATTAGAAAAAAAATGAACAGTTTAAATGAAAAAGATAATATTAAATTAAGTGTTAATGATTTTGTAATAAAAGCAGTTGCTTTGGCATGTAAGAAGGTTCCTGAAACAAATTCCAGTTGGAGGGATACATTTATAAGACAGTGAGTAACAACATTGATAAGTTTGTATTTTTGGAAATTTTTCATTTTAGATGTTTTAAAAAAAATAATTAATTTTTTTTGCTAGATATGAAAATGTTGATGTTAGTGTAGCAGTTAGCACAGATAGAGGTCTGATCACTCCAATTGTGTTCAATGCAGATTCCAAAGGTTTAGCCGCTATTAGTTCAGATGTGAAAACATTAGCAGCAAAAGCTAGGGAAGGAAAATTACAGCCACATGAATTTCAGGTAAATTTATTTTAAATACCCATGGTTTTATAAAAATTTAAATATTTTTTAAAAGGTTTTTACTAAATTTTCTAATTTAAACTTTTTCTTTTGTTAGGGTGGCACAATTTCTGTTTCAAACTTAGGAATGTTTGGGGTGAACAATTTCAGCGCCATAATCAATCCACCTCAGGCTTGCATTCTTGCAGTTGGCACAACTGAGAAGAGAGTGGTCTCTGATGCAAAAAGCGAAAGCGGGTAAATATTTAATTCTCCAAGTGTGAGAAATAGGAATCTGTTAATGGAAATTCGAGAGAGACAAAATTTTTTACCGAAAGAAGGGCTGAGTTACAATGATTTTGAAAATTACAGACCAAAGGGGTTGAAATAAAATAAAAAGAATGACATTCTGGGACGTTAAAGAGTTATAAAACCAAAAAATTAAAATGATTTTTTATTCTCAGGTTTAAAACATCGGACTTTATATCAGTCACTTTAAGTTGTGATCATCGAGTTGTGGATGGAGCGGTTGGAGCGAAATGGCTGTCGGTTTTCCGCAATTATATGGAAAATCCTTACTTAATGCTTTTATAGGCTTAATTTTATATAGGGTTTCAAACAATATGCTGAATCAAATAATGAATTCTTCAGTATTTATGGTAGAGGGCTCAAAAAATAAAAAGTAAAATGACTACTGGAAGTAGCATTTCACCAAATTCTCTGTATGGGTTTTTTTTTTTAAATTTTAAGAGGAAAAAGTGTTGAATATTCGGAGAACTGCTAAGCATTTTAAAGGTAGATTTTTATAAAAATTTGAAAATGGTCACGACCGATTGCTAATAATTAAAAAAATCAGTGCAAAGAAATTCAGACTGGAAAAGGCGTTATTGCTAATATAACAGTTAATTTTGTTTTCAGCAAAAATACGTTTTTCTTTTATAAATAATTACCCGTAAAAAAAGTTCACCGAATTTTCTAAGAGTTAACGCATTTTAAAATTAAAAAAAACCATCCTATTGTGTATAAATATTTTAAAGTCAAGAAAAAATTATTCAGTTTAAGAAATAAAATGCTTGAAAATATATTACAGTGAGATTTACCGAAGCAGTAATGAATAAAAAATTAAAACTTTTATTGAAAATGAGTTTTGCAAGAATAAATAGGAATTTATTAAGTATTGCTCAAATAGCTCTGAAAAGCTTCTATGTCTTTATAAGTTTAATATTTTTACCAAATATTTAATGTAAACTGTCACATATTCTTGAAAATTTATTTATTAAATTTATGACATATTTGTTTTCATCATTAAGACTGATAATATTTAAAAATCGCCCAATTATTTCTTTCCTGGAAATCACAAAATTTTTCTCCCCATTATTAGTTTATATTGAAATTTGTTTTATGGTATAAATTATATTATTTTTGAAATAAATTATATGATATATATTTTCTGTCTGTTTAAAGTGAAATATTATTTACATTTTTAAGAATTTTGATGAGTGGGGAGTTGAACTGATCTGTGATTAATGCTCTAAAAACTTCTCATTCTCTTCCTTATGGCTGGGCATTAGTCAGATAAGCACTCTCCTGTCTTTTTATTTTTCTTAATTAAATTCATTTCAAAAGAAAAAGTTGAATTTATTGAGTTGCAATACTGTATTTTTATAATTGGACTTATTTAAATACAGTGATGGCCGTTAGTTTAACCGTCAACCTTAGTTTTAAATTCACGTTTAATTTTAAAACCCATTGCGATTTTTATAATTCTCGGCGTATTATAAAAAAGCAATTTTTCAGGGAAAATTTTTAATTTAAGAAAGATTTGTAAACTTTAATATATCTTTTCCTACTCTTAAATTCTTCTACGCAAATCAATCTCCGAAAAATTTTAACTTGTTGCCTCCTCTTTATTTAAGATCCCCCAAAACTGAATAAAGAGACTAAAATCCTTTCACTTTTTATTTTGATCCTTTATCTCATCATGTTTAAAAACTGTTAATCAAAATAAATTAAGAGTTTGAAAATCAACGGCCAGAAAATTTTTGGCGGCGTTACAAATCCTCCATTTTGAATTCTTAAATGGTGTCGGTATGTTAACTGTCAATGAATATCAGGGATTGCTTTTTTATTTTTCGTTGAAATTATTTTACATGTAAAAAGATTTTGAAGAGTTTTAAATAAAATGAGTGACATTAAACATAATTTACGACAATACAGCTTCCCCCTTTGTGCAAGAGAAGCATTATCAGTAATTGGTAACCTTTTTTGATTAAAACTGATGAGTTTTTTTTGATGATTTTTTCTTGTAAAAATATGTTTTTTATTTAATTTTACAGAGCAGCTAGCTGTAACCCATAATTCAGGAAGAACTGTAATTTCAAAATCAATGGAACTGGTTTCAGAAATAATAGCCGAATTTATTTTTTGTGAGGTTAACATGTATCCTGATAATCGTTCGAATGCAGCCAATTCTAGGGTAAATTACATGAATAACCAAAATTGATGTATACTTTTTATTTTTACAAAAACTAATCATTAATTTTTTTATGTTCAGTTAAAAAAACTCACATGCGTTCAGGAGCTCCAGCTGCTTGAAATTCTCTGTGACTATTTTTCTTATCCCGGTGGAAGTGATGCTGCCAGAAACACAGTTTTCATGAATTTATTCCCTGACTCTCATAAAGACAGAGCAAGACTTTTGGTGAAATTAGTGTCCATTTCAATTTCAACTAGATCAAAACCAGTTTTGTCAGCAACTGGAATTTGGATGCAACAGTTGGGATGCTTATCTGGTTACAGCCTGGTATTGGCAAAGGGTTTAGTCAATGACTATTTTGTTTTGGTACCAAAGGCTGTAGAGAGATTACAAGACTTACCTCAAATAGCTCCACAGTTCACATCAAATTTCTTGACTGCTGTTGCAGAATTATATTCAGTCAAAGGTTGGTAATGGTTGAAATTAAACTTTTTAATTACTCAGGTGGAGTTATTCCTTTTTCAGATAGCAAAGAAAATTTACCACCAGGATCTCTTTTGGAAGTGGTTACTGACTGGGTCTCTAAAAATACAAACCTTTGCACTGCTGCTCTGTACTGTCCTGAACCAGCTTTACCTCAAGGTGGAATACCAATGCCTCCCATTACCCCTTTTGCTGGACTATTCAGGTGACTAAATATTACTTCTATTGGTCATAAATCATTATTACCTTAATGCCTAACTGAAAATATGTTTGTCATTCTCAGGTGGTGTGTTTTAGCACCCTTGATTTCTTCCACTCCATCTAAGTTATACTCAAGGCTTCATCTTGCCCTGTTGGAGAGCTTGCTGGATACAACCACTCCAAGGGAAAATCTAGTTTCTGCCCAACATTTAGCTTCCATTGCTGAACCAATATTGAAATTATCAGAAGGAAAAAGTGAAAGTGCCATTCAACTTGCATTGGATAGATTAGCTCAAGCAGTTCAAGTTGTAATGGAGTCAAACAGTATTTATGGGAAAAGACGTATGTTTAAGTCTTTTTTTACAAATAAGGGTTGTGAATTTTCATTTTCATGAAATTCATTTTTTTTTTTCCAGAAGACTTATTCAAACAGTTGGATGCCTTACCAGAAAATCGTCTCATGAGTTTAGTAAAAGCAAAACATAGACCACTATGACAAGAATTATGCAGTGATCAAAAAGCATTGTATTATAAATATTGTTAAAATATTTAAATATGTAAATATTGAATGTAATATAGGTTATTTATAATAAAACAATTTTCTCCCCAACCTTATTGCTTATTCTATAATTTGCTTTATCCTTAATTAAACTATTTGATACCTTAATTATAAATAATTTGTTTTATGCTTTTCTTAAAAAATTTCTCAAAGGATATTTTTATTAAATTATCAAAAATTATGTATAAAATGATGATATAATTCTTAAATTATGTTTATAAAAACTGCTGAACTTTCATAATTATTGCATTAAAATGGTTTGAATCTTCTGGCTTCTTTCAAAGCAGCTATTTTTCTCTTGTCTTCTTCAAATTTTTTCCTTAAAGCAACCAAATCTAAAAGTAAAAAAAAAAAATAATGAAAACACCAACATTTAGTGCATTTCAGAGAAATATACATCAAAGCAAAATATATACTTTTCATTTTTGATTCCTTTATTTGAAATGTATAGAAATTGGTGAGCTCCTTTTTCCGCCTCTGTCGCTCTCCTCTTTTCTTTAATTGTCTAAAAACACTTTCCTTTCTGGCAAAACCAGGATTTCTGCCCCTAAATTTAAAAATTATTATATTAACAGTGAATAAAATTCTAGTACTTTTAAATATTTAAATTAGCAGAGGATTTCTCTAATCTTTAATTAATATGAAAAATCATAGCAGGTGTTTGATGTTCAATTTTATATTTTACCTTTTAGTCACTGTGATCCATCCATCTTGAGGTTCACTCAAATCTTTTTCTTCTTGAATTTTTTTGCTGTTTTCTTCATCATATTTATCCATAAATAACTTAATTTCTTCTTCCATTTCTTTCTTATTTGGAAATCTGTTGTTATATTCTTTACTCCACTCTGAAACAATAAATTTCTTGCTAAAGTACATAACTAACAAATTATAAAATAAATATTTGACTTTTTTAATTTTAAAAATAGCTGAAAGTGTTAAATAAAAAAAGTTAAGAAACTTACTTTGAATTCCACTTATTATTAAATCGTTTTGAAGAATCAAAATTTCTTCATTATTTAAGACATTATTTAAGTGTTTATAATTACTAAAAACAACATATGCTATCTTAAAACCTTTGACTTTCTCCAGCTTTGGAAAGTATTTAGACTGTTCCACAGGAGGTGCTTGAGCTGAAGGGGTTTTATGGATATAAACAGAAGTCACTTTTCCAAATTTGCCAAACAACTTCTTTAATGACTCCTGTAAAATTTTTAATTAATATTAACTTTGATACTATAAACTTTATATTTTTTAGTAAAATGGTGTTACCTCATTACAATACGGAGGAACTCCAACTACAAATAATGTTCTGTCGGGCGGTTTTTCCGGTACTTTTTCTCTAACAGCATGTGGCTTAACGAAGAGAACATGAGTGTGCTTACTTTTTTCACAATATTTTACCTGAAGAGCTGAAATTAATTTATTATTTTAATAACTCTGAAATCATATGGGAAAAAAGCACAATAAATTTTAAAATACCTTTAAAGTTCTGCATTTTCTAACGCTACCTATTCATCAAACCAGTACAGGTTATGTTTAATAAGTCCATTAATTCAATAAAAATTAAAATTCGCGAACTGTATGTTAATTAATAGAGACAGTTCAAAGGAAATTACTTAACACTTTTTTAAAATTAAAATATTTTTAATTTTCCCTTTGACACATAACGATTGTCCGCATAGTTTTCCCACTATTTATATTTAAGTAACCATAGACATACAAAAGTTTTCGCACATGACTATACTTTTTTATTTATTCTTGCTTTTTAAGTGAGGAATAGCATTAAAGTTTCCCCAATATCCTTCGTATCAAAACAGAAAATATAAAACTTAAATGTACCATGTTTTATTTTTAATAAATAAAAATTAAAAATAAATTTGACGAGCTTTAAAACTTTCCAAAGATGTCACGTTCTGTAGCCCGCCAATATTGATTTCTAACTTCGCAAATACTAAATTCTTTGAAGTTATAATTCTTATTAAATTTACACACAATAATAAATTGTTTTAAATAAATTTGTTTTAGATAATATTTCACTTTTTACAATGCTAATTATTTCCCGTGGACTTGTATTTGAATTTGTTTTAATTTGACATTGAAATCTTAATTCAGCCGTTAAATTTAAAAATTCATTAGTGTCAATTGAAGAGTGTGGTTCAAAACTTATTAGTTTTTTTTAAAAATATAATGATCAATAATGATTGAATAAAATCTGTTCAAATGATCATACCAGGGTGACAATTTCTTTATCAGAAAGCATGTGTTCGGGCCATGATCAAAGCATAAAAGTCATTCGTTAGTGCCCGTTATCTTTGACAGAGAGTATCTGATTTTTATTCATATCAATTCATTTTTTCTACTGCTCAATAGTGAATTTTTAAAACATTAATTTCATTAAAATTGGAAATATTGTCATAAAAAATTTATTCTTCGGCAAATTTACGATATCGTTAAGAATGAAGTTACTAAAACATTGGCCAAATCTTTTTGTGTGAGTTTTGTATTTAATAGATGGAATGCGATTAAACGAAACAACAGATTTAAATACTGATGTTTTATTAAAAATTTCTTAATAAAAGTCTTGAGCTCCCCATCGACTTTCTTGTTTTGCCTTAACTTTTCTCTCAATCAAATTAAGTAAAGCCTCCGATCGAACGGATAAACTGTCGATCTTTTCGACGAGTTGCTGATACGGCGATGCTGGTTGTGTTCCCATAACTACGTGACCCAACTTCGAGTCGATTTTAGCGTCCAAACGAGCATTACGAATTAGGTTTACAATCCAACACTCGGCCTCATCTGGATTCATGTTCAACTTCTCAGCCAGCATTCTGAAAAAAATCATCAGATTATGAGAATTCGCATTGAGGTATTAAAATGAAAGCCCGGATTAAAATACTGACCCGATACTAATGCACTGATGAATTCTGCAGAATGTTTCAAAAATCATAAGTCTTGCATTTTCGACAAACTCCTCCAAACAAGCTATGAGGAAGAAATCATTGAAAAGGACTGTATGACATTCATGCAGCTTTTGTCTGGCACCATCAAAATCAAAATTCACATATAAATGCTCTATGAACTCAGTGATGGGGTCTCTATAAGTGTAAGACTCTTGCTGGATTACTTTCACCAAATCCTTCAATGAACTCCTTCTCGATCTGTTGATGACAACTGCAGTCGCCAAATATCTTAGGATGTGAGGGCACATCGTTTGAATCGCATTCAAATAGCTGAAAAATTATAATATTTATTTTTATTTATTTAATAAAGTTATGAGGATCACAGGGAAAATTTACTCACTGTGCACGATACAGAAACATGTCAATAATGGCATCTCGACCTTTTGGATGATTGAAAAAGACAAACAAACTCCAGTGTATCAGCCAAGTTCTTTGTTGGAGGAGCTGCAAGGAACTGAAATTACCTCCATCAATGAAATCCCTGAGTTTATTCAGATCCTAAAACATTATCATAAAATACAAGACATTATTTTATGAAAATCCAAAGTGGTCATCAATTTTTCTAAATCTTACCTCAAGAGCAGTGTCCCAGTTCTGAACCAAAATCTCTGATGCCAACTTACCCCACATTACATTGAGGTAATTTTTGTCTGTTGTTGGCATTACCAGCATGTAAAAGTATAAATAACACTTTGTTATTGAATAATTTCCACATTCATAGCGATACTTAGCCAATTTGTATACTGTATCCATCATTTCAAGCTTAAACTGGAAAAGAAAAGAACAAAAATAAAATTAATAGATACTACTAAAAACAACAGAACAAAAAAACTTACATTAAACTCAGACTGCAAATAAGAAATGAGAGTTTTTGAATCTCTCATAGTTTCCATTTGTTTCATCATATCATCATCATCATTGGATAATATTGAAACAATCACTGATGCTTCATTTTGTAATTCATGCAAAGTCTGAACCACATTGTTTCTTCTGGCTTTCAGTTGCTCCGGCTCTTCAGTTGGGTGAAGTAACTTATGAATGTCAATTGCATAGTCCAACATGTTGGTTTTATTCAGAATATCAAGTTTAACTTGCAGTAATTCTGTTTTGTCATACATCTAGGAGAAAATTATCATATTTTAAAATTAGCAAAGCACTAATATTCTGAGAACAACAAATTTATTTTATTTTCTTGTAGTACTTCAAAAGTTCATTAAAAATACTAAAATTTTCACTTTTGAGTTGACTACAAACACTATATTGAAAGAAATTATATTTGATTATACTTATATTCCCTTTGGTTGATTTAAACATGTTTTATACTCACAAAAATACCAAAGAATAATAACTATTAAATCTTTAAATTCTTCAGTAAAATTTGGGTTCCAATTATAATATGAAAAAGACAAATCCAAAATTATGATAAAACATATTTTCGAAACCTGTACTAAAAAATTGTTTATGAGCTAAAAAGGAGCTTTTCAAAAATTTATTCAAGTTAGGATCAGTTGAAGGCTAAATATTTTGCAACGAAGTCTTTTAGACGTGCAATGTTAAAAAGCAGATGCTCGAATGCGGATCACACCCGAAATCCTTATACTGCTTACCCGTTTTGCGGATAAAAACTCCAGCAATGGGAAAACCAAATGCCGGTCTAAATATTGCCCAATTTTTGCAGTCAAATCGAATTCGGCCATTGTGAAGGAAAATAAAACTTTGCATACGGTTCTTTTATCCAGCCACCTGCTCGGACCACGTTTGGTTAAGTCGTGGCAGAAGACTCGCCTCGGATGCCGACGCCGCAATCTCAGTTTTTCTCATATAAACTTCGACTGGGTATATTTGCAGATCAACCATGATTTCACAAATGCTATTCAATTCGTCAGTTTTGTAAAAAAAACACGGTGTATTTTTTAAAATTTTATTAAAAAGTTTGCTTTTAAAATTACATTTCAATAATTCGCTTTCTTTTTAACTGTTCTTTATTTAAAGTCCTAACCTAAGGTTTGATTCTTTTTCGGTCCTGAAACTTTCCCTTGTATGGACCGAAAAAACTTTCCTACTCCAAGGCTTTTGCGATTCGACCTGGGGACTGAGAAAAACTTGTAGTTTTTTTTTGAGTAATTCCAGTTGTTTCCATTGAACTGACTGTTGAACGGTTGCCTCTTGTATTGGTACCTGTAGTCGTGGCCATACCTCCCGTTGTTCCCGTTATTTCTCCTCCACCGATAATGATTCATTTTTTCATTATATTTTTGCTGCTTTTTTTGGAATAAATTAAAACGAGGTCTATCTCTATCGATGTCCATTTTCAATTTTTTCATCTGTTGAAAAAAACATCAAAAGAAATTCAAAAATTTTTTTAATAGATACACAGGTGTTGTTCAGGACTTCCAATACTCACCTTTCCCCTATCAAAGTCTTCATTGTACAAATCATCAAGGCTTCTTTTTGTACTTTCAATTCTTTCTTCTTCAACTTCACGTTCCAGTGCGCATTGAGTACCGTTCCAAGATTTAACTGAAATTATTAAAATCATTAGCATTCGAAAAGGCAAAATATTTTCTTCGTTTTGGCAATGATATGCACCTGTGGAATTCCCAAAGCCCCAGTGTGAATTCTGTAAAAGAACATTAACAATGTCTCTTTTCCTTTCCATATCTTTTTCTAACTTCTCACACATTAAAACATCTGAGTCCTTGCTATGGAAGTCTACTCTGTCAGCCTTTTCGCTTTCGTTCCCGTGAATATCAAAATCTTCATCCTCCAATTTCGTTCGGTTTTTTCCATTGCTGAACCCATTGGTTTCATTAGAAACGGCGGGCCTGCTGTATTGTGAGTTTTTGGACGGCATTTTTTCCTCTTTCGGCTCGGCGACCATGTACGAGTCACTCGAAACCCTATAACAATGAAAATAATTCAATCCGAGGAAAACTAAAACATATTGAATCCGCGTTAAAAAAATGTTAGTTTAGTGGCTTTTGCAAATAGTGTTTTTCCTACTTTTAGAAAGAAAGTTTTTTCAAATGTCAAAAAATTCTTTCTGCACATTCTGGCGAAAGATTAAATTACTGGAATCATTTATGCTTTATTTAAAATGGATAGGAGTAACGAATTCCCTAATATGTTTTGCACATTTACAGAAAGAAAACATTAACACTTTTATTTAAGTTACTGCGCCTCTTCTAACTTTCAAATCTTGACGGCGTGAAGAGGGCTTCAACTTTCAAAATGGAATTCAAATTTAACTGCTTATTAATTATTCCTTTTTTAGTACTTTTAATTAAAATGTTTTATTTTTAAGGTCAATTCTTCAGCGTTATCTTTAACTTTATTTAAAGTTAACATCTTTACTCTTCTTATTTTTATTCCTACTAAGGCATCTTCTGGCGCTTTTATAGATTTACACAGTTATTAGTACCACCTCATGGGAGAATACTTTACTTTATTACATTCTGTAAATCAAGTTTGCGTAAAAACTCCGACATTTAGTATTTGAAGGAATTCGGGTCTGAAATTCCAACTGCTTTTTCTTCTTCTGTCTCAACTTTTCTCTCCGGGTGAGGATTTTATACATAAATTAGTGTCATTCCTGATTTTCTGAATTCCATATGAATAAGACAGCTGTGGTTAGTTGGCCAAAACCCAATTGAAAAAGCTACAAAAGTAAAGTACACGAAAAGCAAGGCCACCGATCCACCATTTTCGTCACTTACGTTTTCTCGTTTTCCCTCTTTGAGTGCTTAGTCTTTTCCTCGTTTTCGCTCTGATCGCTCTTATCATTAACGTCTACACTTCTACCAAAATTAGTCTTGTATTTCTCTAATATTGTAGTCCGTTTCTTTTTATCTTGAAACTTTGTACTACTTTTATCTAATTCGGAATCACTCCCGGACGCCCTCACTTTCTTCTTCTTCCTGCCATCTAATTCCGTGTCGCTGAGATTACGAACTAATTTCGGCCCTTTCACGTCCGTCACGTCCCAACTCGTCGTGCATGCCTTTGCACTGCCTCCGACAGAGTCGTCAAATTCCGTTACTTTCCACGTCTTCGTCGCGGACGAAGACATTTTCGTCAGGAGCTTTTCTAACTCGCTTCGGTCTTTTTCGACGTCCGAATCGGTCGACACGTCAGATTCGTAAGGAACTAAACTAGAGCGTTTCGAATTTGAGTCTAGAGGGGTTTTGCCTCCTTTTTTTGTCTGGAGTTGGTGGTTCGATGTTGGTGGCTCTCGGGTGGGGTGAACGGGAGGGGCATGCGCTTTGCCGTGCTTGTTTAGTTGACAAACCATGCGCGACTGAGAGTCGATCCCCTCCCTGAAAAAAGGACATTTTTTTTTACATGACAATTATTAAAATAAAAAACTACTAATCACCTACTACCCTACTTCTTTCCTTACTCAATTCCCTTACATTATCAACCATACCAGATTGTTATAAGCGGGTTTTAACAGAATATCCATCTCCTTTTTGAAGTAAATGTGGAAAATGGAGTATGAATTTCAAATAAAAAGTGTTTCATTACCTTTTGCTTTCCTTTTCTGAACTAGACGGCTCGGAATTTAAACCGGACGAGGACTCCGCCTGGGGCCAAGTCTCTTCGTCTTCTCCGACATTTGAATTTCCATTGCATGTGACGGTTGATGGTGGTGGATAAGGCCGAGGATTGACAGCTTGAAAAGGTCTTTCCATCTCGTAAAGAATCAGGTACGCGCTCATATTTAAAACCGTGTTAAGCGGGATTTGTCGAACCTGCGTGAATATTTTCCACTCAGAAAAAGTGAATACTTTACGGGAGAACGTATAAAAATACTATCAATACCACTTACAGAGGTATCGTCAAACTGATAGTACCAACCGTTGGCGGCAAGGGCAATGGCAGTGTAATGACCACAGTTTACTGATTGTCCCATATGTGTAACCATTGATACTAACTTGTATCTTACAGGGTGTCTGGGCTGAATATTTGAACTGATAAACCTAGTAATATCAAGATACTGCGGCAGTTGAACTTGTTTTGTAATTTTACCATTTGTCATACTAAATCTGAAAAACAATCATTTAATTAAACACAAATTTAAGTATAGAAATTATAAATAATATAAATTTAAGGAAAAAGCTCACCTTTTTAACTGAACACAAAGAACATTCGGAGGTTTTTCAATTGTGAATTTTTTCGTAACTGAAACTTTCTTATTACATTTCTCACACTTATACGCATCTTCACCATCAGGCAGCCTCTCCCTCTCAAAATAACCAGCTAAAGCATCATTTAAAGTGGAAGCTTTTCTAATATCCAGAGGTAGATCTTGGAAATGTTGAAAAGTCGTCGAAACTGCTCTACACGATAGACATACAACTGAAAACATTAACATAATAAAACATTTAAGATATATTGTGAACACAGTGGGAAATTTTTCTTTCAGTAATTCAATTTAAAAAATGAGATGCCAATGATAATTAATGCTGGATTCTTAAAAAGGATAATAAACTCAAACTTGTTTTTCACTGGAATTTCTTTTAATGACATTATTCCACTGGAAATGAAAGTTCCTCCTCTGGAAGGAATTCATATATTTATACTAAAATGAAATCATAATTTAACTATTATTCTATCTCACCTTCTGTTCTAATATAACCACCAAAAATTTGATTAATTGGAGTTGTTTCTTTTGAAGTGCTGTCTAATTTGTGGCCCTGAAATCTGGTCAAATAATTTTTTTCAAGGCTTTCCAACAGATACCTCATGAATTCATGAGCATCCTCTTGTGATCCATGATTCAGGTGCTTACATATTGCTGGAAAAAATAATTTAATCATTACTACAAATACTGGATTTACCAAACCCAGTTTGACAAATCTATAAAATCATAATAAAAAGCAAACTTAAGAATTAACACTGTCAACTCTCAGTAAAAACCTTTTCAATATATAAATAATTTTTTTTTATATGAAATAAATTAAAAGCACAGGGTATAAGTAGACTTCTTAGATTAAAATAAAAAAATATTTACCTTTTAGTTTAGAATATACACTGATTGGTTTCATACAAGTCCCGGTTTTTTGTTGAGAACATTTAAAAGTTTTAATTACAGAACATGTGATATCATCAGGATGCATTTGGTAATCACTATTTTGTACACAATTCTGATGGGCTGTTTCACTAACAAGCCAGTTGACTAGAGCAGGAACATGAAACAGAGCTTGTAATGTAGAGTTAAGGTAACATGTGTTGCCCATGTTCAACATTCCTGAGCCAACAGACAAATTTCCACGATAACCAAGTTGCACTCTTTCAGGGGGGAACAGAGTCAGTTTTGGCACTGGCAAAGTCATATTTGACTTTTTATTATTATTACTACTTGTATTATTATTACTATTGTTATTATTTGTATTATTATCATTTGTATTGTTATTATTTACATTTGTTCCATTCGTTACTGCCTTAGCATTACTCAACGGCGGCTTTGTATTAACTACAATGTATTTAGACTTTAATGTATTCAAAACAGACGCTTGATAATTGGTCGCCGGCTCATATTCTATACGTGTTAGCAATACACGTTTCGCAGATGCTTCAATTCCGCCGTCCAGATCACCAACTTTTGAACCCGGTGAGAAGGCCAATCTCAACGTCGTGCTCACAGGATCAGCCCCGGAAGCAGGCATTTTCATATTATTGTTTTAGTTAACACGAGTTTAAGCACCGTTGATTAATTTTTAACTCCGATAAGCTGCTGCCTTGACAAGTCCCGGAATTCGCGGTTTCATGGCGCATTTATTGTAAGCGTGCTCTGTGTTAAACTATAACAAAATTAGCTTCCAAAACGAAGTTTTTACAAAATTCTCAAGTCAATTTGAATTATAAATAGTTATTTATGTAAACAAAATTGAAATAACTTCTCAAATTCACGGCAACTTCACACGTAACCAGGACAAATGCTAAGATAAAAGACAGCCATTTGCAATTCAAGTTACACTTCGCCTGGGAATTTCCCTGCCGAGAAAGGGCCCTGTTTACCGCCATAATGATTAATATCTCATCTATTTTTTTTAAAATTATTTTACTATAATAAAATGGTGCTTTCAAAAGACTTTGAAAAAATTAAATGTTAAAAATAAAATCCATCAGATGATTTTATTTAAAAAAGAAAGAAATAATTATAGCGCTTCACATTCGAGTTTAGTTTAAGTTGGCAGCACTGAAAAGTGTAAACGTTAACCTCTTCATGGTGGATCAAAATGGTGAGTGCCTGTCGTATGGCTTTAAAGATTTTAATCTGTTCCATCCTTCAATATAAGACATAGATTTTACTTCTCATTAACACACCTACTTTGCAATTTTCATTTAAAATTTAACTAATGATTTAAAATTTATTTTAGGGTATTGATATTAACCACAAATACGACCGAAAGGTTCGTCGAACCGAACCTAAATCGCAAGATGTTTATCTTCGTTTGCTAGTTAAGGTAATGACGATTCGGTAAAGAAAGTTCGCTTCAAAATCTTTATCCAAAAACAATGTTTCGGAATCATAACTTTCCATTTTTTATTAATGGTAAATACTTGATATTTCTTTAATGTATTAACTGACACTGATATTGGTTTCAGCTCTATCGGCTTCTTGCGAGAAGGACTAATAAAAAATTTAATAGAATCATCCTTAGAAGATTGTTTATGTCTAGGATTAATAGACCTCCCATTTCTTTAGCAAGAGTTGCCAGAATGATGAAAAAACCAGGTCGTTTTGGAAGAATTGCAGTTATCGTTGGGACAGTAACTGATGATGAAAGAGTTTTTAAACTCCCTGAAAAGTTTAAGGTGAATAATTTTAACAGTATCTTTAAATTGTAGATTTTATTTTTTATTTTAGAATATTTTATTTAATAAAAATCAAGGGGAGCACACAATAAACATTCAATTCAAAATATTTCTTTGATGAGTTTAATGATTAGAAAGCTCTAATTCTAAATATTTTTCTAATCAATTCTTTACAATGACATTCAACTTGGCCTTTTCTTTTTTTTTTAATTAATGGGTCTCATTCATTTCTAGATTTGTGCTTTGAGAATAACTGAAAAAGCAAGAGCAAGAATCATAGAAGCAGGTGGAAAAATTTTGACATTTGATAAGTTGGCATTGAAGGCTCCAACAGGAAGAAATACTGTTCTTATGCAAGGTAGTAAATTCTCTTGGTTAAGTTAGCTATAATGAAAAATGAAAAAGTGCTATATTTATTGTGATTAATTGATTATAGGAAAGAGGAATGCCAGAGAAGCAGTGAAACACTTTGGAAGGGCTCCTGGTGTGCCTCACAGTCACACAAAACCATATGTCCGTTCTAAAGGACGTAAATTTGAGAGAGCTCGTGGAAGAAGGCGAAGCTGTGGTTACAAAAAATAATTGAGCTTTTATTGTACAATGAATACAATACATCTTTTAAAACAAAAACTTATGAAACTTCTGTGGCCTAACCATAACTCTAGTTTATAACTATTAGATTTAAATTGGCATTGATTCCTTTGTCAAGATTTTCTGGAAAATTCTGCCTTCCTGATAGTATTTCATGCTATAACTGCTTTAAAGAGATATAAATCTTGCATAAATCTTCATTTAAATACCTATTTATACAACAAATAGACATAATTGGAGCTTTAAAGATCCATAATAAAAATGTAATGGATAAAATCTTGGGATTAAATTGGGAACACCGGAACAATCTTTGATTATCAAAAACTATGTACCTATGGATTCGTCTGTTCCTGCAGAATATGTTGGTAGTTATTTTTTTGAGTGCAAGTGATTTTTCATCGGGGAAAAAACATTTCAAAATCGCTTAAAATTATACCGTCCATGTTAAACTTATGAAAGCTCAACTTTACGCGGCTTATTTGGTTTTGAGCAGTAGTAAAGTAGAAAAACTGTGCAGTTCAATCCTTGGAGTTTTTTTTTTAATAAAAAGGTTAATCAAAATACATGCTATTTATGCATAAAATTAAAATTTAAATTTATTGTGATTTTCAAACCATTTTGAATTTCTGACCAATCAGAGATTAGTTTCTAAAGTGTAAGCAGAATTGTTTGCACGACCCGGTTCGAACAAAATAAACGTTAAATTTAAAATTTTTATAAGTATTGAAACAGTTTCGCCTGTGATAATTTTGGGTTACATTATAAAGAATTTTTCAAAATGGAATCTGAAAAGTCTTGGACATTATTGGAGCTTGACGAATTTTGTAAAAATGAGGGGAACGTTTTGGAATTTTAAAAAAAAGGTATTTTTTAAAAAAATGTTAGTTAAAGAAAAATCTGTGAAATTAGATTAATGGATTATTCTATATATATTATGAACTGTTTTATCATGTTAAACTGTTCATAAATTAGAGATGTCTTTTTAGAGACCTTAGGAATTACTTCTTAAAGAAAAAGCGTATTTCACTTTTTTTCATAAATCTTAATTTTTTCATAAATTCACTCACTCATTTCATAAATCTAGGCAATCTCAAAGAACATCCACTACAGTCCACTAAGGTACTGTAGTAAATGGCAAAAAACCAGGGCTAAATCAAAGTCAAGTCAAGCATATTTCACACAACAAAAAACAATATATATTTCCATGAGAAAAATTACTATTAGTTTAAAGAAATATTTACAAATGTTTTATTAAGTTCGAAATACTGCCTTAAAACTGGGAATTCGCCTTTTTGCAAACCAGGAATAAGTTCATTGAAATTGTGAAACAAAAAACTAAGTGAACTTATTAAACTAAAAAGTGCAATAAATCACTGTTTTGAAAATTAAGGCTTTCAAGTCTCATCAACAGCAGTTAATGTTCAAGGCAGTTGATTTTTATTTTTTTGAAACATATTCAGTCTTCTTTATATTAAAACAATTTCATATCATTAATGATTTAAGTCACTTTCAAAAAAATATTACCTTTACCAAAAGCAGTGCAAAGTTTTGATTATGACTTTAAGTAAGAAATTCTTATGTGCCTTTCTAAACCCTAATCTAATGCGATATTTTATACTGATTTAAATTTAAAAATTCGCTTTAAATATAGTGCAGAAAAGTATAAAATTACTAAACTATAAAATTACAAATCTTAGCACAAATTAGTTAAATAAAGTCTTAATTTTAATACCCTTGTTAAATTATTGTTCTACCCTATTCAGAACAATTCGTATTAAATCGTTTCTAAAAAATCAGTTTTGAAAAGATAAGTCAAAATAAAATTACACTTCTTCACTTTTGCCCCTCTCTAGGGATAGATTATCCGGATGGATTTAGACATCACAAAAATTCCATTTCTCTTTCTATTCCCACGAATTTAAGTTGTTCTGTCGGTCCGTAACGGTAATCGAAAAACAATTCTTCTCCGGGCTGAATCGCTCTTTTGGCAAAAATCCCAATTCTGTGATCTCCGTTCACCATCATTACCTTCGCATAGCAATTTGGATTAATAGAATGATTAGCAAATCGAATTTTGTTTCCTTTTCTTGTAGCGTCGACGACAAAGTCTGCAAAATGAATCAAGAAATTAATAAAATGGGAAAATGGGAGACTTTATTTATATAATAATAATTAAAGAGTAGTTTGTCCAAAACTGTTAGCCTACCATTATTCAAATTAAACAGGAAACTGCACATATATTTGTCGTATACTTTTCCTCTTCTGTCCGCTTCGTCCTGAGAAATGATTTCGCCACAATACTCCGAAATAAATTCGTTCTTTTGGGCACTTTCCTTGAGAAATATTCCCCAACCGGCAACATCCGATGGAGCCATCAGTAAATGTTTGTCTGCGAATATAGTCATCATAATTATCAAAAAATTTCCATTAGAAATACTGCATTTCAATAATAGCTAATGTCTTCTTAAATATTAATGAGCACACTTACGCAGTCCTCTTTGAACGCTAACGTTCTTACAGGAAATATTAGCAATTTGAAACTGATCGGCCCCGCATGTCTGGCACAAATCGGGATCACACTCTCTAACTGCCAGGTAACAGGGACACTGTTTGGTGTTACACTGAGCTTTGCATCTGCATCCCGGGAACCGATTCTGACAATCCGAACTGCACTGACAAAATTTTTCGCAGAAATTTTGAGCTCCTATGCAGGGACACATTTGATCGCAAGGGAGGTTTGGATGGTCGCAGGGCGTGAAATTGTACACGTGATTGCTACTCGAGTCCTTTTTCAGCTGAATTTTCCTGAAATATCAAATTACAATATATGAGCCCCATTAATTTTTTTTCAACCTTAACGACTTTTTAATTTCCTCACACCACACATTGAATTTAAGTGACAAACCTTAAAAAGTTTTTTAATACTTTTTTCCTACATCCAATTCTATCATATTCTTATAGAATTCGCTTAGGAAAGCTTTGAAACTCAAAATTAGTTATTATTTATAATTAGCTAAAATAATAATTGACTATTTAATTTAATTGTATAATTAATATTTTGTTATAAAATAACGCTACTGAATTACATAATTAAGTATAATTTAATAATTAACTTATTAATAATTTAATATTAACCTGTATTATTATTTTTTTCAGGTAAGAGAATTAACCCTTCCTTGATCTGATTAAAATCAAGTGAGTATTGTATTAATTTAAATTGATTGGCAGAAAATTGCTAACCTACAATGCATTGACCACAATCTGTGCTTCTTCTTTTTCTTCCTGGGAGGAGTGTAGTCTTTCATACTTTCGGCGGGAAGTAATTCGGCCGCTTCCTTTTGTGCGAATTCATAGACCTGTCTACAGGTTTTTGTCAGTATACAATCTTTAATAGCGCAGTAATTATTTAAAAATATTTTATGGAGAGCCCTGAACAAAGACTGATCCGATCCAGTCCACTCAGCAGTTTCATTGGATGGTATAACACCAAGAAGACTGAATGGCCCTGTGCTGTTGCCTTCTTGGTTCATGTTAACTATATTCGGCGATGTTTTCCCGCTGGTTTTGTAATCTTTGTGAAATCTGTTGCTGTCGTTGCTGTCCTCAGAGCTTGCTTCATTACCGGAATCTACGGAAGTTTGCTTTTTGACTCTCCTTGGTTTGTTCCCATTTTCATTTTCTTCACAGCAACCAATTTCTTTGTCTTTTGAAACAGCTGCTGCTGCTAATTTCTCTTTCATTCCTTCAACAAGCATGTAGCAATCAGCACTACAAGGCTGATCAAATGGTGGCAAATCAGGAGGTTTCCTTTTTTGTAAATTCGGTCCTGGATGACAAGCCTGTAGACCTGCAATAATTAATTAATTCACATTTATGCTGCTTTTTCAACAATTAGCCATTTCAACAACTGCAAGGGAGTACTATGTCCTTGAAGATCTTTTCTCTTCTGTTATGATTCAAATGCATGAATCTGGTTTAGCACTCTATCAAATAAATGACCATGTTGCCATAAGAAAAGAAAATACTTACGATGAAGAAAGCAGTCATATTTGAAACACCTCCTGCAGAATAGGGTATGAAAAGAATGCATAGTTTGCTCTCTTGGCACACTTTCTGCCACAAGTCCATCAATATTTGGTGTACATTCTGGAGGCACAGCATTTGGATCCAGTCTTTCGGATAATTCTATGTACTTATCTCTAAGCTCTTCTGGACTTCCCTTATCAGGAAACATAACTGAAATGGCTTGAAAAATTTCAAAAACTGGAAAGGGCTTTTTAATCTCCTTTTTATCTTTATCTTTATCCTTATCTTTCTCTTTCTCTTTCTCCTTTTCTTTCTCTTTGTCTTTATCTCCCTCTTTTTCTTTATCCTTCTCCTTAAGTTTATCCTTCTCTTTGTCTCCTTCTTTTTCTTTAGTTTTATCTTTATCTTTTTCCCTTTCTTTTTCTTTATCTTTATCTCCAAAGTCTTTGTCCTGATATTGTATTAAAGCATTAACTAATTCAACAAAAATCTGGTCATCCAGAAAACCTGTTTCCCTGTCACCATGCACTTTACCATCATAGTTTTTTATCAGTTCTTCTATGAAGGTGCCATCATGCTCCAGGACTTCATCCCCCATGTATGGAATATTATGGAGCACTGTTTCATCCTCCACCATGAAGTTTTGCTGTATGGGTGCCCAAGTGTACATGGTTGGAATGGGGGTGACAGCATGTATTATTTTAATTGGACAGCTACTTGTTTCACCATCAGAGATTTGAATCTCTGCTGTTTTCATTGAATCTGCATGAGGGAGAGGAGCCCTTGTGCAAACCCAGTGACTTGTGCTCTCCAACCATCTCTTTTCTTCTCTGTGCAAATTTTCATTTAATGCTGTTCTGTTACTGTTCCATGCTACTTTAACTTCATCTGCTCTTTTAAATCTCTTCTGTTGGCGTAATCTCATATATTCAGATTTAACTCTTTTCTTCCATTCTGCACTTACTTTTGCCTTTGACATGTTGGCTTTTCACTTTTCTGAAAATAATAATTTTTTTTAATTTTCTCTGACAATCTCATAAAAATTCACCTTAAAATCTCACTTTTAAAAAATTATGCTTTACTAACTAAACTTTCATTTAAAAAAATAACAATCTCGTTACCACTGTTCAAATATGATAAATTCATAAATATTAAGCACAACAAATGTCACAAAAAGCCATAAACATATAAATAATTCAGTTTAAAGTTGACAGTAAAATGAAATTATAATTTACCCTGATCTGGACCTAAATCTCTTTTAAAGAAGCTAATTTAAAAAGCAAAATCATACCTTAAAAGCTTTTCATTTTTCAAAAAAAAAAAAGGGAAATCACTAAAATGTTTTCCTTCCGGATTTCAAACCTAACCTTAAAATGGATAGTTTTCTCATGGATTTTAGTACCGAGGGTTCACGTCTAGGGGCGCTGCAATTTGGCGCGCAAAGAGATGGTGCCAAAATGGATTCGAGTAGTTTTTTACTTTTTTTTAGTTTTTTTTGCTTCTGATTTATCCTATCGAATATCATTTTATAAAATGAGGTTAATGCTTTCATAGACATTTGTAAAATAATGGAATCGTCAAATACTTTGTAAAAATGAAAATATTCACGATATCAACTCTAAAATTACTTTCATCTAAACATAACCTTATTTAACTTTTGAAGTTTTGAAGTCTTTCAAATATTGACGAAGTTTAACAAAAAAATCAATTTTTATAAAAACCACATTAATTTTATCAGTAATTTAGAGAGCGACACTGAATTCGACTGAAAACTGACTGAGACCCCTAAAATTGACCCTCCGAATTAACTCATGTGTATATTTCTAAGAATAAAAGGGACTCTTACAAAAAAATATACGGTTTTAATGAATCAACTAATAAAGGAATAAAAATTTATATTGCGAAAAGTGTAAGTTTTAAATGAATCTCCTTAATGATTCGTTATAAGGACGTAAGAAAAAATGGGAAAATTTAAAGGGTTGCGCAAAGTGAAAGTTAAAGGCCATTTGCAGTGAATTCTAATATGCTGTATAATGAAACTGCCCCTCGCATCGAAATAAAACCACGTGTAGTTGCAGAGCACGACAATGGGATTAACTCTGCAGGGAAGTTTAAAATAATATGCATCGGACACGTGTTCATGCACGTGTGCGAACGGTTCATGAAATGCGACTTATAATTATCTATTAATGCGACCGAAACTACTAAAATTGCACATTGTACGTTTATTATACTTCTCAGCGGCAAATTAATTGAAAGGCAAAAATTAATTTCGCGAATGCCACAGCATTTTCTCAGGGTTTTATTATTTGATGGATATGTTTCCCACCCTTGTATTTCACTTTTTAATTAAAAATTCCACAGATTCTTCGTCTTATTTAATGCAATCCTCATTGTCAGTTCCAATCAATTGCAACCCCCAACCTTTCTTTTCACCCAATTTTTATTAAACTTTATATCGGGGGTGATTTATTAAAAGAGAAAGCGAAGTTATGAAGCAAAAGTTTAGTAGTTTCTTGGGTTAATATCTACAAAAATATAAATTAAGGTTTTGGGTGTTTTGCTCGGAAGAAGGCCTTTAAAAACGTGTCTGCATATATTTTAATGTACAATTGTTTTCATTGCTCGATTTTATATAGAATTTCCACAAATAGTTTTAGTTTTCATAAAAGTTTCGGTATTTATTTTCGATCTGTCTCGAGTTTTTTTTTAGAAATTTTGGGTACAAATGTGCACTTTCAGAGCATAATAATCTTTAGCTTTTTTTTGCTTACACAATTTTTGCATCATTATAATGAATGCAGAAGTTTTAATTTGAGGATAATTTTACTTCTTAGATTTACTGTTTTATTTTTAAAACCTTATATGATAACGGACTTCAAAAATGTAATTTATCTGTAATAAAAACACGATAATTTAGAATGTTTTCCTTTTAGATTATGAATTTTTGAATTTAATTGGTATCAGTTTATAATGAAAGGTCGTCTTCATCTATTAAATCCGTGATAGTAGCACACTCTTAAGCGAGAACATTTTATTGTTTTTCAAGTTTTAGTTCCTTGTATGCACCAGACAGGCAAGTGCAAGTGAACTTTAAATTTTCAAGAAACTGCTTTTATGCTAAAACCACTTCCGGTTTTACCTTTCAATTTATTCTAATGAAATAAATAATAAATAACTTGTCCTATTTAGAAAAAAAGCAAGAAAATGGTGGTCGATCGCCTCAGTAAAAATTTGCATAGCTTTCTTTGTTTGGTCAGAAAATTGTAGAAATTTCCATTTATCATGAGACTTTTCTAAATCATAATATATATCGTTATACGCATGGCGTAATTTAGACGTAACCATAGAAACGTAAAATTTGGGAAAAGACGGTTACGTGAAACGCAGGTGAATTCTTCAAAAGGTCTTCTTATATCGAATTGTACTTGCTTACAAGTATGGCACGTATAAGTTTTTACCTTTGCACTGGTATTCCATACTTCGTTTATAAAAGTGCTGTCAAAGATTTCATACAGCGTAACCATGGAAATAATAAATCTATAAAAATGACGTCATGGGTGGGTTTCGAGCAATGCAAAATGGTTGAATTCTGTGCAGACGCAGAGCATCCCTCGAAAGGGATACTTTTTTTCCAGGATAAACTCATAATTTGATTATTTTGTCTTTCACAACAACCTCCAAAATGGAAATCAGTTCAATGAAAATTTTTCACATAAATCCACTTCACCCTTCGCAGTTGGGGATGAAAATACAGAAGAAAACAAAATGCGAATAACTGAACAGAATTTAAATTATAGAAACTAAAATTTTAATAAGTTTTTTCTTATGATTCTATCAATTGTCGGTCTGACCGGATAAGTTTCGTTTCTTTTCTTTTGGAAGGCAATAACTGAAGCAGATGTACAGATATAAATAAAAAAAATATAAAAGGGATTTCCAAATTTGTTAAGAAATAGTTTTGAAATAGCTAAATTCACTTTCGTTTGGTTTGAGGTGCAGATGCTTTTCGACTTTTCGATTAGGGTTACATTGATTAGCACTGCCATAATCTTATTGTTGTTAAGCTATAATTTTCATCTGTATAGAACCCTCAAAAAATCAACAAAGGGATTATATATATTTAGTTAAGAGGAAAGAAACTTCACAAAGTAACCAATAATAAATAGAAGATAAACAAACAAAATATAAGATTAATGACATTAATCAGCAATCACATAATTAATTAGCTTCTGTATTATAACGGTACATAAATTACTTTGTCATTCGATACTGATTGATAAGAGTTTTCGTGTTTCTCATTGATTCTTCGAAATGAATTAATGAATGCAACTTTCCTTTGTATTATGTTTTATTTGTTTATATGTAAATTCATTGAAAAAAAGGAGTAAAAACTGAGAGAGGATTTAATAATAAATACAGTTGCATAAAAAGAAATAAAAAGCACCATTTGTTCTAAAAGAAGAAGATAAAATACGACCAATTGACAATCTGGTAAATGAATCGGATGAGCAAACTAATGAAATGGCCGAAGGTTGAATCTCATGCGCGAAACATCAAGAGACAAAAACCCATCAAAGATGAGCTTTCCGAAAGCTTTTCATAAAAGAAGGGGAACGTGCATTCAACCCCCAATTCATCTCATGTATGTATTTGCAGTGTAATGTAATTTCGAGTCCCTTGATTGCAGCAAAGAACTTGAACGAGGGGTTGGAAAAATGAATGTTTTAATGTCAGTTGCGAAAAAGAGAAATTCTATATCGAAACAGTTTACTTCACAAGAATTTTCACATTTAGGAATAAGAAGAGACTGTTATACTGTCATCCACGTGAGATTGAACTGATCATAAAAGCAGACAATCATTAAAATGAAATATTCATTTAGAATTGGAAACAACGTTTGCTGAGGAATTATAAAAAAATGGATTCGGGGTAAAAAGATCGACTAATGACGGGGCAAAATTAAAGGAATATCTCAGTTAATAAAAAATAGGTTCTCACCCGGTGAGACCACCCTGAAATAATAGATGAACGGGTTTCAACAACAAAATAACATAATTAATAAAACTCTAACCGTGTAGTCCAACAATTTGGAATCTCTGCCTTACGCAAGATTCACTGTATTTACGATCTCCCGGCACCTGTGCCATATTTTTTTCAAAATGGCACTCACTGGAACTGATCTATAATTACGCGAGCCTTAAAAATCACACGACCTGACATAAGCAGAACAAATGTGGAAGGTAAAAAATTACATGTTATTATTTTTGCTTTCTCCCGACTGAGATAACATTAATTGATTTAAATGTCAGGTTAAATCTCATGCAGAATTAAAAAATCCAAATTAATTTCACGGTTGTTGTTAAAAACCTATCCTTGAATTGAATTGTGTTTTCTGCGAAATATAAATCAGACTTTTTCATTTGAGAAGGCGATGAATTAACGGTACTCAAACCATCGAAGTATTTTGGTCATCCACTCAGATTATTATTGATCTCCAATTTACACCGGCCATTTTCCAGCTATAGTGGTATCTTCTAACAGCACTTTACTCCCTTCACTCGCATTTAATACAAAGTGTATTCCAAAAGGAATTCCATCTTCCTTAATTAATACTAGGTCAAACGTCTGTCACCTTTGGCATTTGAACACCTGGTTTTAAAGAACTCAAGCAGAATCATTGGTGGTTCACGAATAGTTCTCGCTCCTTGGGAAATGAAATGATAAGAAGTGGAAGTTCATCCCCTTCCCACCAAAATGAGTCAACCATTATCAACATACGCTTTGACCGACGTTCGGGCAACCTCCCTCGACTTCGGTTAACTCCCTTGCGACTCCATTAGTCACCGGAACTTTATTCATGAACGCACCCAATGCGATCAGAAAGACATGCATATCCGATTGTGAATGTGTGCCTGGTTCCGGTCCCTTGCTTTCAAGTTCCCTGCTCACTTCCGCCTCGTAATGGATTGGATCCATAATGATTGTAAGGAAAACGTTTCAGTTCTGTGAGCTTTTGCAGTTAATTTAACGTTCCAAAAGACATCTTCGGGTTTGGAAATGTCAATTGTACTCTTAAAGAGAGAGTGTGTATCCGAAAGGTTGGAAATTAATGTATTATAAGACCCAAATGGTCCTAAAATAGTCCTCAAAACAAATAATTTATTTTGTCAGTGATTATTAATGTGCATCTCTTGGTCTAATTTCTAAACCAAATTCTTATCCTGCAATTAAAAATTATTGTTTTTTATTCTATTTAGACATTCAAGGTTACATAAATTCCAAAAAGGTTAAACTTGGTGAAATTGTTCGGATATATAATAATATAATAATATAATGAAATATAATAATCAACTCTTATTTCGCCCGTGGGCATTAAGAGGAACAACAATACATTTCACAAACGACAAACAAAGAAAAATTATAAATTAAATAAAAATACAAACAGGCAACAAATCAGTTATAAAATTATAAATTAAATAAAAATATAAACAATCCTTAAATTAATTACAATACAGTACAATAAATGTATACTTTATAAATATATGCAATAAATGTCTAGGAAATGACTAGAATCCTACTCAAGTTTAGAAATAAATAACAGTAGTGATGAACAACAATTAAAACAGGTAGTACCAGGGTTAGGTGACAGATAAATAATTATTAATAGATAACAAGTAACAGTAAGGAATCAATCATAGTAATAAAGTAAATCAATTCAATAAAGTCAAAGTAAATCACAAAGATAGTGAGTGTAATAAATAAATAAATAAATAAATAAACAGATACTGGAATTGTTTGGATATAATTATACCTAATATGTCAAAACTCCTCAAAAAGAAAAAAAATGGCGGAGGTTTATTATTGACAGTAACTAAGTCAAATTTCTAATAATATTTTATTGAGGTCTACTAAACAATAAACGGTGTAAGACCGGTTGAATACACCGCACGAAGAGAAAGAAAACCGTTGAAATTAGATTCTTTTGTAGTTCAGTGTTTTGAAACGCTTCCGAGACCTAGCGAAAGGGAAAGTGTCTAATGAAAACATGGCTTCCCAATTTTCATTTTACTCGGCAGTTTTCCCCTACTGCTTAGAACCTCCCCATCGAAGAGCCCGTGAAGCCACATTACTTTCCTACCCCAAGAGACACTCCCTGCCCTTCATCCGTAAAGTGCCGCGGGGCCTCTTGACTTATTGATCTACGTGCGCTCATGTCTGCGCTTGCTTGCCAGATGTTCATCGAAATTCCTGTGAAATTTTTCCTGGAATCGTGGAAATGGACGGAACTCCCCTTTGTATAAGTTCCTCACGGAGGCTGAGCTTAATTTAGGTTTTAGTTTGGATCTCTCTTTACACCTTTGTTTCCGTTGTAACGTTCTGTCTGAGATATGGTTTAGGGAAAGTACTGTACTAATACATCTCTCAAAGGCCTCTAAATTCAAAATACAAACCTGTTTTGGTTCAAATTTTATGTCTGAATTTTTTTAAAAATTTGTTTATGTTCATTTGAACGTCCAAAAGTTGCAAAAACACTGATTTTTATCCCAAAAGTGTATGTTTTACTAAAAACATGGCACTCTCATCGGTCAAAACCCGTTAATTAGCACACATATTCAAATAAATGATAAAGTTTTTTGAACTTTCATTATCAAATGCGGATGTGCGGTACGTTTCACCTGTCGGTGGTGGGAATCCCGTTGCAAATAGAAAAAATTTTATGAGCATACTTCACACTTCACAATGGAACTAACCGGCCACGAGTGGTCAGAATGTACAAAAATAGGCCTGTATGTAACCACCGAAGCGTAAAACTCTTTCTCGGTGCATTCCTGCATTTATCGTAAAACTTTAGGAAATCATTCAAAGAATTGCTGTGGTCCTGGAAGGTTTTTCATAAAAATAAATGTGAGTAAGCGAACCCAAAATTCTGTAGTGGATGTGAACGTTGATTAAATAAAAAGGACATCTCTTTCCAGGATTGAACATCAGGTTGTTGAATTTCCATTACCGAATTGAGTTTAAATCCAGAACAAAAAGACAAAACTGAAGAATATAGCGCGGACATATGGCGCCTTCTGTTGCCTCTGAAAATTCAGATGTTAGATTAATGACTCGTCTTCTGTTTGAATTATGCCCAAACCAAAAAATTCAGGGGGTGTGTCCCTTCTCCTATTGTTTTCGTCACGTTTTTAACATAATGGCCATTTCTGTCTTTTTGTGGCAATTAACATGATTTTCAATAACGACTGAATCACACAATTTTTCTTTTCGAGATTATACTGTATTTTTCTGGAGGGATTTTCCACTCGTAAAAACATATTTTTTTAAAAACAGTAAAAAGAGATTTGGCAGTGATTTTTTAAAATTAATTCTTTTTCGTATAAAATGGGCAAAACGAACGAGGGGAAGGAACATAGAGCCAGAAAGTAATTTTGTTATTGCTTGTCGGTCATTTGTTTTCATTTAGTTGTCTCTAACTTGGTTAAGTCGAATTTTAGACCCTTCCTTGGGGTGCCTTCCCTTAGTTTTTCATTAATTAGCGCCCTCTTTTTTCTTCTTTTATTGTACACGTGCAAATTTGTTCAGTGATTCAACCGTAAATTGAACTGATTTCGAGTTTTTTTCTTGTGTAACTCAATCAATAGTTTTTATGGTGGGATCCCAACCAAACAGAATTCTTTTCATTTTCCATCGGTTTCCCGAATCAAAAAAGGTTTTCACAATTATTAGCCTTAGAACACTCTTCATTTTTTCTTCGTCTTTCGTTTGTGAAATTTCCACAATGTTTTTAACTTTCTTACTCGACCTGAGGATATCTTCGAGATACCAGAGAGGACAGAATAAAACTTTTATTATTACTTCACTAAGTTGAATACACTTTCGGTGTTGGTTCTGATAAATCAAATTATTTTGGCTTATTTCATGACTTTGCTGTTTGATAAATTGAAAGAGGTCACAAAATGTCACATATTAGGCCTAACAGAATTAAAATGACGGTTCTCTATAACTCCTGCATGAAAGTGTTCGTCTTAGACAAAAAATTCAAAAACATTTATGAGAATCAGAAAAGTCTAAAAAGGTAAAATAAATTTAGAAATTGGAAAGAGAGCTGCAAAGTATGAAAAGAAGTTAAGGATGGAGACAAAAAACGAAGTGCTGAGAGAATGAGTCGGCAGAAACAGATAAAGGGCAGCCAAGAACAGAATGGAAAGAGGAAAGGCGAAAATATTTTGAAAGAAATGGGGTAGGGGAGATAAAGAAAACATTTATAGAAGAACTAGTAACACGAGATAAAAAAAATCAAAGACAGGAACAGCACGAAAGAATAGAAAAACGTAGGAGCAGAAGGGAAAGAAAAAGAAGAGGAACAAGAAGAAGACGAAGAAAAAGATGAAAGTGCACCTTTACCGTAAAAATAAAATTTCGTTTATTAGTATGTAATTTTAACACCGCAAGGCGACTAATAAAATATATATTATTAGATTATATATATTAAATCTATAAATTAAAATTTGGAGTAGAAGATATGAAAGTTACAGAATTAAGGAACGAATGAAGAGCTCAACCAAAGGGGAGTAAGCATTGCTTTTCTTACTATGGTTTTCGAATCATTTCAGTTCCCAAAGAGATTTTGCGAGGGTTGTAATCCATCTAAAAGAGAGGATTATAATGAATAGAAAAAACCATACACAAGGAACATCTTTACAAAAGCATCAGTCATAATAATAAATTTATAATGACGATACACGGGGTCTAATCAAAACCATAATGACCGAAAACCAATCGATACAAAAAAAAATGCTTGACCGTTATCGAATTTAATTGAAAACATTAATTTTCGAGGCTAAAATAAGTGTATTTTATGTCGGCAGAAGGCTGGAGGCAGAAGAAATCATCTTTCGGTTTAAAACCAGTTAACAAATTGTTAACATGTAAGTATAAAAGCCATAGACGGACGTTAACTGGACTAAATGATAATTACACTGACAAGAGAGTAGGTCAGACTTGACATTTCGTCACAGGATATGGTTAATTTTTATCTCAAAACGACGCAGATGTCCCATTCAGTTGGACTCAAACAAGTGTTTCTTTCCAAACGTTTTAAATAGAATTAATTTGGGGAATTAAAAATTCCTGGATTTTATTCCTCGATCAGATTTTTTCCTATAGTTTCATTTTTGGAAAACTTTTCCGCATTTTCCAAAAAATTGATATAAAACTCCATTTGCTGTTTTCAATTTCTGTCATAAATTTTTGATGAACCAATTTAAATTCTAACCCTCCATAGAGTAATTTTTTGATGATTGATCAAAAAAGGGGTAGTTTCCCCCTGAAAACTCTTATTTCCCCCAAGACTGGCTTTAATTTTCAACCTTATCTTTTTGTGATTACAGTCTTTTTGTAATGCCGATTTCTATAAACTCCCTTTGAAAATCCATCGGGGGCTGCGAAATAAGAACATTCTTTGCACACAAATAATAAATTAATTGGTAAATAATCCGGAAAAATAAATAGTGATCCCTGCAATTACTGCCAAGTCACAACTCATTATTGTTCTGGCCATTAGATGATTTATTTAGGCGCGATGCGATGAATTATTTGCTAAGGATCCGCCGCGAAGGTATATACGACTGACTGAGCCAAATGAGAACGCACCTTATAATTTAGGCAATCGTGCGTGTAAAAGAAAAAGTTGAAGCTTAATGTTGACTTGGAAAAGTCAATAAAGATAGCGTGCAAAGCATTGTAAATGTCAAATGGATGTGTCATAATCGGCGAGGGAATTCTTTAAATGTTACCGGTGTGGACCTTTCAAAACGAATCATGAGGAAATTAATAATTTCATTTTTTACATTTGTGCATTATTAAAACTTTTTTTTAATATTTAAATAATGCGTTATGACTTTTATAAGTTAGTCAATGCTATCGATAGAAGAGGTTTATACCTCTGTTAAATGTAAAAGCGATTGCTTAACGTTTTCCTAATATCGCAGAGGACATTGCGACTAATTGGCTAATTTTTGTGAAAGTCAATTCATGTACATCTGAGCATTAAAGGTCAGCAATCAAGCGAAATAAAGACAAGTAAAAAAATTAGTGATAAAAGAATGAAAATGGGCGTTGCTGGAGCAAAAGAAAGCCGAGTAAAAAGTTAAATCCATTAATTAAAGCTTTTTCGCGAACTCAGGATTCTATTGAAGTTTTAGGCGATTTGGGGTGGAAACTTAAGGGCGGCGCCTTCAAAGCAAAAGTTTCCAGACGGCGGCCTCAGAAAATTCTAAATCATAATTAAAGGTTCAAGTGCCTCCTATAAATTTTTTGTCGACTATTAATTAAGATATTTGGAATACTGTAATTTTAAAATTTCTGGCAACCCAGTAGCATTTTTTAATAAAGTAATTACATGCAAGAACAATGCATAAAAAAAAAGCTGAAATCCTCTGGTTGAGTTTACCCTCGGAGACATACAATCACCCCTCACCACGTGACCGTATAATATTGGCCATGTATTCATAAGAGTCAAGTAGATTGAAGTTGGGGTTGAGGGATGAGTTGGAACTTTCCCCTAATTTCACAGAACGTTCATCTGGGAAATAAATCCGATGAGTCCTGTGTTGTTTATGAATGAAGACGACGACAGGGCGGTCATTCTCATGCATACTTTGATGGAACCGCCGACGATGAATTCATCTGTGGAAAGTTCAACTCATTCTTGTTTTTAATTGAAGGACTGTTTATTTCCCGCAGGTGTTCTGCAGGGAGTGCTGACTTAGCAGGCTTTTGCTGAGGTGGATACCCTCATACTCGGAATTAAGGTTATACTGTCTCTTCTAAACCTGTTTCCTGGATGTCATTTATCTCTCTAATAAGTCACCGAATTCTCACGAAAATTATACTTATAAGTACCAACTTATTAAACCCCATTTTAACCCTCAATCTCTTTCCTCGACAATCTCACTGATGACATAAGCTCAATGAATCAACCCCATAATGTAATCTTCTTTTGTTCACCCTAAATAAAACTAAAAAGCCTTTATACTTCCGCTCTGAGGAAAGTGCAGACCATCAGTCTGCCTCATAAGTTTCAGCTGCAATTCCAGCATATGAAGTAAAGAGTAACTTGGCACGTCATTAATTTTTAATTAACTCTTAAATCAGTTTATTTGGAAAGTAGATACTGCTAACATTATCAAGAGTTTTTGATAATTTGATATATTCGGGCTTATTTTGATAAATTCCAGGTTTTTCTTCTGTCTTCTTAAGACCATCCGTCATCAGACACAGAATAGATTTTTGTCCCATCGATTTATGATTCAGCAATGCTTATCACACCCGGTGTTAATCATCAAGGGCGAAATTGTAATTTGTTTATTACTTTACGACGAGAGAGGGTGATTCAACCTAAATGAGCACAACCTTACACTCCAAACGAGGAAAAGGTTAATCTAAATACAAATAATTTTATGGCATTTTTTGTGATTACATTGCTTGCGTATTGTTATTTAACGAGAAAAGATTTGATTTGCACATGGCCAAATTTTTATCAAATCAAAAACCGAATTCGCTTTTAATCTTAAGAGAACTCTCATACGTTTGGAGATTTCATATTAACCAAACTGTTATTCTGTTCGAAAAACCTTTTTGCACAACCAATCGGCAAAGCAATGTGCAGCGAAAGATATAAATCACTCGGCAGAATTCGTGCACTCGTGAATTCCCCTCTCATTCTGAGTAAGTTTTAAATCAGGTTCTATTCATCCAAAAAAGGCTCTGAGTGAGGCTTACAGTCTGGTCATCGCACTTTTGCTCTTTTCCATTGGCACAAATGCTTTTCGTTATCCTTCACTTTGCCAGTTGGCCTGTCAGTGTTTTGAACAGGTCCGCTTTTTAAATCTCATCTGGATTAGCAGTTGCGATCATCTGCAGGTAGCCCGCTGGTAATTTTCATATTAAAACTTGTTAAATACATTTTCGGCTTCTTAATTATTGAGGAAAATCTCTTGAGTCTGGGCGTGCACGTGCATTCGAGGAGAGATTTGATAAGTGAAATTTGAAATCGAGTTCCCCCAATCGCACCGGAAAGGCCTTCATCCCCGTCTCCTCCCTTTTCACTTTATGACTCACCAAGAAATTTCCGGCTTGAGAAAACACATAAAACTTCAATCAAGTGTAGTGAATCTGAATCTCCATGAAGCATATCAAATGCCTGGAGACGCCCTTTTCTCTCTCCCCCCGTCGTCGTTAGCGTTGCGTCGCAACCGAAAGCTTTTATTCAGCGATTTTAATGAGAATTTACAAGCGGGGTTTCTCCTTTCTCAGCATTGGCTTCTCATTATTTCGTAAATGCTGACTTTAATTAAAACAGGGGAGGGGCAGTTGCAATGGGAGCCAAAATTTCACACTCTGATATTGGAGGATGGCCGTCATTTTGTACTATCTCATCTTAAAATGAGAAGAAGAAATTGAAAAGGTATTTCTTGTGATCGAGTACATCTTTGACAGTGTCGCAGTTCTTAAGAAGATGGAACAACTGTCTGGCAAAAATCCGACAACTTTCCTAATTGCCTGATTTTGTTGTTAATCGCCAACATTTATCCGTAAAGCCCATAATGACAATTAAAAAAAAGTTTAGCAGAAAAAAATCAAATTTTAATTACCTCATCAGTGACTTATCTGCGGAGATAATCCATAATTCACTTCACAGCCAAAGGCGAAACGTCTCGCAGAAACCATATCAACTGCGACTTTCATTTTTAATAACCTTGTTCATTTTATGTTTTTTAGGGTCCTTACAAAAGGTCGTGGAAGGCTTACTACAATTTTTACCGACTATCATCGCTGCCAGGCAAATGTATTGGCCCAAAAGCGCCCAAAATATAAGGTAACTATTGTTGACAAATTTTATGCGACCTGCTGAGGAAAAATTATAAAAAATTTAGCAGTTTCATCTGTGTTCTTCGCTTGTCTTATTTCTGTCTACCATTTTTGAAACGATGGGAATTATATAATATAATAATAATATATTTCTTCCCTAATTCAACCGTAAGTATTAGGTTTTTTTTACAAACTTTTTCAATACAATTCGGATTCAGTACAATAAGATTTTCAATAGATTCAGATACAACAAATTTACAAAATATTAAAAATAAATGAATTACCAGTCCGTATTTAAATTAATAAAAAGATAAATAAACAGTGATTATATAACAAAATAAACAACAAGTATATAGTGAATAAATAGATAACAGGTGTGTAATAATAAATAACAAAGAGTATTTAATAAATTAATAAACAATAATTATATAATAAATGAGTAATTGTCTGATGAGATTTTATTTAATTTTTATTGTAATATTTATTTAATCTATGTTACTTAAGTTTTGTTTATCTAACTTATAATTTCATATTTAATTTGTTAATTCTGAATATTTTATTTGATTTGAGAGTTATAGCTGATCTGTTTGTCTTTGAATCTGTACCTAATTTGTAACTTTGTTTTGATTGTCGCTGTAGTTGTTGTATTTACTATAATTGTAAAAAATTGTTGCTTATACTCCCTTAAGGCCCTCGGGGGAGATAAGGGTAAATTATTATATTATATATTATTATAATAAATAAGTAAACATTAAGTATATAACGGATAACAATAAATGTGCAGATAAACAGACAATCCATAGACGAATCACATATAAATAAAGAATATACGGAAAAGCGACAATTAAATAGACGCATAAACGAACAATAAATAACAATAAAACATTAAATAAATAAATAAATAAGTGAAACAGTAGGAATTATCCGAGGACAAAATTATGCAAAATTAAATGCATCAATTATATGTCATTAAAAGATCCTAACTTACACTTAATGGCCGCTTTCTGTATATTTTATTAACCAGGAAAGAAAAAGAAGTCTTTCCCAATATCCCAAAACGTATTAATAAAAAATGCGTAATTGCCTAAAAATAGACTTAAGAATTATGACGACTGACAGATAATGAAGAATTTAAAATTAAGAAAATGCGTAAATTTTTGCCGATTATGATTTTAAATGATAACTAATGGCATTTATAAATAATGGCGAGAAAAAGTAAACTTTGTATGTTTGATAATTTCCATTTGTATTAATGTGCAAAGCCATTATAATATGAGGGATCACAGTTAATGCAGAATTGGGAAGGTTTTCAACAATAATTTAAAATTGGTTGTTGAATTAATTCGACTACAAATCATCGATTGTTGAATATTTCACGATTACAAATCATCGGATAAACAAAAGATAACGTGAGTGGACCGAACGGGCAACCTATTAAAAATAATACAAAACAAGTATAATAATTTTTAATTTTAGCGGCTCACAAAAACCCGAGTCAGAAAATTTGATTAAAGTTTTCGAGCCCGGGGCTTAAAATTAAAATTTTTTCCCCGTTTTTTTGCCCTCGCAGAAATGGTTTATTTCTTGTCTTTTTTGTATCGGACCACCCTTTTTTCTGCCACTTGCATCGGGGTGGCCTGGTGATTCCTCCAGAGCCAGGTGCGTTCCCTTATTTGTCTCTGAGCCTGTCTGCATTCATTAGTTTTTTTTTTTTTTTCAAGTTCAAAGTCGCTATAAATCTCGCATAAATAGTTCATAAAAACGAGTAGACACGTATAAATGAACCACTCTTGGGTGCATTTATACTCGGTCGTACTTTGTTATACTTTTATTCGTTGTCTCTTAGAAAATAAATGAATTTGAGGACCTTTTGAACCTTTCAGAAGGTTCAGCAAAGGGAAAGGTTTTGGAGGTGGTTAAAAGAATGCTTATGTTATCTTCGGGAGTTATACAAAGATGAAACAAATAAAAACATTGGAGTAAAAATTCAGTTTTCGGGGCAAATCCATTCTTATCTCCGCACCCTTAAAATTTAAAACAGCGACAACAGATGTTCTCCAAACTAACTTTGTATTTTTATCCTTTCGACCCTCTTCTGTCCGTGTGACTTCCACTTTTTCTAGGGAGTGGGCTCAAAGGAAAGGAAAACAAAGGAGATTAATACGTAATCAGTTTATATTCCCCCGGGGGAGGGAGGGATGGATGGCTTTTAAAGCATTTACTCAATGAACTTATCAGAGAGAGAATTTCTTTAAATATCATCGCACTTAACCTAAATTGGCAAAAAGGAAACGGCACTGCTCTGAAAGATACGTCACTTTGAAAATTTTTATCTCCTTATTAAATTCTTTTGCCTTGTTCGGCTGTCAGTCTTTCCTCAAACACTGTCTGGATGTTCCTCCCCGATGATTAACAAAGTATTTTTTGTCGTTAATTGCGTTTGCAACTTCCATCACATTGGAAATAAGTCATGTCAACGGAGATATGTTTTCTCACGAAGCTTTACAATGTCCGCGGTGATTGCGTGTCACTCAGTTATTAAAAATTTATTTTAGTTTGCACAGTTAACTCAATGTGAAACTTTCGGTTTCGCTCGGGGAAATGACCGGAAAAAATTCTCACTTTTTGTGGTAATTAAGCTTTTGAAAAAAGCTCAAAAGCTCCTTTTCCACGATGTTTATTCTTCGTATCATTCGAAATTGAAAACTGATAACGATTTCTATTTGAAAGAACGGCGCGGAAAAGCACTGTTTCGAGAGGTAATCAAACGCCGTATAATTAATTAAGTGATGGATGTCTCGAAACTGCTCATCATGTTTCGTTTATTGCATAAAGAGTGAATTTCTTCTGCTTAAAAGGCACAATGATGTCAAAGTCTTTTCAACAAAAAAAAACCACTCCTGTTATATTTTAATAACTATAATTAGTGAGAAAAATTTAGCGACAGATGCGTGTGATTTGGCGTGAAATGGTCGATATCATTTTAGTATAATTTGTTGACCACATTGACTTTCTTCAGCGAAGTGCTTTAACATTTGTCAGCATGTGTGCGTCCGATTCAGAGAAAAAACGGCTGTTAACTGCTCTCACCCCTTTCTTATTCATTCTATGTCCCGTTGTAGGTGGTTTTGGTTTGAAACTTTGCCTTTGATCGTTTTTTATTATTTATTTTTTTACTGTCACAGATTTCCTTCGGGTGACTGATCTTCTACGGCTTAATTTTGGAAGAGAATATTTATCTTTGGCCGGCCGCATTTTTGAGCATAATTACTGCATCGCTTTGTCAATCATTTGTTATTGTCGATCCTTCGGTTAATCATATTAGATATTATAGGGCTGTCATTTTGTGAAAAAATAATTGGCTTCCAATGCAATTTAATTCGGATATTTTGACCTGTAATTGTTCGAATTGAAATTAACATTGGCCGCGGGCCAATTCCGCTGATTACAGTCCTCCGCTGTGACTCTTAAAATCTATTCTTTTAATGATTTTTACGACCAGGTTCAAACCACGTCCGTCAAGCTCAGCCTCTCCCCTTCGGTTTTTAAATGAGATTTGGATCGCTCGAATAAGTCTTTGTTTTGTTTCCCAAAAGACAAATCACGTCCAGGCGACTTATACAAAAATTATCATTTCGAACCTTCGCCTGATTTCGATGCAACTGCTCAGTGTTTTAAGGGAGTTACTGTAAATTAAATTTTCTTAATCGCAGGCATTGATGGAAAATTTGAGTTCCCTTTTAACCCGTTAAGCGGATATGATCTCTTGTACACTGTAACGGCTCTGACGGATATATTATTGGTTTATTTAATAAGTAAGACGAATATATAGGTGCGATTGTTTCTGATAATAGAGGGATACATAATAAAAATACATAAAGTGTCTTTCATTTTTTATCTACTCTTCAATGTCTATACATTACCTTTGTACTTTTATAAACTGTAATAAACATAACCTAAAATAATATAAACATGACATATAATGGAAGTTATAATATATATACGCCAGCTTCTGCAAATACGTGGCCACTACAGGAGCCACTGTTTGCAAAGCTCCGAGCCACTTAACACAGTGGTTTCCAACCTTTTTGTACCGGCGACCCCTTTTTAAAAAAAAAATTGGTGCGCCCCCTTTAAAAAACAAATTGTTGCGTTCCGTTAATTTTCGGAAACTCATTTCTGAAAAACAACAGCAGACATTTTACATTTAAGTTCTCTCTTACCTTTCGAAAAATAGACTAATTTTATGTTGTGGCCCCCCAAATTACACCAAACTCAACTTTGTCCCCCATATTATCAAAGGTTAGGGTGTACAGGTTTTCGGACCGCTGACCTATAAAATTTCTTAATTTTGCTCCCCACCAGAAAAGGTTGGCCGACCAACCCTTAAAACAACCCTCATTTTATGCACTGATTCAGCCTTTCCATCTCTACGTAGACGTCACAACCTAAAGGGCAAAAGGGCACGAGGACTCCATTCTTCATTTGCCTAAAGAAGGCCTTCCTTTTCTAGACTTCGCACCCACTGCTCGTAATAGAATATATTCATTAATGAAAAACAAGGTTTCACTTGTGAATGAAAACTGGATGAATTAAAAACCTCCAACACAAAAATCCCTTACAAATCCAATATTTAAATGGCATAAAAAATGAAAAGAATGAAATTTCCCATTCACAACAGTGTGACGGGTGAGCGATTGCAAGCAAGCGCATCCAACCCAAACTTCCGGTGATTATCTCTGGTTTAATGGTCGTCCTGTAATTGCTAAACATGAATTCGTGTACATCGTAAGACGTTGTCTGCAGAACAGGGATGTTCTGTCGTCGAAAATGTAAAATGGGCACTGCACAAAAAACGGGTTGTAGACGACTTGTTGTTCTTATCTCGATAAGAACATAGCATAAATTCCGGTAGCCACTACATTAGGTCGTAGGTAGAAACCCTCGGGTCGTAGCACTGATTTTCAGGCTAAAAATTTGTTTAGGACTGTAAAAAGTTAATTACTCGGTTCAGTGACGGCGGGTTACCCTTTAACACCACCCCTTTTTGGTGATGGTCTCAAAAATCTCACAAAAAAGGACACGTCACATTAAAAACTGATGAACCAAAATTATTTTTCTAAAAGTTAATTAACTATAAAAAAATAATGATGAAGACCTAAAAAAAGCATAATTGGGTGTTATTGTTTTAACAGGAACAGGAAGGGTTGGACTGATTAAAATCAGTCGACCAAAGCGAGATTTCTCTTTCGTTTTTTTTTTTCTACAAAATAACTCCTTTAAATCGAAAATTTAAGTCAAAAAAAAAAAAGAGGAGGGCTTTCATTACCTGATGGGCAAACAATTCAAGGCAAGTCCAGTGCTCCTTGAAATTTTAATTAGGACCTCAATGATTTTGCAATTTTTTAGAGCGTGCAATGATCACATCAATGGGTCAGCAATTTAAAAATTTCTACAGTAAATGATGGCGTTCAGAAAGCGCAAACGCCTTTTGATTTAATTCAAATATTAAAAAATTTTTTCTCTTTTACTAAAAGAAAATCACAGGGTGCGTTGGAATGTGGGGTAAATTTTTAAATTTGTCAGTTATTAACCCAGTGGTTTACAACCTGTGGGGCGTGAGAGTGTTGCAAGGGGGGCGTGAAGCTGTTTCCAAAATATCATTTTCGAATACAAACCTAAAATAAACATTCTTTTTATGTTCTGTTATTATATTTCTTTTTTATATAGTATTATATATTATTTTGTAGCCCATTAAATAAATTATACTATCAATTGAGTATTTATGAAATTTGATTTTTAGATAAATTAACGGGTCGCAACAATTTTTTTAAGGGGGGCAAAAAGGTTGGAAACCACTGTCTTAAGGGTTGAAAATTTAAGTGAACTTTCATAGACTGTTTGAAAAAAAAATGGTAAGGCCTAAGAGGCTGCATTAGGCGGTCAGGAGCGATGGATGCACTTTGCCTCGAATATTCAGGGTTTTTTTCTGCAAGTATAATTGCATCAGTGATGTCTAACCTACGGCCCGTGAAGGTGTTGCGTGTGGCCCGCTCTTTTATTCCTATATTCACATCCGCATTTGGCGATTTTAAATTCTTTCTTACCTTTCGGCAAACAGACTAATTTTAAAAATCCATATTTATTTTTTGCATTCGTTTTGGCCCGTGAAATTACACCAAACTCAACTTTGGCCCCCATATAATCAAAGGTTGGGCATCACTGCTTTTAACGACAAACTCTTTGTTTCTTCTGTTATTTAATTAATATTATATTTATAAATGTTGTAAAGCAGTGATGTCCAACCTACGGCCCGCGGGCCATTTCCGGCCCACGAAGGCGCTCTTTTATTATGTGACAAATTTTGAGGGAAACAGTCTGATAAGCAACAGCAGACATTTAACATTTAAATTCTTACCTTTCGGCAAATGGACTAATTTTAAAAATCAATTATTAATTTTCGCATACGTTATGTACAGCAAACTCAACTTTGGCCCGCATATTATCAAAGGTTGGCCATCACTGGCCTGCATTAAATTCGAATTCGAGTTGTACATTTATTACATGCGAGATATTTTCCAATAACCTCCAATAAAACATTCCTCATTCTCGAACAATCATTTTTCGAACTCATCCGACATTTTGCGCAGCCGCTTTTAAATTACACAAAAAATCATAAAAAAAAAAACAAAAAGAAACAATAATTTAGGAAAATTTTTTCGGATCTTTATAAACTAAATTCAGAGGGAAATTATGTGCGATAAAAGAGAAGAACGGAATTATCAGAAGTTGGTGGATCCTCCCTATGTGCCCTATGGCACAATATTAGGCGATCCACCCAAGAAAAAGGAAAACAAGCATAAGAACAAAGAGGACTGCCTACAGATTATATTATGCTCTACGTCACCACAAAATAAAACCGATTCTTCTGAAAAAAAATAAACTCACTAATAAAACTTTTAATTAATTTCCGTATTAATTTTTTTTTAATAATCGAAGTGGGAGTGATTTTCGCCATTGTTTTTGGGGTGAGTTTGAGACGGGCTCATTAAATTATTGTATTTTGTTGTGGTTTAGGTTGTATAGAGGATTGTATCGAAGGAAATGGATAGCCTTAAGCCCAAAGGGGCGCCCCTCGAAGAGCGTCAGGACAGATTGACGAGGCGGCTGGTTCGTTGACAAAATTTTTTAAATTTAGATTTTTACGAAAATTACTCACGATGAATGATATGTCACATTTTTTCACACCGAAAAAATTAAGAAAGAAAACGAGGACTCCCACACGGAGAAGAGTCTTTGCTCGGTTAATTTCATAATTTGTTTTCCCCAAAAATTCTCTAAAATTGGACATGACCAATTTAACTTTTAATGAACCTCTTGATTGACCGGTAATTTCTGACTTTTTCGAAAATTCCACTTGGAAATGGGCCGGCTTTTTCCTTTGAGCTTTCCTTTGAGTGAATTCAAAGCGAAGGGACGGATTGAGAGCATTTTGGGACATTGTGATTCACGAATTTGGTGATGTGTGCAGCTGTCGTCGCAGTACAGCTTTTCAGAAAGGCATTCACCGCGGTGATTGGTGGTATCGGTGGTGAAACGAAGAGAGCAGTCAATCAGAAAGCGGCTCGAATATAAATATTATCAAAAGACAAAGGGCAACAGCTGAGAATTTTAAATTAAATAAAAAGTGAAGACACAAAGGAATAAGTCACGGATGAGAAAATTGAGAAAAGGTGAAGAATGCCAAATTTTTTTACTTTTTATTTCGTACGTGAACTCAAATTTGACATTATAATTTATGATTTGAAAAAATCATTTAAGTAAATTAAATACCGGAGGAAAAACATTTCTTGCTTTTTTACCCTTTTTTGTCACTTTTCCTGTATCTACTTTTGCATGTTCTGTATTTCTCCTCTGGTTCTAATTATCATTTAATCAAATCATCCTTGCTTTGAACAGGAGTCATGGAAAGGGGATGTAGATTGTATCAACCACTTTCCCAATGAGGTCAGCGTTTATTTGAAAAGCTCTCACGCCGGGGCTCGGCAATGACATAAGATTTAAAACACCTCTACGCGTTTTGTAGGACGCAGGTGTGTTATTTAGGTGCGCGTCCAGGTTATCATCGAACACTCTCAAGATAGCGATAACGGGTATCTCGGTTAACGGGTGATGTCATCGTTTCTTCGTCCTCAGTGCAACTCAGTGCAACTTTCGGATGGTTGAACTGGATCTCATGTTCTATTATGCGACGAGATCCGGTTGTTAGCCTCACACTAACCCTTTCGTGTGTTTCTTTTTGGACCAGGTATCACATCTCGGATAAGGAAAGAGGAAAAACCGAAGGCCCCATTGGGACGTACATGTCGGGAGACATCCTGATCTCCCCCATCGGCCCGTAGGGTATGTACACTTTTTTGAAATTCCTGTTCCGTTTTGCGAGTTCTATGTCCTGGCAAGGAATGGGTGATACAGTACCGGGCGCCGGGACTTTGAACCTGTAGCCCGCGTAATTCGAAGGACCCATGTAGGTGTACATCCTGGGTTTGTTCGATTCCGGCTTGCTGTACGACATGGAGGAGACGGTGTTGGGACCGTACGGTTGGTACAGGTACTCGAAACTGCAGTTGGCCGTTCGAGCCAGTTCCTTTCGTTTGGCCTCCTCTCTTTCTGCGCATATTTGGCATTCTGACTTCTTTTTCTGGGGGAGCTTTCCTGCATCGCTCATCCCCAGTCGCATCTTCAGTAGTTCCAGTTCTGCCTTCGCCTTTATTCCCTTCTTTTCGACTAATTGTATCTCGTTGAGGTCGAACCTTTCCTTGCTGAAAGGCGACATCTGCCAATCCCTTACGTCCGGCACGTTGGAGTAATCGGGCGGATAGGTTTTCTTCGGCTCGTAATCCATTCCGTTTCTTAGAATTATTATTGGGGGTTCCACATTATTTCCTCCGCAGACGTCACCCATCTTATAAATCCTTCCAATTCTTCTTTTTGTTTTTTTTTTTTTATTTATATAATAACTGAAAATTTAGAAGTTGACCAAAATAAAAGATAGTAACGCGAGCCTCCGAGATTTTTCTTTTTTTTCTGGGCTCTGTGGGGAGAATCTCGGAGGCTTTTTTAAAATGTCGCCTCCGGTTGAAAATATAAAAATAAATATAAGTGTGCACACGTTGGGCAAATAATTCGTGTTTGACGCATAAACAACTTGTTGATGTAAATTTTGCCCAATTTTTAAAGCATTGGCGGCAGGTGTTGATTTTATTAAGTACTAATAAAAATTCAGTCTCGGCCAAATTTCGGCCATTTTGAAATCCATTTTTATGGCTTCGCAAACAATTTGGGTCAGTGGCAACTGATTTATCCTGTCTGGACCTGCTGCCCTTAGTTTTTTGATTATACCTGCATTTTAAGGGACAGATTCAGGCATAAAAAAATATCTCTGACAGCCTGCATCTTTAAGGCGGACGTTTTTCAGAAACGATTTAAGTGAATTCGAGTAAACATTAAAAATGGATGTTAATAGAGCGTTTTGTATATTTACACGAAAACAAATACGAAAACATTCTAAAAGAGGTTATAAATCGTTGAAATCTAATTTCAACCAATTTTGCACATGACGAATAATGGCGCTTCTCAGTTTCCTTCTTCGTCTCTGGTACTCCTCCTCGGCCTCATTGTCCTCGAAGAACTTCGGGTCAGCATGAAGAGTCAGCGCGGTCGCATTGGCTTTTTTGGCCGACGCCTCCGATTTTCCCTCTGGACATTTCTTGACCGCGTTTTTCTGACCGGTCACTCTGTGCTTTTTCAGAGAATTCTCCACTGAGTTGAGTTTCGTGAAAAGCTTTTCCAAAGCGTCGAGTTCTTCCAAAGCTTTTTTCTCTTTGATGACTTCGTTGGTGACGAGTTCCGATTTCTTCAGCGGCTGACATAATTTCTTCCTCTGTTTCACATCACTCCCTTTTTTCGTTTTCGCGTCTTTAATTCCCTTTTGAGTGGAAATGTCTTCCTCTTTCCTCGGCGATCCTATAACCCTTTTTGGATTGCGCCAGAGAACAAACTGACTCGAGTCTGCTTTAGGATCATTCTTCTTCGCCTTCTCTTGCTTTTTGCCGGAACTTTTTGAAATTGTTTTCAACCTCGCTGAGACTTTCTTCTCTAAAGGCGCTTTCGCGTTTGCTTCCAGAATTGAATATATATGATTGACTTTTTTCAGTTCTTCGCTATCGGACTCCTTTTCGGTGGTCGTTTCCTTGTCCACCAACTCCACTCTGTTGTCCATGTCCTCCTCGTCCTCGTCCTTTTCCCTCGGATAGTAGTTCACTCTAAAGAATTTAGAGCCGTACTCTTTTGCGGGGTTGTTGTGAAGGGCGAGCTTTTTAAATCCGTCCTCCGTGTGAAAATGAAGGCACTGACATATCTGCACTGTCTCTTTCTGCTGTGCAGCTTCTTGCCACGCCTGCTCGTTGTATCTTTTGGAGTCCGAATGAACGGCTAATCTGCCGTTGGCCAGCAAAGATTCCAAATCGTAGTTCTCGTAAGCCCTTTCTTCGCTGAGGTAGTTCTGATACCGGCCGTGTTCCACTGAAGACGGCAAAAAACTCCCTCTGTTTTGGAACTCGTGAATTTTACTCGCGGAACTATTCGATACCAGTCTGAACGACCGATTTCTCCCGTTTAGTATTTCCTGAGTGATGTTAACTGTCTTTTCCCAAGGTTTGTCGGTCCCATACCAGAGAGAGGATTCGGCGAGCATTCCCCTCGAGTTGGAACTCTCCGCCGGGATAAAACTCTTTTTGTGCACATTGAAAACTCCCAAGGGCGGATTCGCAGGAACTCTGCTTTGGTCGTTCTCCAGACTGAGACACTTACAGGGTTGTTTCGCCCTACTGAGAAGTTTTAAGGAATCGAAACTCAAGCATTTCTCAGGCGCCCCCTGCCCCCCGGAACAACTGCGGGCCTTAAGATTTTGAGGAAATGCCGATTTGCCAAAGGAAGAACCGTGGAAAATGTCCGAGAGGGGAACTTTTTTGTCTCGGGGAACTTTGAATTTTCCCTGAAACAAGTCCAGATCCGATAGTTGTCTTTGCTGTTGGGCCTGCTGAAGAACATCGGACACCCTCTTGGCGAGGGTTGTTTTGGAACAGATTTTTTGCACTTGATCCCAGGACTTGTTTTTCTTTATTTTCTCAAAGGTGTTTTCCTTTGTGAGTTCCAACAGGGGCGGCTTTCGTTTGCTATCTTTTTTCCCGTCCGTCGTTCCCTCCTTCACACCGTCTGTTTGAGACACAGAGCTGAACGTTTTATGTACTTTATTTATATTCCTTAAAATCTTGGCTATGCTTTCGTCACTTAGTTTAGTTTTCACCGGCAGAGAATTCGTGTTTGACTGAAGAAAGGGAGTTTTCGTCTTGGAGGTTTTTGATTTCGTTTTGGGTTTCGACAGAACTTCGATTTTTCCCGAGCCTGGTAATTTGTTGGCTAAAACCAAAAAAACTCTCCTGAAAACTTCAAAGGCAATTTAGACAATTAAATTTAAAGTTCCAACATTCCTACTCGTGTCCACGACTGTCCACACAACCACACGTTTTGGTGTTCAATGACCTACCATTAATAAAAATTTAAGAGGAGAATTTTTGCTCCAAAAATTTCTGCATTAAAGACCCTAAACCTACGCTGAATCCGCATTCGGATTGTCAAACGGTTATTAATAAGTATAATCAGTTTGGAATTAAATATTAGAAACGGTAGTGGGAGAACAACGTTGAGGAATGTCACCCGAAAGTACTGAAAACTTAATTGCTATCGTTATTACGAACACGTTGGTCGAAATTAAAAAAGTGCAGGTATATCCTCTCTCCTGACAGGAAGTCGATGAAAAAGTTTCCTCGAAAACATCGCGTTTTAGCGGTATTTTCCAAATGAAGTTATTAAAAACACCTACTGTCATCGCCTCCTCATCGCGAAGCTAACTTCCGTCAGCTTTCCACTTGTTTTTCATTCAGCATTTCCTACTTGCTGACTTTCGTCGCCTAAATTTTAATATTATACGTGGAATCCACATTAATATAAACATGATCCCGAGCCATACCGTTAGACTTTCCGATCCGCAGTTTCTCCTCGTTTCTCCCCTTCATCTTTCATTATCGAAATTTATATCAAATTATTCCTTACTTTAAATTTTGATTTTTTAATTTTTAATATATATATCTTGAAGTTTTTGTCTGTCTGTTGTTGTTGGAAATCTTTGGGATGACGTTTTCATAAAAGGCGCTGACGAAAAACTTTCCGCAATGCCTACCAGATTATGTCAGCATCAAGAGGGTGTCGATTCTTTTTACTGGTTAATATATTGCAATTCATTCATTCTATTATATTCATTCCAAAATTGTATATTTGTTTCGGTAACTTAATGAAATCTAAAAACTGATTATCGGATTTTTACGGCTTTAATTATCACATTAACATCCCCGATTATGTTAAAATCTCTCAGTTTCTCGGACTTCCATATTTTGACTTTTGATTTAAAATTCCGTTTATCGAGTAATTAAAAACCGATTGCAAATCTCTTTTAAGACTTAGCACTTTTATCAAGACTTATGCGAATGAATGAAGTCACCATCTGTTTCTTTGGGCACTCACTTGACTGCTTTCATTGTGTAAGAGGCAAATATTGTGCTGAAGAAGGCTGACTTTGCTCCTTTGGATTGTGCCCGTCTGCCAGAATCCGAGATTACTGACATGAAAGTGTGCGATAATTTAAATGAAACCGCCCCTCCCTGCTTTTATACTGTATGAGGAGAATCTCTCTGAGAAACGAAACACGAAACGCTTCTGCTATAAATATTTCGACTGGTAAAAAACATAAACATAAACATAAAATGTCATATAAAAAATAGTAAAAAAAATTATTTAAATTGCAAAAATCCAAAAAAAAAATTTGTCCCAATGAATAACGAAGTAAACTCACCGCCACCTAAGCAGAAGATGGTTCCGGTGGTATTCTATCTCGACCAGAGTGAGGAGGACAAAGAGGACAGCAGCTACACAGGGAAGGCCAACCCCTTAGAAGACATCCCTAAAGGCGACGCATGGTTTTACGAGTCTAAGTTGCAGATTTCCTTCGTAGTTTCGCCTCCTGAAGCAAAAGGGGAGAAAGACGAGGGGAAGCGATGAGATTTTAAGGGCTGACATAATATTTTTGCCTTTCAAAATTTGAGATATTATACGTATTTTCTTAAAGTGATGAGGGGAATCTTTTCGTGTTGAGATTTTAGAGGAGAGTGCTGACAGTGCTTACATCATTCTGTATTTGAGATTTCACCTATTGCTGAATTATTCTCAATTTACTTCTCCTCTGAAGTCTTAAAATTTCAAGTTTTAGTGTACTTAAGGGCAGTGGTCACCGATACAATCGAAATTTTAGCATCTTTGGGCCATTCGTGGAAAGATAGGCAATACATCGCTCTCTCTGACTGAATCAGTGCTCTCCAAGGCAGTGGTTTTCATTTGTTAGGTTGACTTAAACTCTGAAAATATTTTGTTTACGTTTTTGATAAAAGTAATTTTTTGAAAAAAATAATCAGTATGGACAGCAGAAGATATGAGATGAATAAAGGGAGGTCAGTTTTGCCTTCTGACAGTGAAGTCCCCGTTCAAATGTCTCCCTTCGGCGACGAGAGGTGGGATTTGGACGTGGAAGAAAACAGACGAAGGAAAGAGATCCATCGGGACTATGTATACAATCCCAACTACCGCAAAACTGTGCCAACTCAACCAATCTTCGTGGAAAACGTAATTCCCGAACCGGTACAACCTGATCCCGTTGTTCAGCATCCCCCTCAGGTGGAAGAAGTCCTGGAAGTGCAGGAGCCTTTCCCGCAGCCGCAATGCGAACAGGAGAAGAAAGACTTCTTCAAATACGAAACTCCAAAAGCTCCCAACATGAAATCCTGGTCCGAGATAAAGTTCGAGTCTCCAGGTCCTCCGAACCTGTTCCCGGTTCTCAAATTCCCAGAAAAGAGAATCAATCCGGACCAAATATACAGACTAACTCCTGGGGGGAATTTCGTCCACCCTGTAGCGGGAGTGCCTCCCCCAGCAGAGCCAGTCGCACTACCCCCGAAGCCTCAATTCCACACTTACAAAGACATAAAATTCGAGAGAGAAAAGGTGGTACATTATGGCGTTCACGTGCCCTTCTGGCAGTTTTCTTCTTCGTGAGAACCTCAAATGTTTCAAAATTTAGGGTAAAACCTTAAGGTCCCCTTTTGATATATAAAAAAAATAATATGGAACTTTGACTAAAACAATGCGTTCGTAAATCCAACAGGTTTCTTTTTAATGTAAACATTTTTTTAAATTTAAGGCATATAATATGATGATTTTCTCTTTTTGACCGTTGGAGGCATAAGTGGGACATGAAGGGTTGCTCTAATCACATCTGTCCTTCCACTGTCTAACGGCCGTTTGGCCTTTCGTCATCGATTTCGCGCACGTTTATAATAACAAATGGAAAACAACAAAGCAGGCGATGATTCCTCGGCGTGTTCGTCCGATTATGGACTTCCCCAAACATTGGAAACGTTCAGGTGACAGGTGTTCCCAAAGCGATAAACTTTCCCGATTCTTTCACCGTAAACATTATTGTTTTCGAAAACAGTGTTTACGCAAATGAAGACCGAGACAGTTATCGGTCTCGGGAGCGATTGCTAAATTCTCCCGTGAATTTATTGCGGTCTTAAGTGGGGCACCGACATTCGGCATGAATGAACTCAAAAAAAAAAATATATTTAATGGAAAATTAATCAGATCTCAGACCGCGAATTGATTTATGTTGTCTTGTTTGTCAGGCTCGCATCGTGATTTAAGTCTTCCGCTTGTTTTATTTATTTTCGTAGCATTTTTTAATTCGAACGTGACTGGAATTCCCGCAAAATGGCAAATACAAGAAAAGATAAATGGAAAAGACATCATCTCCTCCGGGGAGTTTGTTTTTGGCGAACACACACAGACAGAAGACAAACAGAAATACAATCTGTGCTAAAAAAGTTTCCAAGACTGGATTTGGTCCTTCAGTTGGTTAATTCGCCTATGCAAAAGGTCCACTTTCTATTTTTTGATTTATCTCCTCAATTAGTGTCTTTATCATTTCCACAGTTTCGTGTTTCGACTTAATTTTATTTTTTTTGGCGTGAACTTTGCTTGTTTCAGTATAAAACATAAATCAGATCCCCGGGAGGAGAGTAGGAAAGATTTAAATGAAGTTACACACTAATTTAACAGCTCCGGTAATTTATTTGTCCCCTCCCTGCTGATGTCTGAAACTGGTCGGACATTGACGGTTCCCCTTTGCACCAACACGGATAGTCTAAATGTTACCTGAAAGGACAGATTGCACTTAACTGCTGAGTTCGTGCGCACTGACAAAGCTCGGCTAAAGTACAGTTTGTGAACTTTAGTCCCATTCGGGCCCACTTGAAAGCAGTCGAGTGTTTGTTAATGAGAGCGAATTATTTTCGCATTTGATTTCGGCGAATGACAAACTCGAAATGGCAACAGGAAGTCAGTGATTGTCGAAAGGTGCCTCGAATGTGTGCTTTGACATTTACTCTCTCAGAAAGCAAAGTTATTGGGCAAACTGGAAAATAACAAATGGTGACGTCATTTGATGAGTCTTTTGTTCTTGGTATTGGGATGGTCTCAAAAAGCGATACTTTCAAAATTAAAATTTTTATATTATTCATTTAAAATACTTTACATCTATACAAAATGAACAAAAATCTTATACAATAATACAAATAATACAATGTGGAATAGTAATTAAAAAAAGAGAAACTGCAGTCGCGTTATAAAAACTCTTTCGTTCACAAGTATTACACTTAAAACGATCTTTCACAATACTTGACTTTTCTTAATTACAGAAACATAATTGTGCGGATTTTCTTTTTTCTTCCCATTCATTAGACAATTTTTCTTCCTTTTCGACTGCAACTGCCCATCTCCACTTAAATTTCCCTCACCGTCGTCATCAACAGTGTTCTTTTCTTTCCATTCCGATTATTATTAATTTTATGACACGTATGAAATTTTAGGTTTTTTTCTCTTATTCGCTGAATTATCAAAAGCATCTCGACGGCATTCATTCATTAATTAATTGTAGGTTAACTGACTCTGGGAATTGAATTAAGGTTTGAGGCGGGGTTGCGGTTAATCTTATTACCAACCGCGAGAGGCGGACGAAACTAATTAACGGTTTTTCGCTTTTCTTTTTTATTAATATTCTCACTGTTACGTCGCTCTCATTTTTTGTACTCAAAGGTTATCCTAATCTAAAAGGTTCAACGTTCGATTCCCAAAGGAATTCTTTCTGAAATTCTTTCCTTCCCAATAACGACGAAAGTATTTGCGGTGTTAAGCAAAAACCGCTGATAAAATCCAAACCGTCGGTGCTTTCATTTGTAACTTCATCAATGTCGTGTCTTTTATTCTTTTCCATAATCATTCTTCCAACCGGACAGATGGGCGATTTAATAAGAGCTCACGGAACAATGAGGTCGAAAGCCCCATTCCCTAATCTTAAATCTTCATTTTCATCCACTGGCGCGCATATTTCCAACAGAAAATATCATTAGTCGACGATTGAGACCACATTGGAATAAAAAAAAATAAAAATAAAAATAACCACCGAGGTTATCGGTGTTATTGAAAGCACTATTTAGAGTAATATTCACACACAACCCGTCATTGTCACCTTCTGATGGGTTCCCTTCCGGTTATTCAACGTGTGTTCGCTTACTGAGTGGTCACTTTGGCAGATGAGGAGGACAGACAGTAAAACCTTTCGAAAAATGATCGCCAAGTCTCATTTATCGTTCATTCTAAAACCACAGAGTGGCGCAATAACCAACCAAATCGGGTTTGACTTTTCAGGGTTGACCGAAATGTCCTCATTGCTGTATTCCTTCTGCGCCGGTGTGAAAACAAAATAAGTTATAAAACAATCAAGCTGGTTAAATATTTGTCTCTTAAGCGTAAATAAATGCTTGGAAATTTGCCGTAATTGTTTCCGGAACAAAGGGATCCCTGTTCGCCTTTGGGTTGAGGTGATTCCAGGCCCCGGGGACAGCAGACGAATCTGCCTTTGTCCTCTGCTGGGCCCCGAAGAAGTCCGCGGCCGATGACAACGGTGATGATGACTTTCTTGAAAGACATACGAGTCCTCACCATCGGATGTCGTGAGACGTTTTTAACATGAAATTGGCCGACTATCAGTCTCTTGGATTTTTTCCAAGTGTACAGGTGACATCTGTAACAATAAAAAGGATTAAATGAGACTTATTACTCGGGTATTTCGAGTTAAAAATATTTACTTCTTAACATTCTCAAGACAATGAAGTGGTTTCTTAATTAATATCAAGGAATGAAGCGCAGTTATTTATAGAAAGTTTTTTTTTTTTTAAATAACGGAAACAGATCGTTTATTTTGGGTTCCCCGGAACGTACTCAGACTGAACCTCGTTATTTCTGTTTGTCTGAGAGAGGAAACTGAAAGGGTCGAGAGACAGTCAAAAGGAGAAAGGATTCAGTAAAAACCTGAAAAAAAAAAATAAAATCCCAGAGTCCATGACTAGTCAGAGAATGAAAATCATTGGGGAAAAAAAAAATTCATGCGATCCCAATGAATTTAACTTTCAAAGGCCATAATCCGCCTATATTATCACTAATTATTCGCAAAACACAAGGTTAGTTATGAAAACATTGCAGTGGTAACGTTTCGATAATAAACGGCAATATTTCGCAGGTGTTAGGCTACAAAGAGACCACTTAAATGTTTCAGCCATTTTTCCTTCCTCGAAACTGAAACCGCATATGGCAACAGGCATTCGATGCCGCATTGCATCTTCAAAGGAATTAGGCAAAATCCCCTCCCGAGGGAGATGGGCACCGAATAAAACCTTTTGCTTCAGCTCAGAGAAGAATAATAAACATAATCTTATCACCTGGTAAAAGCCAACACATGAGAAAATAAAACGCCACAGAGTGTTTAGAAAGGGCAGACGCAACCTGATATAACGATAATGAGGAAAGTTATAATGAATTAAATGGATGTCTATGGCGACATAAGTCAAATGCCAATGGGGAGGAAAATACATAACGGGAGTGTTTGGGGCAAAAATGGTTTTTCTTTTTGGGGAGAGGCGATCGTGAAATGATAATCGGGTATTTGGCAATGCGGGAGAGTGTGAGCGCCCATTGGTGTTCCACTTGGCGTAATTTGTCGAGCGTGCGACCGACGCAAATACGCAACATTGGCATTTTTTTTTTTCAACGCGATAATATTCGATTACCTTTGAAATAACGCTGCTCATTGGGGTCATTATCGAAACGATTGAGTGAAATCGGCTGACACTTTTTTCGTTTCCAGATTGAAATTTCAAGTGTTGGAGGAATTGAGTTCGTTGAACCCGAAACCATTCTTTCCATCGTTTCCTCAACACAGAAAGCGATTCGCTCATTGTATTCGGGATAATGGACGACAACATCATGACAAATCGAGCAACCATTGCCTGGAGAAGAGGGATGAGTGTCATTCCAGGGAAAATTCCCAATCGTGTTGCTTTCGCCTTATGCAATTTACCTCTCATTGATCGGCGTTCCGTAACGATAACTACCGATTCGACAGTTTAAAAACTAATTTCTCCATTTTTTGCTCCAGTTAGCAATTTACTGTTATTTTCGCAATCAATTACTGGCGGCCCCGTAACGAAGAAAGGGCGAACAACCCCGGGCAGGTTTGGCTGTCGCTTCCCACAGCCTTCTAACATGTGCTCTCTTTCCAGGATCGACCCACGCGATTGGCCAATCACAATGGCGTGCCTGGTGACGAAGGTAAGTGCGATTACCGCTTTCACACTTTCTTCTCGTGTAAAAAATTCCCCCCAAAAACATCTGTGAATTTCATGAAAAACACACTCACACTCACTTGACAATTCTGAATTTATGTGGGTTTATTATTAGGAAGTAAAAAGACAAGGCAAAATGAAAAGAAATCGAAAGACTCATTTCGGGGTCGTCTACGCTGAGCTTGCCTTCGGAGTCCGATTTCTTTGATCCAAGACACATGTATACACACACACACACACACACTCACACACACACACAATACGAGACACATGCACTGCATTAAATATAAATACCATTTTTTCATTTTCCCTTTTTCCCCTAAGCGAAACATTGTGGATCGGTTTTCGGCTCCCCGAGTCCATTATGTAACGTTTCAAAAGAGAAATATAAGTGAACAGCTGAAAATGACGCCTCATAGAAAACACGTGCACGTATGCAGCTGAAGAAAATTATTCATTGAAAGAAAATTTTTTTAAATTCTTAAAATATCCCCCCGGATTAAGTCTTTTCAATGTCGAAACCTGCCCCATTAAAAGATGCCCGGAAAGGTTTACATCCTTAATGAGGGGGTGAAATCTCGGACACTTATGTCTTTCGGGAGAAGTTCCAGGAAAGTGTTCAAAGGGTAAATCTGCAGGAGGAAGAGAATAAAAAACGACCCGCATGTCCGGGGTTGTAAATTGGAGGGATCGCCCCGTTAAGCAGCCGCGAGGAACGACATAAAAAAACAACCCCCGGAGGTCATTCCCACCGCCGTTATCAACCAAACACCAGGTGTCAATCGAACCCCACCGCCGTATTCAAAAATCTCAGCTGTTAAAAACGACAATTGCCGCCCTTCCGAGGGAAGAGAATCCTTTTAGACTGGCATTTAACGCAACTTCCGTGGGAAAGAAATGAAAAAATCGTAAAAGTGCTTTGGAGAGGGACAGAAGGGAGGTTTCTCATTAGCATATTAATGAGGGAACCTGTGAGAAAGTAGCGGTGGTCACTTGCTGCAAAATGTTGCAGCTTTTCACCCCTTTCCCGTTGGTGGGAAGGCGTTTCGAGGGAAAAGGGGTGACGACATCGATTCACCCCCTCCCCCAGGTGAAGTGGTGTCTTGGCGGGTCCTCAAAGGATACAACGGGCTCAAACATGTGAAAGAAGAGCGTTTTTTACAAGGGAACTTTCTCTTTTGATCACTTGAGCTCGTCCAGGTGTCCAAGAATAATTGTGGGAGTCGTTCCGGATTTAATCAGTCCTTTATTTTCTTGGATTGTTGCTCAATAATGTCGAGTGCAAAAGAAGGGCATTGCAGTCCAGGTGTTCGAAAATATAATCGGCCTTGGATATTTCCCTAATGGTGACAAATGAACTTTTGTACGGAATTCCTTCGCTTTGAATCATTATTTCGAGAGAAGGTTTAGCCATTTTTTTTACCACTGGCGAAGGGGAGTCTTTCAGGAAACCCCCTTAGCTTGGCATTTTCGTTTTTGGGTACAATTTCAAAGGAAATACCTTTTCAACTGTACATACACTCAGAGCTGCGAATAAAGTCAAGGGTGGGAACAGCGAAAAGGGTTCACAAATGCAATATCAGACTGACAAAAAATCATTGCATTTCCAACAACGGTCAAACTATGCGAAAAACCTCAAACCGGAAGTACAACGTTTCAAAAGGAAGTCGACGTGGACTAAATTAGAATAGTGTTCGTTCATTGTGTCACTGACATTGCACCAAATTTTGCCGTCTGTTCCACACAGGTACACTCCGGGAAGGGATGACGGCAATAGAGGGCCCGCATCGTCATTCCCCCAACTCGGGGCCCCGCCATCTGCCCTCACCGGTGACTGGTGACGGTGTTACATAAAAATAAATGAAATCCTTACCGATTGGAGCGATGCGTGTTCGACTGGAACACTGGCCAATGCATTGGAACTAACGGTGGAAATGATGGTGTTGGGACTAGGGGCGAGAACTCCGAGGGGCTGCCTGTGGGCCCCGTTGGGCGCCGTCGGGGGCACCGTCGTGACTGGGGTACCGTTCTCACCCTGCAGCCTCGCGGTGAGTTCGACCGCGTTCAGGTTGTTCACACTGGGGTGGGTTTCCAATGCGTATTGCAAATCACAGATATAATCAATAACATACTGAATTACTTCTAACTTTGACAACTTTTTATTTTTTGGCATGAACGGTACTAAATCCTTTAGTTTGCTGAGGTACATTTGAATTTCCTCGTTTTCCACATCCTTTTTTCGGTTAACTCGTCCGTTTTGTACCCCTGATAAGTTACTTCCGGCTCCCGAAGAAGCTCCCACATCTACCATGGCCTTCATCGTTCGCTTTTTCAGCAACTTCTACGCGGAGATCACACTAAAATCACACTCGTTTTCGATAATGATTTTCTGGGAAATCCTCTGTGAAAAATCGATACAACACCCGAGAATAACGTTTCGGCTGACGCACAACACAACCGTTCGAACGTTCAAACTCAAATGACTTTCGTTCGCGTTGATACCTGTTAAAGGCAGACTTGCGACGACGCAAAATATTTTTAGTCTAAAAAGACTCCTTTCGCCATTGCTTCGGAACTCCAAACGGTGCGTTTGCACTTTGAATATACTCACTCAACGAATTTCGCTCCGCCCACAAATTACATAAACAAAACGAGTTTTATTCCGTAAGGCAGTATATCCAGAAAATTCTAACCTTTTCGATAAAGGGTTTGTTTATCCTTCATTTTATAATTATATATATTCAATGATGGCTTTAAGATGGTTTAATGTCTTCGGCAGTCGGAAAAAATATATTATTTCGTTTTGTTGCCTTTCGGGTAATCGCCATTTTGTCTCCGTTTTTCTCACAGATTTCGAACTCGTTTCCTCGATCCCATTTTCACACATAACTGACAAAATTGTGTCTTTTCAATGGCAGTTGAACATTCTTCCTGTGCGTTTAACACTTAATCAAATAGGTCAATTAAAGAAAGCGAGAAAGTTAATTTGAAAATGTAAACAAAGTCGTCCATTTTGAGCCATAGAGTGTGAGTTAGCGCGGAGAGTTAACTCTGTGGGAAATTTTCATGTTTAGAAACTCGTTCCAACTAATCATTGAAAAACCGTATAAAATAGAAAAAAACGTTTGACGGGCTTTTTCTAAACCATTTTTGTTTTTTTTTTAAACAGTGTTTGGGAGTATTATGCACTTTAATTTTTTTTTAATAGCGTTTGTGATTGACAAATTGATTCGCTGTTTTCTTGGGGAGTTACTCAATTTCTTTTCTTTTGAAATTTGAAAGCTTTTCTCGTCAATGTTTTCAACCCTCACTCGCTTTTTTCCGTTTTTTAGGGAAATAATTTTGCTGACTGGAAATCTTTGCATTTGTATTGAGTTAATATTTAACGGCTTTTTTACTCAGAATATAATGAGACACTCCATTTTAGTGGTTTGGAGTCAGCACTCCCCCCCCCCACAAAAATGAAATTATTAAAGAATTATATTTTGAGCCGTTGGCGATTTGGCAAATACAACTGACAGATTTGCCACAGTTAACCGCAATCGCTTCTGCAAAGACTTTCACTTCTCCCATTATTGTATCTGCTTTCCCACAATGTCTCTGTCATGTTCCACAAGTAAATGACAATTACAAACGTGATCTATAAATTAAATTTAAGTCGTAAATCATGTCGGTACGTCCGACGATAGTGGCATGTTTTGCCTTTTCTGGGGTTTTTACTTGGATTTTACATTCAGACCTTTTGCTCACTTCGTGTTCATTAAGATATACGTGCATTAAAATATTTCACTGCAAACCTCAGAAAACGCAAAAAGTCACAAATCGAAGATGGCGTCTGTAATATTTTGCTTTCACAGATTGCAAATTCCAGAGGGAGTTTGGGGGTCAACTGTCTTTCTTTGATTTGATCCGACGTCAGTATATCAATTAATCATTTAACAAAAAATCTCAATTAATACATTTAAGTGACACAATAATTTCTGTCATTCCATTTATTGATCCATGCAGCTGCTGCTCCATGAGGGCCACTAACTGGTCGCAGCCTCATTTATTTCAACTGTGGTTTCTCTAATCACTGTTTGCCAGTTTCTCAATGGAGGGACTCATCATGAGAACCTTTTCCACCATTTATTCCGCCACCCTTTATCACTCTCGACCATTTGTTCTCCAGTTCTCATGATCCTCATTTGTCAATTGAAATTCTATTCAGAAGAATAACGTGACCCAGTGACCGATGCTTATTTGAACTTTCAAATTAAGTCAAAAGAAGTCTAAAAAGAACGATCCGGATTTTGGCATTTCTTTCTGTGGAAGTCCGCCATTTCCTGATGACTTAAGACGGCGCTAACATAAATAACAAAACCGCCATAAATTATCATTATCTTAATCCGTGTCAGCAATGAACGTTCCTCAGCTATTAATTTAGTATTAATCCGATTTTTAAAGCTCCCGAAAATCCGTTCGGGACGACTTTTTTTAAAGTTGTTCTGCTGTTTTTAGGGTGAAAATATTGGGTGAAAGCAACAGAAAACAGCTGCATTCGAGGCCAGCCTTGAATCAGTTTAAAAATGGTCACACGCTTCCCGAAAAATCCAACGAATCAGCTGCATTTTCTGCAGCTGTATCATTAGGTGGGTTTACAATAGAGTCAAAAGCGGGGCGTCTTCGCCCATATGCCGTTCTCTCAATTGTTTTTACGTCTACTGATTTTTTACTGTCGTGTGAAACTCGTTTTCTCATGATTGTTCGCCTATCGAAAACCGATTGATCGACCGCAGAGAGGCGTAATTAATTCGGGAGGACTAATTACGCTCTTAAGTCGGGGCCGAGAACTGCCTTAATCTTAAAAGAATTACGCGGGAAATTTTCACATCTTTCGAACAATGCCGCGACGAAAAATTAATTTAATGCACTCGAGTCAAGTTGAGGTCGATGTATTTCTGACAGTCATAAAAAAAGATGTGAGCAAATAATGCTTTTACGGTGTTGTCTTATTTCAATTTATGCCATTTAGATGGTATTCTTCGGGTTTCTTTATCATACAAATAGCCGGTAAATGCGATTGTAGCGATAGTATATTCTATACAGATCCAAAAGTATTTTGACAATACAAAATTTAATAATTTATTAGTTAATTATTTTATTGTGATTGTGTGTTATTTTAGGGTTGTATTATTATAATATACAGACAGTATTACAGTATTGGTGTATTATTGTATTTTGCGTTGTAATGCTCAGATAAAAGCGCAGATAATTATGCATTTGTATTCATATTTATTTCCATTTATTCTTTTATTTATTTTCTGAGCATTTATGCTTTGTATTTACATTACTTAAAGCATATACAGATACAGTATTTTGACAATACAAAATTTAATAGTGTATTAGTTAATTATTTTACTGTAAGATTTTATTCTGATTGTGTATTATTTTACGGTTGTATTATTGTAATATACAGACATTATTACAGTATTGGTGTATTATTGTATTATGTAAAAGATATATTATATTATTGTATTTCATATCTCATGCTCAGATAAAAGCGCAGATAATTATGCATTTGTATTCTCATTTATTTCCATATTTATAACTTTATTTTTTTATTTGTTGTCTGAGAATTTATACTTTATATTTATAATACTTAAAGCATATACAGATACAGTAGCGCTCAAAAGTATTTTGACAATACAAAATTGAATAGTTTATTAGTTAATTATTTCACTGTAACATTTTATTAAGGTTTTATTATTTAGTTATCAATATTATTAGTAATATATTTGTCCGAATTGAAATAACGAAATATACAAATTATAACATTCTTTTTAGTCTTCTGCTTTTTCTTTAATACTATTACTTATTCTTCTGTATTTTATTATTAAAAATAAACTCTTTGTTTCTTCTGTTATTTAATTAATATTATATTTATAAATATTGTAAAGCAATTTAATAAAATTTAACTTTGTAAGTAACTCTTACGTACTGTCAAAATACTTTTGAGTGCTACTGTATCTTCATGATGTATAGTAAAGGGTTGCTTTATAGAGATGGAAAAGCTGTGGAAAAGCAACAGCGAAAAAGAAGACCGGAGCAAATGGTTTTCTTTTTGTGAAACAGCAACCTGAATCAGAGTTCTAAATATAATTCTGAATGAGTCATTGAGTGGATTTGAGTGCAGCTTGAGGACATGAAATGGAAACGAAAAGTTGTGCAAGGCAAGCAACCCTGAGAGGAGAGGGCCTAACACCGAGCGCATTTTCTTGAAGCTTCGCCGATCGAAAAGGTCAATGTATTTACTCCTCGGCCAAATGTCTTTCGATCTAAGCCTTTAGTTTTAACCCAAATGAACTAATTGTTGACAGTGGAAAAGGCGTTGACAGGCGGAGACTTAAGAACTCTGTTGTGAAATCCCTTTAGGTATGCGGAAGAATTGGATGAAAGAGAAAATTGCGCAAGTAGTGGAACATCCAGGTGGTGGTTAGAGTAAATGTGGCAAGGGGTAATACCGCAGCCGTTCAAAGGAACCCTTACAACTTTTAAGAACAACAACTCACGGGGAAAGAGGAGGAGTGAGGAAACGAAGGTTACATAATATGGTTTTTATGCAAAACTTGCAAGATGTTTTCATTTGAAAAAAGGAAATTTCAAAGAAATAAGGGTTTCTTTGACCCACACCAGATATTTTCGGACCCCACATGTATGGGTATTCATTCTGTAGCCTTTTTTCAGACAGATGGTATGTCAATCTGAGGTGTGTCTCCAAAGAGGAACCCTCGCTTTTAAAACTAACACAGTTCTCATTTGGCTTTCGGAGGGTGGCAAATAATGAATCCGATTTAGGGAGCTTTTAGTCAGCAAATCGGAGAACCTCCTTAAATCCGCGGTTGATTCAAATTATAAAATTCCACTCATAGTTAATATGAATATTCATAAAGGTTTGAATAATGAATTAAGAGATGCTTTCATTCATAGTGAATTCTCTGTCTTTAGCAATTAAGTGCACTTACAAATATGTAATGGCGGATTCCGATTTGTAATAATCCTAAAAAACCGCCTTATGGTGATAAAACAAATAAAAGGATGGAATAGATTAACCGGGAAAATGAAACTGTTTCTGTTACTGGAAGAGTTGTTACTGAATAACACTTGGCAACCGTCATGTAAAGAAATTACAAAGTTTTACAATACAAATGAGCTTTATACAATACAATATGAGCTTTTCAAAGAGAGGGTTTCTTATGTACGATTGCAAAAGTCCATAATTGATAAATTGAGAAGGAAACCCAAATGAGTAAAACTGGAAATGTAAAAGGTGCACCCGTTTACCAAAATAAGGAACACAATTTAAAATTTCTGGTTTGAAGGCACCGCCATAAAACCATATTTCTTCCCTTTTCACAAATAAAATGTCTTTGATTGAAATCCATTTAAACTGTCTTTATGACCGATATCCGGCACCCGGCCACTAACATTTCTCTCTCTTACTTTTATACCCAATCCGAACGATTCTGGAATTCAGAGAATTATAAAAAATTAGGCGTTATCAGGAAAAAGAAATTAATTCCGGAAGAATGTGTCATTGCTTTGAGAACATCGAACCATTTCTCAGCGTTATCGAATGTTGTTAAATTTTAGGCCCATTCAATCGATAGCGACACGTGTCCTCAGCGACAGCTTAATCTCCTGTATGTATTTCTGTGAGAGGTACACCAAACGAAGCCAAAGTTGAGAAAGCACCCCCGTTATGGAGGGTTGTCGTCAAAAAACAAACGGAGCCGCCCTCTCATTGTTCGACACTCGGCAAAAAGAAGAGTATACTGTTAAACGTTTTATACAATGGCATAATCGTTTCAAAAATGTCATCAACCTTCAACCGAAAATATTGTGTAAAATACGACCTTCGTGTTTACAAACTTCTTCTCGGGAACCATTTTTTATCCACTGTCCCGCAATCGGTTCGTGAAAACATATTTACTCACAAAGAAATTTTTATTCACGGTGGATTATTTTCAGTTCCAATTCCGGGGAAAACTCTCTTAATTGCAACCCTCAACCCCCGATTCACTCTGTCTATGAAATGGATGAACTCATTCCAGTGTACCATTCTTCGGGGAAGGACGCGGTAAATTCCTCCAGAGGGCATTCCGGCATTGGCGCCAATAGTTGACAATTGTTTTTTTTTAAATTCTTGCTTATTATTTGGGTAAAAATGCAAGTTCACATAATTCTACCGAATTCGAGGAAAATCGATGGAATGAATTCCCATGCGAAATTCAATGCCGGTGGAGAAAAGGCGAGTGCGCCAATGTCGGGGTTAATTGAGGGATGCCCTCAACAATGGTATCTTATCCCGGGAGTTGGAATCGTATCTCCTTTTTGTTTACGAGTTGGTTGTGAGATGAGAGAAGAAAACAGTCGAGATAAAAGATATTTTCGAAGGAATAACCTTTGACTTTGTTTATCCTCGCAGTCTGCGACCTCTCGTGTTAGTGTAGCAGGTGGTGAACCAGTATGTCACCACAAAAGAAGGTCCTCATCGATAAGATTTACTCAAAGATTTTACTAAAATTTCAAACAATCTCGACGACACCATAAGATGAATTGAATTCGGGGCCATTTTGGGTTGGTTTCGGTCTTTCGAGACTTTTTTCTGCTTTCGAAGATTTATAGTGGAAGAACACGTGATGGCCAAAACCGAACCGAAGTATTTCACCCTTCGGCATTGGGGGAGACTATTTTTTACCTCCACCAGGATCGGAGCCCTGAGTTAAGCCTTTGAGGCCGTTGTAGTGAGCAGCTAACAAAGAACATCTTTTGGCAGAAAGAGGTGAGTTAGTTTGGCTGAGAGCTGCGATTCTTATCACGATTGGCAAATGATGATTGTGCACATCCAATCCAGTCAAAGTTATTGGATTGAACCCACATTCCGATCGAAGTAACGGCACCAAAGCTTTGAACATCCGTGGGAAACCTCTTTTTCGCCATTAGAATTATTAGAATCTGTTCAAATTTCAATGTTTTCATAAAAAGGTGTGCGACAGTCTGGAGAATCATTGGTCGAAGGAGAGCAGTGAAAGGGTGATAAGTGCTAAATTTTCACTTCATCCCCATAGGAGTGGAGTTAAGAAAAGGGGGTTGCGATATGTGGAACGGTTCGGAGATCAACCCTTGTTTAAACATCTGTAGGCAGTCCGGCGCAGACAATGATTAGGAATTGTATTTCGCCATGTGATCAGTTCATTATTCAGCCCTCGGATTAAATGATTAATTGAAGCAAATAAAGACGCTTAGCCAATGGTTTTTGACACCAGGAAGTCCGAAGCACCCGTAAGCAAATCGATGTCTTATTCTTTCCCCACAATATATATTATATTTTCTTTTTATGAATTAATTATTTTCCATTTGGGATTCCATTTCAAAGCAGCTTCAATTACACTTCTCAATGAGATCGAATTTGATTAATGAATGCGTATTCATAAGTTATACATTTCCGCTGAGATTTCAAAGAAAAGTTTGTGTTTTATTTTTCTGTTGTGAAATGTCTTCTGCTTTCTCCATGTATTTTCCCATTGGCTGACCCTAATTAGAGTACTATAATATGCACTTGTGTAAATGGATTTCGGAAGCGCATTTGGCCGCGCTGAAGAAGGGAGAACAGCTGAAGGCATTGTGTCTTCTGAACCGTTCAAATTTCTACTTGGCTAAAGAAAAGCCACCTGAAACCTGAAGGAGTAACTGATTTCAGGAACTCCGGAGAGTGATTTCACCTGCCTTTGTCTTGCTTTGATAATTTGATTCTTCTTTCCCTCTGCTTTTTTTCTTTTCAGAGTCTCACATTGATGACCGTTGGCGAAAAATCGGAAGAGAACAACAGGAAGAGAAAGATTGTTTTCTTTCTAAAACATTCATTGACTGACTGAAAGTGACTACATGAATGAATCGGATAAGGGATGGAGAAGTGAAGAGGGAAAGGTGTAAGATGGCGTTCGGCGGGGATTTTTTCAATCAGGGTGTGTGTGTATATTCACCGGATATACGTCACGCTTGGTTAAGGTACCGGTAAGTTCATCATCGCAGGTGTCTTCCTCTTTAATTTTCAACGGGATGACTTCGAAACTGTTTTTAATACTTGGTTAGCCTTATGCATCCAATTGCGTTAACTAAACAGGGGAACCGTTTAGAGGTTCACAATGATTTTCACTAATTGTGGAGCAGAGCTACTGGAAAGAGATTTTCGTGTTTCGCCCCGTGTCTGGAGTGAATGACACAAAGAGGGCGTGTGCGGTCAAGTGGTATGAAGAAAATGGTTGGGCGGTGAGTCCAAATGCCGTTTCTGCAAATGGTATCAGTGGTGGCCATTGCGGGGATTTGATTTAGGATCGGGTCTTTCAAGGGGAAAAAATTAATTAACCAACTCAGCAAGACATCCCAGGCATTGACGGTGTGTGCCGTAATCAGAAAGTGGAAGTCACCACCATCATCGCCGACATCACCGTGACCGAGAAACGCCAGGAGCGTAACACCTGCGTTCATTTCCAACTTATCAATTACGACCTGTACCTCAACTGATTTTCCTTGGGGGTTTTCACTCATGCGGGGTTTAAAGACTTCCAACAATTATGGATTTTATATCAGACAATGGCGATTGAACAAGTATAAAATCAGCAGTTATTAATCATACTTATATATAAATCTGTTAAGGGAAGTTTGTCTGTGTGTGTGTGTATTGCATACAGTAGCGCTCAAAAGTATTTTGACAATACAAAATATAATTGTTGTACTGTAATATTTTATTATGGTTGTATTATTTAGTTATGAATATTATTAATAATATATTTGTCCGTATTGAAATTACAAAATATACAAATTATAACATTCTTTTTCGTTTTCTGTTTTTTCTTGATACTGTATTAATACTATTTTATTAAAAGGTATACTATTCTATAATTATACTGTTTCTTTTCGTCTATATATTTTAAAGAAAAAATTTTTGTTTCTTCTGTTATTTAATTAATATTTATAAATATTGTAAAACATTTTAATGAAATTTAACTTTGTAAGTAACTCTTACGGGTGGAAAATTAAAAATTTTGTATTGTTAAAATGCTTTTGAGCGCTACTGTATATCTAAAGAACCACTGAACCAATTTCGACCGGACTTTTTCCAAAAGATGCGCATTTTTTCAAAGAATCATCTGGGCTATGTCTCATTTCTCCGAAATAAGCGAAAGCTGAGAAATCTGCAGAAAACATAACTGGGAATTTATTTCTTTGGAGACCACTTTGAGTACAAATAGGGCCAACTTGATAAGTTTATACAGAAATTAGTTAGAGTGGGTTCAGCGTTAGTAGTTTTTTGAAAATGCCGGGAAGAGTGGCGTTGAGTGCCAGAGGGAAGAAGATATAAAGGTTTGAGTGGCCCACAGATAAGGAGTAATTTAGAGATTGCTGACCAAAGAGAGAACCATTTATAGAAGGTAAAGAGGAGAAGCAACAGCTGAAGACGACTAACATCAACAACAGCAGTTGCTGAATAAAGAAGAAAGCTACTTTACTTATAGTTAAGTGGAATGGAATTATTGAGGTGCATTCAGTTTTTAGGATATGTGTTATTGTTTCTGACATTAAGGTACAGAAATAGATCGAAATGCCCAAGTCTTAGCGAGGGCGAAGCGCTCGGGGGGCGAAGCCCCCTTAGTTGTTCAAAAAATGAGGCCAAACCTCAAAGATTGAAAACTCTGTTTAAAATAGCAATCGAGTGAATGAAACGGAATCAAACATTGAAACTTTTCTGAATGAAATAAAGCTAAAACAGGTCACGAAGTTTATCATATCAAATAAAAGAGATAACGGTGTCGCCCTTATAGTGTTTCATGTGCGGTCCGAGTACAGAAAGCATAGGTCAGCGCATTAATCGAGGGATGACTGAAGTAATCTGAGTAGAAAGCATAATTTTCCAGCGCATTCTGGAGCGAACTCTTCCAGAGTGAAAAAGCGGGATTGGTGGCAGCCACCGGGAGAAAGAAGATAAAAGGGCTGCAGAAGCTGAGCGGGAGAGGCACAATGCAGAGGAAGCAAAGAGGGAGTTATTTTCGGGACATTTGGCAAGGGATTGTTCCTTCGCAGGAGTTCCCATGGGGTTGCTGCGTTTCCCAGTGTCCGCCAGGTGCTGACGTTTATCCATCGCTTTTATTCAAACAAATGCCTTTTGCTCTGATGGGAAACTGATTGAATCGGACCACTTTAGTTTTTTCAACAAAACTGGTGTGTTTACGGTCAGACGCGACTCCGGCCCTCCCCTTTTGAGAATCAAAAATTAATTTAAATCCCCACAACACAGTTAATTTATTTAATGGCTCTCTTTTGAAAGCTTCGCAATTTCTCTGCTTTACTTACATATCATCTTCCATTTTTATTATATCTCTTCAACGTATTTTATTTTGTTCAACCGACTTGGATTACATCTTTCAACGAAAACTGGACACTAACATTAATTTCATTTTTGAAATATTCCCAAAACTTGAAAATAAAAAAGTGGAAGAAGAGGTAAATGACCTAAAATTAATTAATACACTGATTTTTGATTAAGCTGACGAAAAGGTGCTAACGGAAAATCTTTTCCCAGTAAAAAAACATTCAAAAAAAAGTTCACACGTGAATTCGTCATCTGCCGAAGTTTCCTGTGAGAAAATGAAAAATATTCCCAAAGCCCCCAGTCGAATTATACTAAGTGAACAAATATACGGTTTCATTTAATTTCGTCAAAGTATAGGGGTGGATACGGCGAGGGTTGCTCGGGCGGCGTCCAGTCCACGTGTCCTGATAAAAACAGAATTTGTAATAATGTTGGCTCACTATTTTGTCCCTCCCCTCCCCCCGTGAGTCGTTATCGAAATCGGGCAATTCCTTCCGCCATTACAGGAACGCAATCACTGTGCCTATGATGAATGAACGCAAAAGGAAAAACTATAAATGTATAAATGTCCTTCAGCTGTCTAGTTTAGAGCAAATTAGATTGTCCCATTATTATTGGATTCGCGAGCAGATGTACTCTCCTAAAGAGAGTTTCGCCATGTGATAGGTGTGAGTGCTCTTTTGTCAAAAAATACGTTACAATATGGCGGCTTTATTGTTTTGTCGCATCGGGGCACCTTGCAGAGGTTTTTCTCTGTCGTCTGGACTGTCCCGAAGACTGCTAACGAAAATGGACGATTTAAAATAATAAAAATTAAGGGGAGAAACCGAGGGGATGTTTTGATAACCTCGAAAATGCCATTTTATTCGGGGGAGGAATCCACCTTCGAGTAGTGACACACTTTCCAGTATTGCCAACCGTTTGACCCTTCTCCTAAGGTTTTCCATTTCATCAATCATCCGCCCCTAAGCTTTTTTACTCTATGAAAACCCCATAAGCCGTTGCCACATTAAACTTTTACCAAACAATACCGATTAAATTCGTAACTCATTAAACCCCGGACTTTTAATGAGGAAAAAAGAAAAGTTGGTGTGCGTCGGGACGACATGCGCCTGGATGTGCCGCTCATGTTTAGCCTATGGCCGACCTCACCGCCGCCCTAATCCCAGAAAAATAACACTAAATGAGGGAATACGCTCTGCGCCCGGACACGTGACTGCACACGTGGTCTCTCAAGCCCTTAACCCCCGGTTCCCATACTTCTTCCTTTTCATTTTCCACCGGTTTGTATCGCCTGTAATCTCCATGTTAAAAGCGTTCACATCACCTGCCCAGTCCTGTCCTCTTCTTCCTGGAATAGGGAGCAACATCCGTGATTCGCCCACTCCCTCTGGAAGCGTTTAAGGTTAAACAGCATCTCCGTCCGGCAGTCACAAGTGTTAGGAAAACAGTCGGTCCATCGTCAAGGAAATCAAGTACGGGTTCGCCTCGAGTCAACCATTAACCGCTAAGCTAAGCGTGTCGGCCGAGTCATGAATGACTCCCAGGATTTTTCCGCATGATTAAGATTTCTCGCGCTGTATGCTAAGTCTGAGAGCGGAGCCATTTTTAAGGAGCGGAGAGTGGCCGGCGCCAAAGAGTCTCACGCACACCTGCCCGCGCTGGCCGAGATAAATTCCTCGTCCACATCGCTTCCTCGCCGGGGCAAGGACTGCCTTTCGCTTCTTCTTTCCCTCTCGGTGATCGCGCCAAATTAGGAGTTTCACTGCTTCACCTTCAACCTGAACCTGAGAAGGCAACGCCCTGGCCTTTGCGCGGCCGTCGCGAGCGTTAGCCGGAAACGGAAGGAAGGCTTTTCCGCGGTTCTCCCATCGTCCTCCGTCTGAGAGAAACAATAAAAACACTCCGTCTCGGAATCCGACATTAATCAAGTTATTTTATGATAACTCACGTAGCAGTGAATAGGAAAATATTCGGGAGTTGTTGTCTGTTGTGCAGCCGGTCTCCATTAAAAAAATATTTTCACGTTTGCCCACCCAGGACCTCTCCTTTTCGGTGTTTCCAAACCTCATTGTCACTGGCCGTACCTGTTTCCAAGTTTTCACCCAGGTGCGCCCTTTACATTTTCATTTTTCTCTTGTATTACTTGAATTACGCTAATTCTTACATTCCGACTCAAATCACGATTTTTCCTCATACAGAACTCCTTTTATTGTGACCGGTTACAGAACGGAATTCTTACAGGTTTCACTCAGGGTCGTGAAGGTATTCCAATTCAAAAAAAAAACTCAAGAGAATTATCTTTTGGTAACAATTCCGAAAATATTAAAAGCTCGACTTGAAGAATAGGGGTGAAACTCGTGAAAATAAAATTTAGTTTAATGTTAATGAGTTTTTTATAGTATTGCATTAAAGACGCAGTTGGAAACGCCCACTCTGCTCCTTTGGTTTGTTGGAGGTGATCCGCCCCGGGCGAAAAGCGAAGCCATCTTTGGTCCATCTCGAGTCCAAGTATTATTTGATCGGTTTATCAGTGATCGGGAGGGAGGGAGAGAGGAGGGATGGAAAGGGGGGGGGGGGAGAAAGGGAATTTTAAAAAGTCGAGAAACGTGCAGTCGTGATCCGAGAAAAAAAAAAGGAAAGAAAATGATAATGACGGTAAGAATTTTCGTAAAAATTTCGTGATCCTTTTAAAGATCACCCATGATGAAAAAAAGTCCTTGTTGAAACCAAGTGTTTAATGCTCGAGGTTGCACACCTGCACATTTCAGGAACAAATCAGGTACAAATTACTTAGACCTTCGTGGTTTACAGTTGTGAACTCGTCCCCCAGGCTTAGCTTATGGGGAACCCCGACGCGCTCCCCGCGCTCTTAGGTAAACCGCTTTTGCAATACCTGTCACATCATCAAGGTATATTTCAGGTACATTGCTTATAATAATAAAGAACAAGATTACTGGAGGTCACAATTAGGCATCGGAGCACTTCGCCGTTCGCAAATCTCGAGGAACTCATGAGAAAGCGAAAAATGGCCGAGATTGGAGGGAGGGACAGAAGTAAATCCACTCAAATACCTGCAGAGATGAGTATAAACTCAAAATGGAGTGCATAAGGATGAAAGTCAGGTCGAAGGGCTGACCTTTTCGTTTTAACAGGAAGGATTTCCATGGAAACTAATGCAAGTGGTACGCAACGAATATTACTTCCCGTTAGCCGATTTATTGCAGTTGGCCTTGTTTTAGTCAGTCACCGCCTTCTAGAGTAATTACGTATTGAAATCGCTCTTTTATTGTCTTTTAAATGCGTTTAAAAAGCCCAGAATACTCTGCTTTATTCTGTGAGAAAAATTTCAAACGTTAAAAACCATAGAGTAACTGAATCTGAGGTATAAATCGTTAATTATACCAACCACAGAGAACTCTATGGTGTTCTAACAACCACAGAGTAAATAATCTGCAGTATAAATCATAAATTACAAAAACGACTCACTTTTATACGTTGATTTCTCCCAAAAAGATTATTTAAAAGAAACCGTTTTTATTATTGAATTCAAATTTAACGTTTTTTTTTTAATAATCCAATCCGTGAACTCATTTTTTATGCTTTGTATTCTTTCGTCAGTGCCTCGACTTATTTATAATGAGTTTTAAGAACTGAAATGAGTTGTCCTAACTAAGGGAGGAGGCAAAAAAGCCAAAGCCAAATGTTACCTCGGGGCAAATCTTATCGCAGATGGCGGCCACAGAAAACGGTTTCCCAATTTTTTTCTTTTACTCTTTCTTGGTTTTCCTTTGTTTTCGCGATTTGTGTAGGCTCTTTAACTGCGAAAACAAGACCCGAACAAACAAAACAACAAATAAATAAACAATTCGAAATCAGCGTTCAACAAAAAAGACTTATTTTCCGTATTCTAAAAGCTTTCTTTCGAAATCCCCGCGAAATAATACCCATCTGCGGAGGAAATGTGTTACAAATTGATGGGAATGCTTTTTAAATACTGACAATAGGGGCACACTGGTATGAATTTGTACAGATTTTCTTTTAAAAATTTCTACTCCCAATTAACGATTGGATTTCAAATTTTAATTACCGTTGATATTTAAAATCTTTTCGAGTTTCAATTTGTTGGGTTATTTTATGCTTTTATATAAACCGGTAAAATATCTCTTTTTCAAATCTTATTTACTTATTAAAGTGCGATCCATTTTATTTACTTCACACTTTCTTTTCCAGTTATTAAGTACTCGTGAGAAATCATCACTTGGCAGCAAAAGTTCTGTCTGACTCTTAAGCGTTGACAGAAATCCAACTTTAAGAGTTTCTATCACTCATCCATTCGAAGCTTCGGGGGTTTACCTCTGTTTAAATAGTTTCACGCATTCTTGCAGACGTGAATACAATTTGAATTCCTTCTGATGTTTCTGACAGTTGTCCTGTCCTTCTGTGTGGTTTATCTGCATTTTGGGAATGAGCCAAACTCGGTATGTTTTGCCCGAATACTTTACCTTCCCACGAAGTGATTCAATAAAGGTGAGCTGTACCTGTGGGGAGTGGATACAAAAGCTGGTTTCCGTTTGGAGGTTTTCTCAAAACCTGACAAGCACAGAAGGCTCGAATGGGTAGAGCAACAGGCATCAGAAGAACACTTGGTTCAACAATGGTTCCACGAGTGGAAGACGGGGAGAGAAGAAAGGGAAAGACATAAGCGAACAATGGGCGATTGTTACCGGGGAACGAAAGACCGACTCATGATTATGATGAAATTTTTGTTTGTACCTAATCAGGTCCACCTGACACCTGTGCTGCATGGTTGTTGAAAATCAGGCTCGAAATTCCTTTTTTCTTCTCCCATTCGGAGGAGGGCTTCACTTTTTTTTTTTTTGTCACAATCGGCCACTGAACACAAAGGAAAGTAATCTCTTCAGGTGTTTTACTGTTGGCTTTAATTTATTTGGGGAGTAACACTCCTGCAAATATTTTGATGAGTCCAACATATCTCACACTGATTTTAATTACAGAATAACGTGGAAGCAGAATTACTGCCTTTGTTAAATCATAGAAAAGAAATGGACAGTTGCGAACATTAGTGACCATCGAAACCTCTTATGTAACTGTATCACCCGGTAGATGAGAACAGAATGGATGTGAACAAATAAAAAAGAAACGATTCTTTGGTGGAAATTTAAAACATCATTGCACCTGTTAATTTAATTTATAGTTGGATTTCCCATGAAGGACATTTTCACAGTTATCGCTAATTGCTGAAGAAATATTCGATTGCCGGAAGTTCTGCACTTCTCATAAATACAGAAACAATTACAATGAGTTTTGGCCATTTTGTGGTGCCCCGAGTGTTGCCTTCAATACACAAAAACTGTTGACCAACGAATTAATTAAGACTTTGTAACGGGAATCGGGCTTTAAACTTTATACATATTATACTGTAACACCTTTTGGTGTTCATCTGAATGATCCCTTTGGCCAATTTCAGTGAAAGGTCACATAGGGTGTGGGCTTTTGGCGGGGCTGGCACCGCCCCTTCCATTCCATTTAAATCCCAAATTAAATTCCACGAAATGTAAAATATTTACAATGGACATTCCAGAGATAGAGGCAACAGCACGTGATAACTGCATGTTCAAACACACGTCTTTACGGTCTCGGCCTCGGGACAAAGACCTCACCTGTTCGCAAATCTCTTCGCCACCAAAAATATTCTCAAATCAAACATTAGCATAATAAGAATAATATTTGTGACGTTTAAATATTTTTAAATATTTTCTCATTTGGAATTCTTTGCCTCTGTGAGGGGAGAGTGGGGTTTGGCTTGGGTGGGATGCTGTTCCAGAAAGTATGGAAAGGGTTAAGTATGGCAAAAACGATGACGTCAAAATATTAGAAAAAAAAAGGGAGGAAATATTTAAGAAAAAGGTTTATATGCCAAAGGAACGAAGAAAACTGATAAGAATACCAATTCAATATTTAAATTAAAAATTTTTTCCCTTTTTATCTGCTGAAAAATCAGGTGTATCAGTCTGATTATATTGACATGACGTCTTAGATTCAATTAAGCCATTTTATCAGAGGAATGAACACTGTAAAAGCATCACCTGTGAATCAAATTCCGTTATCCCTTTTCATTGGAAACAGTTAAAAGTCAGAAAATTCTCATTTTGGGGTCTCCCATTGGGTTTTTTTTTCGTTATTTAAACGTTTGAAAGCTTTCGCTGACGGAAAGCTCCATTTAAAAGTAAATAAATTTGGGAAACTCGCGAGGGGACGACCATCATTGATAGTCCACGTGTGCCGAGAGTGCATTTAAATGGACATTCAAACGAAATATTTCAGTCACGGCTAAACCTGAGGGCGCCTCACAGTCTGAGGGACACCTGCACCACTGACAAATCTCTCCCATTTAATTATTAATTCACATTTAAATATTTGTAAGCAACCCCCCATCGCCCCTTGCTCTCTAAGCACTTGCCAGTGTGCCTGTCCAGTTCGGACAGAAAATCTAAATCGGGCGTGACAAGTTGGCACCAGGAGTTGCATCGGAGGTGAACCCGGGCGGTGACCAGAAGCTGCCCTGACAGGGTATTCTCTGGGCGAGAGTCCAGTTCCTCGAAAAGAGAATGAGAACGAGTTTGAAATGTCAAGAACCCTTTGTAGCCGCGAGGTGACCCACGGTCAGATGACACTCCACTCTTCATTTCGGTGGGAACAGGAGGGCCTCCATGTTCGGAGTCATCACCGTGACGACATTTCCTATATGTTGTGGTTTTCATTAAGTCTGCGAATTCATTCAGGATTGTGAATGGGGGGGGGGGGGGGTGAAAGGGTGGTCGTGCCCCTCAGTGGGAAGACTGTCCTCGTGCAGAGTAAAAAACTCGGATTGGATAAGGTTTCTGGTGCGGCACCGGGATCAATATTTATACTGGGTTGGGCCATTATCTGTTTATTTTCTCAAGATAAAATTATAAGCCATTTGTTTTACATAAAGGAAACGGTTCGAAAGTTCTTATCTCCCTGCCTGTGGGTTTAAAGTCTTCATTTTTTATTTGGGTTTAAGTAAACAAGCGCCAAGGACCCCAATAATTGGACATCCTCATCAACATCTCGGGGGGTGTCACCTCGCGCAGAATGTACGTTCAACCCTTTCGCAAACTTTGGGGGTGTCGAAGGTGAGAAGAGGCGGGTTTGCATTGACTCCGCCATGAAATTATCACATCTGTTAGAAGCAATATTTGTGAAATCAATAAAAAAAAATTTATTTTTATTTTTTTGTCCTTGTCCCGTTGAGTGGCCGGTACAAAATAAATCCTCTCCACTTAGCGGCTCATGTCGTCAACTTCAACAAGTTGTTTCTTTTATTTATTTATTTTTCTCTAAGGGGTGCATTTAGGTCGTTATGGTTTGTTTCAGCTTTCAAAATAACCCATACTCAAAATTATTTTATTTATATTAATATCATTGAATGCGTTTAAGACGAGAAAACGTTGTCGATAACCAAAAGCTGAAGAAAAGAGAAGATTAAAATCACCGAAATGAGAAGGTTTTAAGATACTCTATGGTATCTGTTATTACTTATATTGGTGTCATTACTTTGAGATACTCTATGGTATGTCTTTTTACTGGTATTGGTGTTATTTATTTATTTTTTTTTTACCGCCTGGAAATGTCTTCCAACTTGATTAGAAACTATGCAGGAAATGCTAGTTTAAAATAAGGAAATGTATAAAATATATAAATAAAATAAATAATAAATTATAAATAAATTATAAATAAAATGTATAAAAATTTTGTTGAAATTAAGATAAAATAAAATAAATAAATAAGTAAGAGCTCTATATATGTATGTGTATCAAAAATAAATTATGTATATGAAAATGAAAATAAATATCTATTTATAACTACAAAAAATAAGTAACAGTAGCGCTCAAAAGTATTTTGACAATACAAAATTATTCATTTTCCACCCGTAAGAGTTAGTTACAAAGTGTTATTTCATTGACTTTCATTAAAATGCTTTATCAACATTTATAAATATAATATTTATTAACAAAATGAAAATGCAGCAGAAGAAACAAAGTAGTTATATTTAATAATAATACAACTAAGTAAGAGTATTAAAGAAAAAGCAGAGAGACTAAAGAAGAATGTTATGTTTTATACTTTTTTTTTATTTTAATGCCGACAA